>OX451399.1:6817440-7200675 GCA_949629135.1 Eremobia ochroleuca
AGTAACCAGGTTCGTCGGATATAGTTGAACTTTAGTAAGAAACCAATGAGTTTGATAAATTATTTTTTTGTTATCTATTAATTAAATAAAATTTTACCCGAAAACATCAATCCATTTCTTACTAAATTTCAATTATATCCGACGACCCTGGTTACTTATCCCCTTTGGTGACCGTAAAAATGGCAAAATAACAAATACACACTTTAAAATCGACATTTTTAAAAAGATGGTTAAATATTATGGCAATGGCAAATCGTTAGGCCGCCGCCTACGTGGCAGCTAACCCTTTCCTATCGGGTTTATGATCTGCGTGGGCGAAAGTAACTGATACAGTGATACGTTTTCGTTTTATTGCAAAAAACATATGGAAATGTATTCGATAACTATATCACCTCAAATCCATAGAATGCAGCCTTTTTCAGCGCAAAATCTGCAAGAATATTGTCAAATACTTCACTCCAAAATTGGTATAATTTATGGTTTGATTTTTTTCTGAAACGTGTGAATGTGTACACGCAATCAAACAATGACCAGAATAAATCTCTATCATTAGCACGATTTCCTGACACACAAGCATTTTTCTATAATAAACGTGTAAGAATCACCTCCAGGCCTACGCGTTTATTTCGAATGATGATGGCTATTTGATGTTAGCGCAGTTGAATGGTGGCAGGCGCGGGCGCACACCTACGGATTAGCTAGCACACGCGCGTAGCTTCAAGACTATGTATACGAAACTACGTTTGTATGGGTTATCGTTATGTCAACGAGCCGATAATGTCGTGGACTCGTGTCACGAGTTACGTCAACGTCAGCTGGGCCGGGGGCCGCAGTTGGACGAAAGGCCCGCCGCGCCAGAAAAAGAATACCGGCCGTCTTAAGCTTATCTAAAGAAATGACTATTAATATCAGGTATTTTGGAATTTAAAAAGTCCTTGATATCATTGTAATGGTATCAGTAGACGACATTCTGTTTGATATAGAGCAGATAAGGCGTAAACAGAAAGCACTTGGTGTTTATCAGGCGCTACGCTAAGACCTGTCTATATCAGTGGACGTGCTAGACTTATCTGACGGATTATCATAAATAAATGGCGACTTAAGAGTAATTTCTTGGATCCTACCTATATAAAGAAATTAGGCTCTATCATGAGTATTCTTAGGGCGCTTTCAATTTAGACGGTTGGTGGCGGACTGCTGCAGTCCGGCACCAACCGTCTAAATTGAAAGCGCCCTTAAGATTTGGGTATCCATTTTATATAGTTTTGGTTTTACTACTTTTGAACAAGCAAATTCAAACCAATACCGTGAAACTTTCCATATCTCTACCAATCGCGATCCACCTTCATATGAATGACGTACGATGATAATACAACGATTATATCGTTACATCACGCTCAGCTGTTAAACTAGTTCGTCGCAGCATTCCTGAGGGAACGCCAGCGCCGGGGCGCAGCGAGCCATCGACCACATAAAAAGATAATTACTTTAAATGCACGCACACTGGTGCATAACTAAGAATTTTTATATTCTGTTATCAAGATTGATTTGCAGTAGCCAGGTTTTATTAATCTGATTTTATGGAAATAAAAGTAGCTTTGTAAAAACTAAAACTGGCATTCATACATTTACGGATGAATCGCAGTTTAAGAAGAGTTTTATGTCTTCAGTAGGAGTTTCTAAACAATTTGACGTGACTATTCAAGTTAAGAAAGTAAGACTTGCAATGTAATATCTTCTAACGACTTAAGATGATGTAACTGTGACGACAGTCTTCAATCAAAATGTTTGACAAAGGCGTCCATTTCGGAACGTGGCTATGACGCGTGTTATGGTCAACAATTCCAATAACGAGGAGCACCATACTTGCTACTTGGTAGACCATTTGGAACGATTAGACGTAACGTGACATTATCAATGGACGATCTGTGGGAAAGCATTTTATTGCGGTGCCTGGCATTTGAATGAATAATCGCCATCAGCTATTCATAAAACATTACTGAGCACTATTATGTATGCAGTTAAAATCGATTATTTTATTTAGCATCGTACGTGAAATAAATAATTCATTTAAAGACTCCAATATTCGTGTTTGTATTCGCAAATAAAAGATGGTTCTGTTGAGATCGTTTAATACTGATTTTTCTATCCAACACAAGATCCAACATGATTGCAAATTAATATCAACCTTTTACTTTAACGGCAAACTTTTTAGTAAAAATTTTCATTCGGACAGAAGGATGAACTAGAAAAAATGTCCACATAGCTTAAAAGCACAAACGAGGCAGTTTTCTTATTAATTAATTTATCACAGCTGTGCAATGACGTCAAACAGTTGACAAAATATAGTTCGTGTCATTATGTCAGCTACAATAGGAGTACCTCATTACCCGAATAGTTATACTGGCAAAGTCTATAGTGAAAAAGCTAAATTATTATGGCAGGCCAGCTAAAACGAGCAGCAAGCACTTTATAAGATGTCTTTTCCCAGTAATAGGGCGAAATAGACAAATTTTAACCAAAAATTGAACTCTGTGTCCCTTACTAACCACAACAGGACTTGGATGATGTAATTTAGTCGGGATGGCAACAGCGTCACTCACTGGAGCGAAAGAGCCACTACGGTCACTAACCCCTGGCTTAACTTGGACACAAACTTCTTCAGAATAGACCTGTGTTCAGCTGTGACCTATGGGTAGATAGAGAGAGGTCTTGTGTCCAGTAGGTAGTAGTAGCCTCTGAGCAGATAGCACGAGCGTAGTGTATGATAAATTGTTTATATTTGTCGGTATCATGTCAGTAGGTGGGAGTCAGTTGGCGCCGCTCCGTACACACTCTAATGTAATTTGGGAACACTCAATGCTAGTCTATTATTGTCACTAGCGTGTTATAATAATGTTGTTTACGACATCATTTCGCTGACTTTACGATTAAATTGCATCTTTAGTTGTGTTCGTATTCGATTGTATGATGCACGCTGTCGATTTATGGAACACGATCTAAATGATTTATTCCTTCAGTCTTTTTGAGGAATAATTTGTCCTTTATGTGGATTTATATTCATAATAGTGTACGAATAAGATTCGATTCATAGTGAATTTGTGTGTGTAACACGTAGAGTTATTTTGTTGTCAAGCCAAGCCAATGAGGCTTGGTTTGACAACAAGTCAGGACAAGTCCGTACGTATACCAACTTGTTGAAAAATGCCACCGGACAGACGTTAACGGTAGAAGCAGATAATAAAGAAACTTTTAAAGATAAGTCGTATAAAAGCGGTGAATTTAAACTTACTTGAAATATTCTAGGTTGATGACAATTAGACACGGAAGTGTGAAACGGAATGACTTCATGCGTACACATTACATCATGAATGGATAGTTCATAGCCATGATAATGGCAATGTGCTCTAGTCTCTGACATCATAGCTTTAGGATTCTAAGTTTTGTCATCGACCTTACACAACACTTCAGTATTTAGAAACTGATCTGTATACTCAATTTGAATAATATGTACATAGGTATTTTAGTCGTTCTAAAATGTCTTAAGCTTGCTGCTTCGCAGTAGATTCAATTTTAATGTCCTAATCAAGAAATTCTGAACGCCTCTTCGTTACAGTTCGTTAACTGATTAGATAGGTTGAGCGAACCACGTTGTATTTATAGTGTTCCGTACTGAAGTCGGGAAAACAAAGAAATAAAACGATCTCGGAGCCCGTCTGTCTTGGCAAGCGTCAAGACGTTCGGAAACATTGAATTGATTACAAAAATCAAGCACGCGTCTAGATTCTATCCATTTCAGTCGTTTATTTTGGTGAATAGTTCCCGCTTTTGTTGGTATTAATAGATGTGGCACCAATAAAAAAAAAAATGTTGCAAATTAATAAATTGCATGTTAGCAGGATTCAACGTCGGGTTTATCTTACAAATATAGACTTTAGCTTGTAATGCAATCGATGTTTTACAATGTTTTATTGAAAGGACAACTATTAAACGAATAACTTAGCAAGGAAGGAATGTAAATAAATAAAGAAAAACATTTTCTATTACGAGGCGTGGAATGTAGAGCTGATAAATTGCACCAAAGTATTTGGTGTAGTTTTATTTGCTCTACGTTTTAATAAAGTGAATGCCAAAACAATAATCAAAACATCCAGCATCAGGTTTGATGATAGGTTGATAAAATAACGGTATGCGTAATTTAGAAAGTCCCTGGAATCGCGCCAACGTGATCCGGAAACTTATAGGCGTAACGGCTGTGTGTATTGAACATTTTTCCACATTCCGTTCTAAATATATGAGTGACGATACTGACAGTCGTGTGCTGATGACGTGCGCTGACGCAGCACTGCCCACGTCAGCAGTACAGCCGGTCGTTTCTGTAAAAATCTCACCGTGATAACTAAGGTGAAGTGAGCTTTGAGTCATGCTGATGCTAGGGATTGACACTATTGACGACTCGCTTCACGCTCACTTCACCTTTGTTTTCACGGTGAGATATTTAGGTACAGAATAGATAGGCTGAATCACGCGCCGCCTCCCGCGCTCAGCGCCGTGCGCCTGTCGACATTAACCCATATTGTGCTTCCTTCTTTACAGTATATTCCAGAAAACTGCGAAAGCATGATCTATTTAAGAACGGATGACTCCAAAAGAACTACGGTCGCTTTCAGAAAATTAGGTACAGACACCAGCACATCAAGCTGCTACAATTTGTCAAATTTCTTTAATAGATTTGCAACTTTATCGCTAAAGGTTTAGGTTCAAAGTTCTTACTCAATTCTTCGAAATTATAGCAGTAACATCAGAAGCACTATGTACCTTTACGTCATTGTACCTTAGGGGACCGGACTGCTTCTCCTGAACACAGGTTTCCATAACCTAGCTAGGAGAGCAGTGCTTACACCCAAACGTTTGTAGAAATAGTACCTGCTGATTTTGTAAAACTGTATTTTTAACGTGTACCACTATTCTTTGGTTTGAGTAAATAAATAAATAAATAAAAAGTTGTTTGGAAAAATTTGACAGTTTCCGGTAGCGTGATGTCCTGGCATCTGCACATTTTGCAAAAAAAAAAAAAGATTTCTAAAGAGTCTTCTTCTTCTTTTCGGGTAAATGTGCATTAACCCTCTTATTCATAAACGTTGCTTAAAGTTTAGAAGGAATTAGTGACTGTTTATCCATACATTTTTGAGTTTTAACCGTCACTTAAGTTTAATCATCGTTTATAAATAAACCCCATAGTGTTAAATGAGTTGAGGTTACGGTTTACGTGCCCACGTCGGTAGCGACCTCAGCGGTGTGGTTTAGGTCCTCAGAGGTGCAGGTGTATGGACACTTTGGACATTCCATTGAAAATAGGGCATGGTTTGACCAGGAGCACGTCATTCTCCCTGTGTGTTGGTTTCTAGAGAGTAAAGCACACCGTGGTACTGGTAACACCACGAGGTCTGTTACGCTGTTGGTGAGAATATTTTAAACAGTTATAAGTCCTGCAGCCCGCCTGCACTGTGCCTGTGCTGTGCTGCAGGCCTGTTGGTCTAGTGGTCAGTGGCCCTGACTGCTATGCGCAAGGTCGTGGGTTCGATTCCCACCTAGGACAAATGTTTGTGTGATGAGTACGATCATTTGTTCTTTGTCTGGGTGTAATTTATATATACTAAATATGTATGTATTTAGAAATATATATGTATGTTTATCAGTTGTCTAGTACTCGTAGTACAAGCTCAGCTTAGTTTGGGACTAGATTACGTTGTGTGAAAGTTGTGGAATATTATTATTAAGTTGTTAGTGGTCTGCTAAGCATAAACCAGCATGCACCAGGGCTATCAATTCATCTTAGAGAATAGGTCCATCCCATATTCCTATCAGAAGGTTAGAGTAGTAATGGAAGTTACGTCGTAGCTTTAAATTGACTTGAAACAATAGATTTCCTTATCAAAACAAGTAAAGTTCTCCTTCTTACCGGGTTGAACGTAACCTGCTTACAACATTCCTTAATTCTAAATTAGATACTAGAAAATTGGCCTACAAAATATATTTTTACATTCAACAAAATAACTGATAATGTGGCAACATTGTCAAACTTGTTTGCAATTTGAATCCAAACTGCGCACTTTCAGCGTGTGCGGTGTGATATATATTGCGTAAAAACGAAACGCTTTGTCGTCGCCAACACGGTGTGGACGCTATTATTGAGTGTTACAATAACTCATTCGTTTTGGCGGTTACCAAATCTTTCATTATATCTATTATTAATGATGTTTAAAGGTCCTTCTCAGTTGCCTGGCCCAAATAACTCTAGGCTATAAGTTACTAGTTCGATCTACAATTGAATTCATATCTGAGCAAAATGTATTCTGTCCAACCTTTCAATATTTAGAGATTATAAAGTACAACCATTTGGCATAGCGTTAACAGAAAAAATTACAAAGAATATTGAAAAGCTCTTGGAAATGAATGTAGATAAACAGATGGTAACCAATTGAACCATAGAAAACTCTCGATGCCCGATGTCAGGCATTGTTACACAATGTGCCTATAAATAAAATATTATCGATAAAGGCATCTCAACTTTATATAAATTATGTATTTTTCGATTTATTTGATGCATCAACTTGTAGGTCCGAGAGTTGCAATAAAGAACAAAGAATTATTTATGTTTCATACGTCTGTTCTAGTGCATTAAATGCAACATAATAAGTTTGATAAATGTGGCCTAGCTGCCAGCACATGAAATAGCGAAATGAATGTTTGTAGGTACTCAAACCAGTTGATAAATAATTAGTATAATTTATGTATCCAACTGTATTCCGAGAATTAATTGTAAGGTTAATGCTGTTAATCGTGCGTCATTAAAAATGTTACTGTCTCCCACAATATTTAGTTTGGTCTGAATTCACATTCAGAAAAAACTAAAGTATTTAATCTCTAGTAGAATACAAGTGAAGAGACAAGTTTGAAATCATTTTGATCTTGTGACAAGACCCAAATGGTTTAATACAAAAAACAAACTAGTGAAAAATCCTTTTGGTTTTGCCGTAGTCGGGTAGAAACTACTGAAAAACCATTTTCTCCAAACTAAGAATGATAAAACACAAACCCAAATTGACTTTTTCCGGATTGTGGTGCTACTTTGGCCCACAAAATTTTAAATGTACGAGTATATAGTCAGCTCATTCGTAGAAAAAACACTAAGTACATAGTTAGTAACTCATCAGTAGGCACTGAACAAATTCCAAGGCCATGTGCGAAGCCATCAAACATTTGCAGAATAGGTAAAAAGGAAAAACGCTGCGAAAACATGTTGGAAGTTCTCCGCATACCTGCCTAGTGCCTACTATAAAAATGAAGTACATAAAGGTATGTCAGTATTATTTATGCTGGTGATGGTAATTTTGTATACCTAATAATAATTATATAAGTACATTGGAATTCTTGTTACACCAAACTAAGTATTTTGGAAGACTATTGCAGAATTTGCTAGCAATATTTTTCCCAACGATTAAAGCCAAAATCTTCATGAAATATGGAGAAACTTATTGTTATTAGGTGGTCTTATTGTTGTTGGTTGGTGGTGGTGGTCTAAGAATAGTGTTTTAGATAAAGTAAAGCCTTTAGTTCCAAATAACAAGTCATAGGATCAAAGGACCAGTTTATGTATAAACACCTAATCTAAACCGACGCCAAAAATATTATGGTGCATCATTATATAACTCTACATTTATATGCAAGCAGTGTGCGAGACACGTAGGTCTAATGTGCAAAAGGCAAACGATGGTCAAAGCCATCGGAACCGGCTGTGTGACTCATTGTCGGGGGACCAGCCGCGACACAGCCAACCCTTCTACGGACAATATTGCACTCCATCGAAACACTTTTATTCACTGTTGCCATGTTCAATTCGAAATCCTTTTCCTTTAGGTTTATTTTTTGTTAATCGAAAAAGGGCTAACAGAATGAATGCAAGCTCTGGATAAGGTCATTTATGTGTAGTCTTAGTTGTATGTTAGAAATTCAAATATATAGAAATATATTTTTAAAGTAATCAAATATTATTATAATTACGGAAAGTACCTGAAAGTGTTTGTTACATATTGATAATAACAAAGGACACCTGAACTCAGAATTTCTTTGTTCTGGACAGATGAGTAATTGTTTGGCATTATGCGCCCGCGACAGGTCCCGACTTGAAGCTCGGAGGCAATCGGCCTCCTCCGGGTGACCTCACGATAACCTCCTATGATTAATACAAGTTATAGCTTTTTGTTGCTTGCCCAGAAATATCCCGCCCAAATCTTTGCGGCATTAAACAAATTATAGACCTTTTTGAGTGACATGGAGATTATTTATTCAGTTTTTTATTAATATTGTTTTTTTTTCATTTTTCAGTTTTGGGGTTAACAATTATGTTTTGTTTTAAAGTAAGTATTGCTTTACTTCAGCACCTATTTGGCGAAATATGGACCGTTTATTTGCTAACCGGATCAGAGAGCCTGATTTTGGAAGAGTTAGTTGAGATTTCATGATTTATTTCAGTATCGTCAATATCGCTGTTTCTACGTATTTAAGTATTGATTTGCAAATGTGTCCTAGAGGAAAACTTCTTTAATTGGTCATTTATATCTCTATCCATATTCGGAATCAGTCAATAAATTGTCGTTATCAGTGACAATGTCGCAAAGTTCAGCGCTCGGATCGCGGCGCGGCCGCAATCGTGGTTCTGACGTCACGTGTAGCGTATGATAGGTGCTTTATCGTTCACATGTTACACGGTTGATTGTTTCTGTGGAAAACTCATAGTTTTCACTCGAAGGTCTTTAACTGTTATTACTGTTATTAATTATAATTCAACCACAGCAAGATTTTGCCTGTTTGATTTTTGATGCGGCGTTAGCAAATATTGCTTTATCAACCATGATAATTTGTTTTAAATCTACTTTAATGAATTGTATGATTGCATCTTCAAATAATTCATAAGTAGGTATGTAAAGATTAGCTACTTATAAAGTCTTTTGAAGCAAGTTCATCATAGGAGGACCTCAGCTATTGAGCCGATTGAACGTCAATAAAATACCTAGCTCATATGAGAGTCAAATTTCTTTCCACGATTCGTGGTCAAGCATACATATGTGAGTCAAATTACATTCATCGATAAACAGTCAGTGTTCGGCATCGTAAATAAAATAAACCGATGGAATTATGTATGACGGAAGACGCGCTTACGTCAGAGGAAGCGCTTCTTTTAGTGGTTCCAGTAGGTGAGAGAGGCAGATAAAAAGAGAAGCGGATATGCTCGTCGGTCTGTCAATGCGGCGACAATGTCGTGCTATTTGTGTTAAACGGGCGATTTATTTCAGTCGGTCGCGGCGTGAACGTCCGCGGCGGAATTTCGGCCGCGAGGAATCTGATTCCGTTAGCTTGCAGCGACCGCGAGGCCGAGAGCCGCCGGCTCCGGCGCGGAGACGGCGACTGTGCTTGCTGATAGGCTTAGATACCTGTTGCCAGGCGCGGAGGTGCGAAGTGGCGCGGCCACTGCAGCGAGCGTCGTCACCGCCGGCGCGCCGACACCCCCTCTATGACAATGCCACTATTCGTGCACGAGGAAAATTCGAGATGCGGCTGACTCATCACCTCGTCCATCGACGCCGCCACGCTGCTCGTCTAGCTACATATACTTTCCTTTCCAAAAATTTATGCTTATTTCGAAATTTTACTACCATTTTGCCAAACATCATTCTGACGTCAGATTGGCAGGTGTAAATTATTTTTTGCTTCTTACCTAAGGGGGAGAGGGGGGTTCAGCATCCACACGGGTCATGTCGGCACAAGCACGGCGATCCGGCCGGTGTTCACTCACTGCATTGTGCACAGTAATATCCGATCGTAAATCACACTAAAACGAAAGCGAATAGGAGCTCGCGTGCCTGGTTGCGCGCGCGCACGAACGTCGACCAGCCTTGCGTGCGCTCACGGAACTGACTGCGCCGGCGCTCCATTTGGGTCACTGTCATACGGTGGTGGGTGGTGGGGGACACACGTTTGCCAGTTCGCCTCTGAAAAATTAGCGTCTCGCGAATATGTTTCATCGACGCGGGCGTTTTCCCTTCGACTTGCGCACCAATCGCTCGCGGTGGTGCCGCCACTAGCCGCTCACTCTTTTCGGCGCGCAATTTTGTGAACTTGCGACTTCATCGTCCGAATATCTATCTGTAACTGATGAATGCCTCTCCACCTGTGGACTGGCTCTCGTTTGCCACAACCACTGATCATTTCGTCTGTCTGTAAAAATGTAATTTAATTTATCGCACTTCGCCTCTACGGCCACCGAAGCCGCTTTCTATGACATTTAACGGTGTTAAGTAGTAAAGCTAGAGTTTAATTTTATCTCCATTCTTAACGGTAATTACTTTCGGTTAGACCTGTAAAGTATAACATTTATACAACGTGTAACGTTAAATGCGCAAAACCTGAAAATAGTTTGATCAGAATAACGAGCAGAATCAATTGAACCACTTTTTTAATATAGGTCACATTTTTCAAAACATCTTCATTATAAACGTTGCCGTGTCTATTTATTAATAGGTCAAGCAAGCCAATGTCAGCGCGGCGCAGTGGCCCGGTGACAACTCCTCCCTCGATAAAGCGTCGTCGCAGACGCAAGAAACGATCAGAATGACCAGTAAAACTAAAACAGCTCATAAAACCTTTACAATTTTTTTAATGACTTATTTTCTCTCTGAAATAGGTCAATTGAATTATAAATCAGTTAAAGTGTCTAGAGGTTTTGCGCATTTAACGTTACACGTTGTATATATCATGAATTCATTCGGAATGTCGACTTGAAGAGTTTTAATGTTACTTATTAAGCCCACTTACACACACACACACACACACACACACACACACACACACACACACACACACACACATTTTATTACTTCTTAAGTATAGGACAAAAACTTATAAGGCTCAGTACCTATAAACGGGCGTTCCTATCAGCGCAACGCGATTACTTACAGATATCCTAGGGATATACTAAAAAAAACGAGAATTATTTGGTTGGACGGGTTGGGCGGTCTATCTGGGCTGAAACTTTAGACTAGATACAGATTTTATAGATTTTTTTAATCCAAGCCAATTTATTGTAATTTTTTTATTCTACTGTTTTTTTTTTTCCTTTTACTTCAATAAAACTTTTCACATGGTTTGAGATACAAAAATCAAAATCAAAACATCTTACGACCTCTTATAATGAATGAAATAACCATAACCGAACTGGTTGTGGAAAGAATAATTGTCCATTCTCATTCATAAATCTGGCGCCAAAGCGTCTGCGTTGTCTATGGCCGCCGGAGTCGCTGGCTGGAGAAAGTTACTGACCAAGCACTCAATCAAAACGAGGTACACGCTTAGAGGGGAATTGGGGAACTATCGAGAAAGATGCCATTCGATTTCGATGTGTTTATTTTGTTTAGAAGGATATTTCATACCACACTTACAATAACAATGATTTTTAAGTACTTAAATAAATTCAAGCAGTCTGAATTACTAGAAATGGAACTATCTCTAAACATGAAGACTTCTTAATGCCTTCCCTTTGATTATGTTTTCATTTATTCAGTTTTATTTAGATATCAGTCTTTCAAGCTCTCAAATTATGTTTACCTAAAAATCAAACGCAATCCTAATTAGCATGGTGTAGGCGGTGGAAAATAATATAAAGCCAAAGCTATGTTACAAACAGCCTTATTTTTGGTGACAATAAAGTCATGTTACAAACAGCCTTATTTTTAGTGACAAAAACAATAGTTTGCTAATTAAAAATAGGTACGTATGTACATAAAAATACCAGGAACAGAATGTTGACCTTTTCCAGTGATTTTAATAAAATACCTAGTCCTCTGAAATATCATTCAAAAGCTATAAAAATGTTTTTTTTTCCTCAGTAGACAATTTTAGCTTCCTAATACTAACTTATATTGAGTTTCATCAACAGTAAATCAATGATCTTGGTGAAAAACAATCTACAGATATTAAAAACACAAATTGAAAACATTTTGAAAATCCAATAGTGCACGACTCAAAATTTTTTATTGTTATTAGTATAATTAAACTACTTTGAATAAAACAGCCATTTTCAATAGGGTACCTCATGTATAAAAAATGACTCAATTAATTGATTTTTCGCAAGCATCAATGTTTTCAGGTTTCACACTTGATTGACGGGATTTCTTTTAGAAATGTTTTGATGTTTTTTTCGTTTCTACTGCATTAAATAATGTTTTAAATTACATAATTAATCTCCATTACATTATCTATACAATGGTATATAAATTAAGAAGGCTTTGTGTACTAGCAGGAGTATAACAATGACTGTATAAAATATATTCTACAAATAATGAAATCAGAGCCTATTCGTGCGATATATAGGTATAATAATATCATTTTTGAATTACATTATGGATTTAAAACTTGACAAAAAGTAATTGTTACACAGTTTTGCGTGAAAAACATTTACGAAAAATGCCGTCATATTTTTTACGTATTTTGAAATTAACAAAAAAAGCTTGCGCGGTCATATAAGTAGGTAATATGAATTCAATAATAACAAACATTTAAAGGTCATATAACTAATTCAGACACAATTTAATTGAGGTCATTTTTATTGGAATTTAATTTTATTAAAGTGAAACCAGATTGTCGCCAAGTCAAAACAAAGTGTCAAGTGATGTTTGGTTAATTTACATTAGTGAAGGCTGGTCCATTGATGCGGTGGCATAACAAATGACTGCACGACACTCGGGCACACGCCCAGGCCATCATAAGGCTCAGTACGAGTACCTGCTCCTACCACATTCCGGTTTGATGTAACAGGGCTGACACGAAGTCGGGATAAGATATCAATGTTAAATGCATCGCTCAAAACAAATTAAAGAAAAAAAATTGTCAAAGAGCACCTAATTTTTGACTGATGATAAAATATTGGTCTTTCTTCCATATTTGCATGAAATTAATTTAAAAGAATTACAATGCAGTTGAAATAAATAAGCATAAAAGTTAGTACATATAAGAGTTCCAATGTGACTTATAATAATCTAAGCGTCCAAGTTTTGAAGCAAAGAATTGCAAGAGGACCAAACTTTTGTGTGATGGTAAAGCACTGGTCGTTTTATCATTTCTGCTTATAACAACCTAAAATAATTGTAATGCAGTTCAAATTAATTAGCATATGAGTCCATATTATATGATGTTTTATCTAAATATCCTTGTTTTCAGTTTTAACACAAAATCATTACAAAAGTTACCACAAGAAAATTGATTAAATTATTAAAAAAAAAACGAAGCCATAAGATGATAGGTAAAGTTCCCAGATAAATAGAAGTAGTAAGTAAAACAGCAAAACAGCTATACCTACAATATTTTGTCTACACTGCGAAGAACCAGTCTCAAAATAATCATTCATTTTTAAAGTATAAAAATACAATGTCACCCAAGTATCAGCCCTAGGATGGTCAGTCATTGCACGTTGACCACATTCTCTACTAAGTACTATGACACCATCTCATCAAAAACTACTGATTAAACGTGAACGCGCTTATTGAATTATTTATCTAAGGTTTAAACATCGCGGTCGTGTTAAGATTACAGATTTTTAAGTGCCAATTAATAATGATTAAGTATATTTTATATTTTTTCATTTATTAATTTATTGAAATATCGTGAAGGAGGCGAGAAACCAAAGGGTTTCACACCACAACATTTATAATTATAGGCTCATTTGGAATTCAGATATATTAGAATGCACATTTCACTTAATAATAATTAATCAATCGATTACGTTTTGGTATTTACCACAAAAAAAAATTGTTTACAAATAACATCACGATGTTTTAATTCCCCAGTCTTTATCTTATTTACATGGTTGGAATACAGATGAACTCTTATTTTAGTTTTTATTTATGAACAATTCTCACGTCTATGCAGTTTTATTATGAAGCTAGGAGAAACCTCATAAAAAGTGGTGATTGGTGGCAACTAACACTAACTTAAGTATCGTACCCGGACCTGAAGAAAGTACGAATTTGTAAATAATTCGACATAATGTCACCATGATGTTTTAATATCAAATGAAGCCTGTATTTATCTATTATATGACAGTTTATTCCTAATAATTTTGAGTTCTACTTCTATGCTTTCAAAACAATACATTGTTTCAGTTACCTCTGCACTTCCGATAGCTTGATTCGTATTCAAGTCATATCGTATGGTTATTAAGCTAACAGCCAGCACCATGCTTAATCATCAACGATTTTAGAGTAATGTAGTGGCTATTGAGAAAGTAAAACCCAGTAAGCTTTGGAATGGAAGCTCATCATAATCTGCCTAGCCTTTTCCAGTTGGGGTCGGCTTCCAGTCTAACCGGCTGCAGCTGAATACCAGTATTTGACATGGAGCGACTGCCTATCTGTCCTCCACAACCCAGGGATTGGGTAATACGATACCCCTTGATAAGACTGGTTGTCAGACTTTCGGGCTCCTGACTACCTACTAAAGCTAATAGCAATAAATAAAGCATAAAATAAAAATAATATTGTAATAACAGACGAAAAAAATGATGCCAAAATGATGTTACAATTGTGCTACGTCGTAGCAGCTACGAAAAGTGCGTAGCCCTAAAAATATTTCTAAAAACATTTATAAAACGTTGCGTTTCAAAATGAGGGAAGTTAGGGGTTGATAAATTGTCTTGTTGGGTAAGGTAGTACGCAATTATGGCATTATTGAAGTTACCTGCGTAGCAGCTGTAGCATCTGCGTAGCAGCTACGTAGTTATAATTAGTATCGTACGATTGCATGTTTTGCTTATTTCAGTTTTGTTGTATGCTTTGGAATGGCTTAAACCCAAGAAATTATACATTCTTAGCAAAATTCCAATGAATTTGATGCCTGCGTAATGCTCTATTTTATTCGTTAAAAACCATGATCCTATCTTTCTCGAAATACATTTTTTTTCTAGCTATTTATTGATATTCATATTTAAAACGCTTTTAGTAATGAATTGTTGATTTTAATCACATGTCCGTCTTACGAAAAAATGTTGATAAAACCAAGTACTGCATGTCGATTCTGTAAAAAATCTCACCGTGAAAACTTGCGTGGAGTGAGCTGCTCGTGTCATCCTACAGATGCTAGGGATTGACTAAGAAAACATTTACAATCATTATCGAGATTTTAATAATATTGTTATGCTAATTCTTTTGATCATTTTAAATAATTTTACAGCTAGTATTTAAGTTGTCAAAACATTACTATTTTGTGGGGTTTTAAAATAAAATAACAAAACAGATACTTAGTCAGAATATATTTTTTTTTCCTAGATTAAAACCCCACAAAATAGTTATGTTTTGATAAATAAAATACTAGCTTTGAAATTATATAAAATGAACAATAGAATTAGCATAAAACTATTATTAAAATCTCGATTATGATTGTAAATGTTTGCTTAGGTAGTCAATCCTTACTATCAGGTGGGATGACACTGCTCACTCCACGATCACTTCACCTAAGTTTTCACGGTGAGGTGGTTAGAGAATCGCACTGCTGTAACGTTTAACTCACGCCTTAGCTACTTATCTATGATCCTTCGTAAATATCATACCTAGTTCCAGTGCTTGTAGCTTTCACATCTCACAAATATAATTACCTCATTATTGCATATATAATAAGCTGCCTACATACAACATGGATGAATCATGGGGGCCCAATCTAGGTTTTGGCTTAAAAGAATTTGATTTCCAATCAACGTCTATTTATCACGCTAACCGGTTACAGAATCATCGAAAATATTTACTTTTGCATCAATCCGGTTCCACACAGTAACAAGACAATCCTGACGCAGACGATGTATATTTATTTAATTTATAAAAAGGTTTTTATTTTATTGTGAGTTTGTCAAGGTGAAATCTCAGTTTCCATGGGTTTTGAGGATTCGTTTGATTGAAATCATTTACTACTATAATTAAGTAGTTTCAATGCTTAACCGTAAGTTCGATTCAGCAAAGCATATTCTGGCATTGGTTGGTTCAAAACGTAAATAAATCTGGAAATCATAGGATTTGAAACAGTCCCTAACAAAAAATATTAGCAACAGGCACCTACATACAAGGTTTTTTTTTAATATGAGAAGATGTTTTTTTAACGTTGGAAAGCGGATTCTGACTAGGTAATTAAACTTTTTCCTGGGTAACAAAATCAGATTACAATTAATCTGATTTTGTCTCTTAGGCGTCATCAGAATCAACCATTGCGTTATTAAAAACCTACCGGAATTACCAAAAGTGGTGATTATGGTGATCATCACAACCGGCAAAGAGTAACATGGAGATGACCTACGTAGCTCTACTACTAAGAAAAATTCTCACTAGCGAGCCATGTATGTCATTTTTTATGACTTTCACTTAAATATGTGATTAGGTAAAGGAGGATGGCGAGGTTGCATGTACAATGGGACCCACTGTTAGGAGTATCGTGCAGTACGGATACTTATAACTAGTTGTAGAACTATATAAAACTAGCAAAAAAGCAAATGGGCAGTAAGTCGTAGAGGCTGGGAGAAAAAAAATATGCAATGTAAAAGATTATAACCTAAAACGAATCTAATAGTGCTTATTTAATAATATAATACAATATCTTGTTTATGTATTATGTACTTTCAAAAAGGTGATCAAGCAGAATAGAAATATTTACCAACACTACCATCGTGTTTCTGTATCAGTCTCTCTGGCAAAATATAGGTACTTACATACCTACTCAAAATAAAAAAATACGTCTGGAAGCTAGGAACTAGAAAATAGTGACATGGTCAAAACGAGATATGAAAATGAAATTAATACTGTTAGCATACACTGGATTGATATAGGATGAAACTGCTCTACTCGTATAATCACCGACTTGACGACTTCTACTCCTAATACGAAACACGGTGCGTTTAATTACTGCATGATGACTTATTTTTATGGAAATAAAAATCTTTTCTAACTTTTAATTCCCATCATCTAGTGACTCAATATTTTTATATAATCCTCTTATAAACTCTTAATTATAAATAAACTCTTAATTGTAAATATGAACTTGCAAGTGAACGTCACTTGGTTAATTTATAAATAATGTGGGTCCAAACTCGCCATACTCCTTTATCATTCACGTGACAGGCCTGACGACTATCATTTCTAAAGAACTACAGATACGGCGCTACAAGATTGGAGTCTTCTCGTAGTCGCTACGAGAAAACTCAGAAGGGAAGAAGCGAGAGGAATCAGCCAGGATAGTGATGTGTGTTCTTAATATGGATAGTTCTTTGATCTTCATTAATTTCAGAGCTCATTTATCCATCTCTAATGTTATGGGCAGTAGTAGTGCCCTGAGACGTAAATATACTTTTTTATCTGAGGTCCTGCCGACCGACTTAGGAGTTTGTAGCCAGGTGGATGCAAATAAAGTATCTGGTAACCTGTGTTTTCGTTTCTTCTAATTAAACATTTATTCTAGCTAGCATTACAAATGTTAAATTAAAAATCAGAATCATTAGAATATTGGAAGGAATACAAAAAAAAAACAGAATGTGTTATACACATTTAATTTAAGTGGTCAGTCAAATTATTTTTTTAGAAAGGTTTATAAACGTTTGAAGTTCATGGTAAAGTGCTGAGTGGTCATTCATTCATTGTAGAAAAAATACTGGTAAAGGTACTTAGTTCATGGTAAAGTATTGAGTTATTCAGAGATCATATTGTAGAAAAAGTACTGTAAATATTGTAGAAATAATAATAATATAATACATTCTGGTATTTTTTGAATAATCACTCAACGGTTCACCATGATCTTCAACCGTTTATAAACCTTTCTTCACGATATGAAAGTTCTAACAATCACGTGGTACACAGCGAGAGGTGAGCGTATATCGCCGTCCATTGCCGACATAACTGAAACTTTAGCGGTACTCAATTTATTACACGTTTCATATCGCTAACAACGTTCTCTTGCTTCAAACATCGTGAACAATCCGATACTTATCTCTTTAATAACGAGAGCGAATACTCTATGATTAAAGTGATTAACTTGGAATTTTCGTTTTGTAATTCATATGACTCGCACAGACCAGGGAAGCATGGCAGAAACGGGAGGCCTATAGTCAGCAGTGGGTGGAACTAGACTGCCAATGATGACGATAGTGAGCTTATATCTGAGGGTAGGGGATTGATGGAAACCTCTGTTTTTCAAGGGTTGTGTTAAGGAGATATATAAAAGTTTGAAATCTAGCAGTCTACAATTTGATATTTAGGTAAGTACAGTCACCAAAAGAGATAAGTAACCAGGCTCGTCGGATATAGTTGAAGTTTAGTAAGAAACCGATGGATGTTTTTGAATGAAAATTAACTTGATATATGAACTGTTTGTTTTCTATTAATTAAATTCAATTTAATTCGAAAACCTGTATCGGTTTCTTACTAAATTTCAACTATATCCGATGACCCTGGTTACTTATCTCCTTTGGTGACCGTACATTCCATGTCTATAATTGTAGACCACGCTCGACACCGAATAATATTCTACTATATTTTATTATGATACTTAATTTTCCTTGTATTTGGAATTTACGCTTTACATGATAATACATAGAACCTATACCTACCTTCCTTGGTGGTCTTCCTCATTGCCTCGTCACCAAATGTTACGTAGTGGTTTTTGGCATTATGCTAAATAGGTATATCTGTCATCATCATCATGGGATGAACTATGTTCTAGAATATCAAAAACAAAGTATGAATCGACAGCTAAAATATGCAGATTGGTAGGTACGTACAGATTTGATCAAAGTGTAATGTAATATCTTGGTGCCAAGTTTACTACGATGACTGACTGATACATACAACATTATTTTTAGTATACTGCAAACTTGAATATAGTTTGTTCAGAATAAGTAACTGAATCGATTCCAATAGTTTTTACACGATGTTATATTTTGTCCCAAAAATATTTAAAAATGGTGACAAGTTGGACACCGAGCGAAAATAAGTACATTTCCGCAATCATAATTATGCGCACAACACAGGTCACAGCAGGTCGGCCGGCGGCGTGTGTTAAGTGGTAACCAACTTTTTGTACGGACAATCAGGTATCATAACAAGCTTATAACTTAGTGATTTTTCATGATACAGTTTTGAAATTTTGTACATAGATAATATATCTTTACATAAAAATACTAGACACGTGTTTCGGGTTTGCCAACTAAAAATAATGTTGTATATACAGCGTGTAACGGAAGGGGGGTATCAACCCTGAAGGAGGTGAATGTGCTCATGAAACTCAACAACTTTCCCCAAAGAACATTGGTCGAAATATGAAAAAAAAAATTGGCCCTCCCTTACAAAACTGACTACCAGCTGATTGATTTACTATGGGAGGGCCAAATTTTTTTTTCATATTTCGACCTATGTTCTTTGGGGAAAGTTGTTGAGTTTCATGAGCACATTCACCTCCTTCAGGGTTGATACCCCCCTTCTGTTACACGCTGTATACAACGTGTAACGTTAAATGCGCAAAACCTCAGACACCCCAACTGATTTTTAATTCAATTGACCTATTTCAGAGAGAAAATAAGTCATTAAACATTTTTAAAGGTTTTATGTGCTGTTTTAGTTTTACTGGCCATTCTGATCGTTTCTTGCGTCTGCGACGACGCTTTATCGAGGGAAGAGTCGTCACCGGGCCGCTGCGCCGCGCTGACATTAGCTTGTTTGACCTATTAATAAATAGACACGGCAAAGTTTTTAATGAAGATTTTTTGAAAAATGTGACCTATATTAAAAAGTTGTTCAATTAATTCTGCTCGTTATTCTGATCAAACTATTTTCAGGTTATGCGCATTTAATGTTACACGTTGTATATATAGGTATATTTGGTATACACTAAAATGTATATATTATGTACAAGTATATAAAAAAAAATTAACAAAAAAGGCAGGAGATTGGTACCTATTTGCTGTATATATTTATGTTCATTGTTTTGATTTCCTGCCTTTGTTAGACGAGCAAGATCAGCAAGAAGAAATATAAGAAATCATAAAATGACGTAGTAACTACTTGGGGAGCTATCTTGATAATAAAACGTACTGAAGTTCATTACATAATATAAGAAGTGCTATCTAGGTAAGGCAGGTTTCACCACGTGTTTCGAAACCCAAGCATCTAACGCACATTATATGCATAAGTACTAACCACTCGCTTGCTTAAGTACTACAGTCATTATGATAAAAAAATAGAATACTTATTTCTTCAACATATTTTACAAGAACTGAATTAGTGATTGGAGCCTCCCTGTAAGCAAGTAATGCCATATTGGAAAATATATTAAGACAAGGTAATAAAAACTTACAACAACTTACTTGAACAAAGACAGTTCATCAAAACTCTTGCGCATCAATGTTCCAAAGAGGCAAAATGCACAGTTCTAAGAGCTTGACTTCACAGTTCTCAATAGAACACGCGTGAACAGATACGAAAAAAAACTCCAGACAAATATAAGTATCACGACTCACGATATTATGATGAATGCTTGTTCGGTGGAGCAAGTCATTGACGTGACTACACCAGTGTTTGGCAACACATTAAGAATGACGCGGACATGACCTGATTGAAAAAAAAAAAAAAAAAAGCGCGGCAAAATCATGGCTGGCTGGGCGGGGCGCGGGGCGGGACAGGGCGTAGCGCCCTTGGCACCGCCCCCTGAGTCACCGGCATCGGGTGCGCCCGCGCAACAAACAAACGATACTCGCTACGAACAACATTATAGCAGCAGCGAAATAGATCAACAATTCTCTTCGCTTGTTCGCTTGTTATCTTGAATATTTTATGGGATTAACATCGGAGAGCGAATCTTTGTTCATGTATGTTTATTTGTTTAGCTTTCTAAAGGATGCCCTTATCTTATCAAGCAGAATTTGTAAAATACATATAAGGAAAATACGACAGTCAAATTGTTTTGAGACGTCATTATTGAGGATACCTATATCCTGGATAGATAAAGAACTGGCCAACTAGAATTAGTGTAATCTAACGCTAAGTAGAGATATTAAAGATAGCCTGATTCTTTGAGGCATGTTTACTTTATTGATGCACTAGCTCCTTGTATGCTTGATGAAACCTATTTTCATACAATTTACGACGTTAACGTATTCAGCTTACTGTTTAACAAAACTATTCAACGTGGGTGCAGCAGCCAAAATATGCGACAAAGTGGTCAGAGCCAAATAAAATAATCTTTAGGTGTACAATCGGCGTACCTATGACTCACACCTGCCCACAAATCTGGTTTCACAGCATCCGTGTGTTGTTTTTTCATTTCCGACCGTGACATTATTTCGTTTATCGATTTACATTCATCATTCAGTATTGAGGTCTTACAACTACGTAGGAGAGAAAACAGCAATGTACTACGAAGATTGCGCCGCTATTTGTGTTAGTGAAGTGGTGAATGATCGTATGATTACAAGGTGTCACGTAAGAACTACGGAACATTTGAAGGAGGATCTAATTTTGACTGTGCGGCCTTGTTTAGAATAAATTGATCATAAGTTATTTTTTAAGGATTTCCTGAAAGGTGGTTCAGTTGATTCAGAGTGATATGATACAGTTAAGGCGACATTGATAAACGTTACTAAGAATGTGCTTAGGCTTGCACAAGTTCTCTTCTCTATCCTGCACTTCTAGTTTGACAGTTGTGCAACAGTGACAGGAATAATGCTAATGCACATGATAAGTAACGTTAGTAAATCTAGGCCCTAGATAACTTTATCAAATCGACTTTTATCGATTTCGGCTAAGCACAAACTTTGAAGTAATAACTTTCGTCAAAATCTGAAAACGTGTGAATGGCCTGTTGTCGGCTTCACAGTGTGTCGTCAGTCGTCTACAAAATCACGCGAACTAAGCGGCAAATGATTAGTGATTAGCTCATCGACTGCGACTAATATTAACTATTTATAAGTGGCGTCTCAACATGCAAACGGGTCGCGTTTTGTTTCAATGTATGTTCCAGCACCACGCAAAAACTACTGGATAGAGTTTGTTCAATTTTTTCTTAAATATGTACAGACGCCAGCACATCAAGCTACCCGAAACTGTCAGATTTTGCCAATCAACTTTGAAAATCTATTAAAGAAATCTGACAGATTGTAGTAGCTTGACGTGCTGGCGTCTGTACTTCCTATAAGTCTGGTTAGTCTTTAGGGTATAAATTATCACGCTATTTGCTATGGGGGAAGAGCAATATTCCAATTTGTTCGTATACTGCAAATTGTATAAAAAATAGCCAAAACGTTAGAGTATTGCAGATAGTTACAGATGTACCTAACCCTTTGAATGATTATCATCACGCTATACCTTTGTGGAGCTAAGCAGTCAATCTATCTAATGTCCTGTATATGACTTACATATATAGGGTGGATTTTTCAGATGGGTTTATATAAGGGCCGGTACCTTAACCGTTATCGCTACAAGAAAACGGTCTTAGGAGACTGTTCTTAGGTAACTTTTTGAATAATTACGGTCCACATTGACAGGTTTTGAGAACAAAAATACAATCTGCAAGAAAATAGGCAATTTTCACAAAAAACTTATATTGAATTCGATCGATTCAGATTCGAATTTATATGGATCAAAAACACTATCAGACCAACTGCAGTGCTATTCTATAAAAATCTCACCGTGAGAATTTAGGTGAAGTGAGCGGGAAGTGAGCTGTCATTAGGGATTAACACTATTGACACTGCTCACCTCAAGCTCACTTCACTTATGATTTCATGGTAGAGATTTTTACAGAATCGACCGGCTGAGATTTGATTACTAGAGTCAGAACACGCAAAAAAAAACTTATAAATTTTGTAGGTAATGAGACTGAGATGTGTATGACAATAGAACGAAAATAGAAGATAGTTCAAGATTGAACCTTTTTAATGAATTATCATTCCGCTACACATTTAAGAAGGCTCTGTCATTCGTGGATCTTTGACAGTCGTTACGGGTCGTCAGTAGCCTGAAAGTCTGACAACCAGTCTTACCAAGGGTTATCGTATTACCCAGTCACTGGGTTGTGGAGGTCAGATAGGCAGTCCCTCCATGTAGGTAAAATGCTGGTATTCAGCTGCATCCGGTTAGACTTGAAGCCGACCCCAACATAGTTGAGAAGCGGCTAGGCAGATGATGATATACATTTAAGGAGCTAAGCAGTCAATCATAGCAAATAGTTTAACCCTTAAATGCTTGATTTATTGTATCGTATTGCAAAAAATGCTATTGTATAGGTATTTATCTATAGAATTTAGAAAAAATATATATAATAAATATTAATATTCATAGAGTATATATTATATTGTTTTGACATAAAGAGTTGCGTTCAGACACTCACAGCTATCACATTCTTAAAAAAATTAAATAACGTACTTTGTTGCCATATGGCAACATTATGCATTTAAGGGTTAAAGGTTCGACGAATGCTTTGCAAACGTAAGTTCGATTCCCAACAATTGATTTTTTTGTGATTCGTTGTTTTAATTTTTTTATACTATTATATATAATAGTAAAGATGGTGATTGGTGGTCTTTGGTTATAATAAAAATAAATATATATGGTTAGGTGATCCTTAATGAGAAATCCCGTGTGTTTACAATGTACTGTTATATTATTTTAGCGATAGCTGTTCGTTAGGAATAATCTGTAAGAATACGGTAAGTCAATGTATCAGTGTTGTGCCATTAGGTACTAATTAGCAGGAACGTAGGCTTTCATTAAATCACTAAAAACGAGAAACTTCGCAAATCGCAAGCAATAGGAAATTGCTACTGAAGGTTGCTAGCTGCTTCTCACAAGGTCACACGGTTACACGCTTGCTCCGACGTCAACAGACTCGACTCTTTTCATATTTTGGCTGCTGAGACCAAAAATACAAATGCAGTATTAAACAAGAAAGTTTTATAAAAATGTGCCTGTTATTATGTGTGTGCGATATAGGTACTAATACCTATATCGTGGTGTCTTAAGGCTTCCACGCAAACGAAGTAGCGGGCATAAGCTAGTATATAATAATATATAGCTACACACATTTCTTTAGAGCTAATTTTTCCATGGCCAGATAACTTTTATTCGAGGAATAAAATTGAAGTTTGATGACGTTTGAAATTTTCTTATGAAATAACTCAAAATTTCAAAATTATTCCTCGAATAAAGTTATGAGATGATTGAAAAATCAGCCCAAAATGTCGATAAAATAAAATCAAAATCTAGCAAACTGATCAACACAATATCTAAGTGCACGTTGAAATCTTTTATTAGGGACAATGATTGCTACGACTTTTTCTGAAAGAAAGGTGCTGAGTTACTTATAAATATGAATATATTATCTATCTGTATGAAAACGTAGTGAGATATGAAATCGAAATCTTCTAAATACAGAAGAATGTGATACTTCTTACCTTTAGTGAGGGAATACGTAAGAATTTAACCTGAACAGGGTTTGTTCACACTTCCATGAGATACTGTTGAAACATACTAGGGGAAAAACAGTATAGTTATTGACCATTTAATTTTGGTTATTGGTACTAGTTTTATCTCACTCTAAGTCACGTCATTTCCATTTACTATGCCAATTACTATGAGGAGACCAACAACTGTATGGATTCCCCTATATAGCTTACTGTAGATAATATTGGAAACTACATAAAGTTGGTTACAAAGTATTGAATGAAATTGTAATGCTTGTATAGGTTTAAAGGTTTAAAACTTCGTGAAAAGTTAGTAAAATGAACACATCTTATTAATGTAGTAGTTGAAAATAAAAAATATAAATAATAGCACATATACACGTACTATCTGTTCAAAACAAACAAATATTCTGACGCAGATATATAAAATTAAAAACACGGTAGGTACAAACGCCAACACATCTGGCTACCTGGTTAATCCTGGTTATAAACTATCTGCGTGCCAAATTTCATCAAAATTGGTCCAGCCGTTTGAGCGTGAAGAAGTAACAAACATTCACAAACTTTCGCCTTTGTAATATTAGTGTGATTTACGCAAATCTTACCTATAAGTGCCGACTACACACCACCACAGACCACCCATCCAATACAGACCACCACCAACCACCATCGACTACAGATTGTTCAACAATATTTTTAAGGAGAGCAAAATGGTTGACAGCGATGGTGGTGTGATGATCTAATCATACTTGTGGGGCAAACATGACCAGAGATCTCCCAAAATAGAGAGGTATGGAAGGAAAAAGGGGAAGTCTTTGCCCAGCAGTAGGAGGAAGTGGGATACAATGTATAGGCTAACAACTTTTGATGACAAGGGTTTTGATGAGTGAGTGAGTCAGTGACGAAGTTGAAGTATTTTAGGTATTAATAAACTCCATAGTATAAAAGCTAGATAAATGAAACTTGGTGTATTTTATAAAGCTAATAACTACATCTTATTCTGAAAATTTGAGATCTCTAGCATTATCCAGGCCGAAGCTATGAGTGTAGAAAATACGACGAAATGCTTCGAGAAAAGGTAGGTAGTGCCCTCCTGCTTTTTGTTTAATGGCTCGTCTTGGCGAGGCACTATAGTGCCCCCAGATACTTTTAAGCTGGCTAGGTTTGGAATCTAAACCTACAGTATTGTGAAAAATTATAGACTCAAACAGATTTACAATTTTTATTCTAAAATAAGTACCGATGTTTAAATATTGTTTCATTCAATAAATGATACAAAGTCATTACTCTCTTTATATAAATACAGCATATTTATATTTTTGTGTAATGGAGAGAAAAACCGAATATAAAGAAATTCAATTGATGTTCGTTGTGAAAAATTATAAACTCAGCGTACATAATGCATGTTATATTTGGCTATTATTTGTCCATTTACCCTTATTATTAATAAAGTCTATTAATCTGTTAGGTACGCTATTTATTAATTTCTTAATTACAGTGGGTGAAATTTCAGACCAAGAAGATTGCAGTTTTTGTTTGAGTTGTTGAATATTATTTATGGGAGGCTTTTCTTTATTGTAAACTTTCCTTTTTAGAATCCCCCACACATTCTCCAACGGATTTAAGTAGGGACTACATGCTGGCCATTGTAATGTCGATATACCAAAGTTATGCAACCACTTTTTTGTACTTGCAGCAACATGTATCGGAGCGTTATCCTGTTGAAAAATAATGTTTTTGTCTTCAATCAGTGTTATGAAGGGTAAAATAATCGTATAGCAGATCTTGATATTTAGCGGCGTTCATTCGATCACTACAAAACGCCAATTCTGTCTTTAGATGGCCAGTGATGCTGCCCCATACCATGACTGATCCGCTTCCGAATGCTAGACGTGACATTACCTTTGTGTCGTGTCTTAAATCGTGATAGTAATATTTGAAACCGTTGGGACCATCAAAATTAAACTTCTTTTCATCACAAAAAATAACATGTTGCCAAAAATCTTTCCCTTTTCTTTTATTTTTCTGTGAATCTAAGTCGGCCTGCAATGTGATACTCTTTCAAGGCAGGTTTATTAAGATATTTCCGATATTTAAAATGTCCGGGTGCTTTTGCCCACTTCCTAGTAAGACTCGGATCACAGTCTAAGTTATATCTGCGCACCAGTGCCGATGATGATGCTCCAGTGTTCGACAATTCCCTCAGAACGGCGCGTTTCACGGTAGATGAAAACTTAGGAGGTCGGCCAGATCGTTTACTTTTTCCATCATTTTCAATTCCTAGCTTCAATAAGTTCTTTACCACACTATGTGATCTACCAATAATGTTGGTTATTTGTCTTTGACTTTTACCACAGCTTTTCAAATCGATAATTCTTTGTTTTTCTATATCACCACGACGTATTATCCAAAGGAATTAAAAAATAATCACCACAAAAAATACAAAGTCGAGAATATAAACTTCTATAATAGCAAATAAAAGTTGCAGGCACTTTCCCCTAATACGTTCTAATTGCGACTGAGTTTATAATTATTCACAGTGCAAGTCGATACGTGTGACAACAATCGTTGCGCTCGACGTCAAGATCACGCAGAGCCAAACGCTATTGTACGTACCACGCATGTAGGCATATTTAGTATTAGATGACTTTGTTTGAGTTACGTTTGTTTAGTTAATTCTTTAAAATATTGAAAAAACGATTTGAGTTTATATTTTTTCACAGTACTGTATATGCAAATTGTTTTTGTCAAGATTCCATACTATTCACCATTTTGTGTCTTACTTTAACATCCACATTAAGTTACCTAATATTTATCTTATAGTCTCATTCTCATCTCAACTCAATGTTCATTGCAGGCACTTTCAAATCCTCCGCCGGGCGTCCACGGTGACTCACGCTCGGGGAGGGCTGATGACGTCATCGGCCCTCGCATTGGCTCTAACTGTTGTTGAACACCCTGCCCCCGCCACATTCCTTCCAAGAAGTCACAAGTCACAAGTTTTTGTTTATTTTTGTTTTGACAGACTTGCCTGAGCTATTTGTCATCGATGTGTTGTGTTAATTTTATATTTTTGTTTTGTGGTCATTATCCTCTAGCTATGAAATGCGTCCAGACATAAGGGACAGAAATATTGTTGTACAGACGCCAGCACATCAAACTACCCGAAACTGTCAAATTTTCCCAATCAACTTTGAACCAGACAGATTGTCAGATTGTACTTAGTAGCTTGATATGCTGACGTCTGTATTTAGGTACACTACCCGAATGGTTTACATGAGTTTGGTCATGGAGAAGAATCATATAAGAGAATAGAGAAGAAAAGTAAATAGAAAAGAGACATAACGAGTGTAGACAACACCTGTGTATATTTTTATGGATCATTGTTGCCACGATTTAGATACCCGACTTCAAAATGACATGTGTGTTCACACCACATATTATGGAGAAATACCGAATACCTATCTTTTGTTGTAGAAGGTTCCACCACAGTTACGTAGTATAAATAAGTAGGTAATAATTTATGCAATTTGGCTCATATAGTTAACTCTACTTCAGAATCATTAGTTATCTTTCCGAGTATAAAATAATTTAAATGTTATCTGTAAGTTGTCAAAATGTAGCGTTGCACGGATCCAAGATTCGGCCGGGCGCGGGTGAATGACCGCCAAACCGCGCCAAACGGCCATATTGGATTCGTCACGGAGCGCGCGCATTATGTCTTGTGCGCAAACTTGCCATCATTCACCGACTCACCGGCCAGCATCTCATGTGCACTGCTTACGTCACGTTATTACCTTATTACACGTGCCAAATATAACATTATATTTAGAACCAACTATTTTTGTTTGCCCACAGTAAATCGATGCTTCCGAATATGTTCGAAATAAGCATTAAGATGGAACGCTTATTTTTAAAGACCTGCCACATTGATAGAGGTACCTACGAGTATGTTGCCATGCCAATACCATGTTCGTATATTTTTATCGCCAATTCAAAGAATAAAGACGCAATACTGAACGATGTAAAATTTTATGCATTTATTCAAACAATACAACCACATCGTGACCGATTCCATTAATCATTAGAAATATTTCAGCTTTCAAAGTCATTGTCAAGTCAGAGAAGCCAAAAAAATAAAGTAAACTTATTGTTTCACTGCATCGCACAATTATTATACCTACTGCCAGAAATCCAGGACCAGTTTTATTGGATGGAATCTTGGAATTGAAAAGAGATAAAGATATCGGCCTAATATAAATATATGTATACAACGTGTAACGTTAAATGCGCAAAACCTGAAAATAGTTCGATCAGAATAACGAGCAGAATTAATTGAACCACTTTTTAATATAGGCCACAATTTTCAAAAAATTGTCATTAAAAACGTTGCCTTGTCTATTTATTAATAGGTCAAGCAACCCAATGTCATCGCGGCGCAGCGGCCCGGTAACGACTCCTCCCTCGGTAAAGCGTCGTCACAGACGCAAGAAACGATCAGAATGGCCAGTAAAACTAAAACTGCACATAAAACCTTTACAAGTTTTTTAATGACTTATTTGCTCTCTGAAATAGGTCAATTGAATTAAAAATCAGTTGGGGTGTCTGAGATTTTGCGCGTTTAACGTTACACGTTGTATAGAAAGCAATGCGGCTTAGCAACAGCCTGCTGTCGAGACTTTGATTTCTCTCCACAGCGCGTGCAAGCCTTGAAGCCACTTCAGAAACCAGATCGTATTGTCACTGAATATGTCGCACGCCGCCATTCTTATCACTTGTTATAACTGAGAATGCCAACGGAAGATATTATTAAATTCTATGAATATGCAAGAGTATTATGGAAAATAACTGTACGCAATGTTTCTAAATTATACGGCGGAAAACGATGCAAAGAGGCGTTTAAGAGTAATAAATTTGGGGAATCAGCCACATTATATTCTATAATACGTATAAAACTTCCGGTGGATTCTGTAAAAATCTCACCGTGAAATCATAAGTGAAGTGAGCACTTAATAGTGTTAATCCCTAGCGAATGACAGCTCACTCCACGCTCACTTCACCCAAGCTTGCACGGTGAGATGGTTACAGAATCGCACGGCTGCTCGCATAATTAAAACTAGGGCTATTTCGAGGAGTGTATTGTCATCGAGCTTTCTTTGATATCCGCCATCTAATCTACTGACTTTTATCATCCTTAGAATAAAGAGCTTTTGAGTTGTCCCTCCTCCTGAAACCACTGGCTGGAATAACTAGCAGATCCGCAAAACAAAAGAATTGAGTGCCTAAACGGGTTGAGTTCGTAATGCGGAGGTATATAGGAACTGCATCAGGCCTAGGGCAGAACTAAACAAATGAAATCCCGTAAGATGTATAGCATGTAGGTGACATTCCTCGCGCAAAGGAGAAACTAGTCGGACGGCATTCAGGGCTCGCCCTTAACCGCCGCGGAGGCCGGGTACCGTTGCTGCCATTGCTCTGGCAAATACTAGTAGGGCTGGCTGACTTGGTCCAAGTGACTAATGAGATTACAGAAGCTGAGACCTTAGACGACATGGCTTGTTACCTGTGGATGTCAATTAGCCCCACAGGCCCACACGCTGCGACTATCTTGACTCTTCATTAGTTGTAATCGTCTTCACATACCGTAATTTTTATATTTCCGACTTTCAAATGTAAAATGGCACCTTTATAAGATCATATTTTTTTAGGTTTCGGGAAAACGATTAAAGAGATGAGGGCTCCATGTACTGCTTTTATGAGCTGAGGACAGCCACAGTGGGATTAGACGGTAACAGTTCGATAAAGTCGTAATATCCCTCCGCTATCTACAAAAAAACCGAAGATATCCATGAAATGTTCTAAACGAGAAGAAGTTGAACCGCTTCAGGCCGTAACCGGATATGAGACGCCTAACTTTACAAGACATATTTTCAATAGGCCCGATTTTGTCAATAACCTTTCATCATCACTATCACTATCACTACATAGTATAAAACAAAGTCGCTTCCCTGTCTGTCTGTCCCTATATATGCTTAGATCTTTAAAACTGCTCAACGGATTTTGATGCGGTTTTTTTTAATAGATAGAGTAATTCAAGAGGAAGGTTTATATGTATAATACATGCATAATATAGTAGAGAAACACTGATAATTTTAGAGGTTTCTAATGTTATGTCGTAAATAAACACATTTTTTTGTGCTTACATTGTAAACGCTGGCTGAACCCGTCGAGATAGATCAAAATAATGTACTACAGTATTGTACACCTTAAAAAGGTCTACAAAAAAGTCCGCGATGGTATATGTCTATCTCTTAGGGATAACCCACAATAACCATTTTTATCCTATACTTTTTACGAAAAAAAATATCAGTGTTTCTCCATTGCACCCGTGCGAAGCTGGGGCGGGTCTCTAGTTAAAGATAAGTAATAATACTGAAAGCATATTGACAAGTCCATACCTTGACATGTAGATGGGATCATGATCATGACACGAAATGCTAGAAAACCAAACCCTGAAATAATGCATGATTCAGCTTAAGTAACATTAGAATAGAAGACTCATAAGCGTAAGCCAAATTTTGACTCATATTTAAACTGAAAGCAAAGGAAAATAAAACAGGGTGCTCATGAAAGAAGAACTGAATGAGGAATTAGCAGGTAAGAAAAAACTGCTCAAGAAAGGGCCAAAAACCGTTTGAAAGTTGGAATGAAAACGGTTGTTGGTGAGTATAAAAATGAAGAGTGGAAAAGAGACGATTGTTGTAATAGAAAAATAAGAACAAGCTAAAAAAAAAAAAAAACTTAAAGCAATGAAAAATGTTAAAACAGGCAACAGAAGAATTGCTCGGTGTCATTTGGGGTGTAAGTAACATCAAGCAACCGAACCTCCTGAAAACTCGTTTGTTTCGATATTAATTATTGTTTCTATGCTTGCGCAATAATACTATCGCCAATTCGCTGCCTATTACCATTCCACAATGTTATAAGGTCATTTTTAAAACTTAGGTATAGCTACTTACGAATGTATACCTACGTCGATAATATTATTAGATCATCAGAATTTTTTATATGATCACATTGCGAATGACAAAACGGAAACAATAACTCAATATTTCCACTCACGTAGGTACTCCAGCAGTGCTATTCTGTAAAAATCTCACCGTGAGAACTTAGGTGAAGTGAGCGGAAAGTGAGCTGTCATTAAGGATTAACACTATTGACACTGCTAACTTCAAGCTCACTTCACTTATGATTTCACGGTGAGGTTTTTACAGAATCGCCCGGCTGCACCCTAATTGTGTAACACACTAACAGTTCAAAGCTGAATCTTTTTGAAGGATACCTATTGTGTTATCCATTGCTGAAAGAATGTGTCTGCTCGACAATGTAAATAACGGAATGAATGTTGTTGAACTGTCAAAATGGAAGCCATTTCTACTGTTACTGTGTTACGTAACTGACCGCTGTTAATACTCGTAATATACAGGGTGACATGGAAACTCGACGTATCCCTTGAAAGTGGTTATACTAGAGATCATTAGCAACAAACTTAGTCCAGTAAAAAATAAAAAAATATTAATAACAAAAATGAATAAATTAATGATATTATTATTATTTATTTAATTAGTAAAAGTCAAAAGAAGCTTGTAATTAGCAAATGCATGCAATAACTTATGCATGAAATTCAAAATTGTTATTGTAAGCTTTCTTTAAAATTAAATGAATAAATATTAATTTATTAAAAATTGTTGCTACTAAAGACCTTTTATTTCTGAGATTATGTAAATGATCACTCATTTTTCAGCTTTCAGTAAAGTATTACTATTAGAGTGGTGTAGTTTTTTTCATAATTAATTGTTTTTGGTAACAAGTCAGAAAAAATCTAAAAATCGAAGAACCGACAGCTTTGTAAGCATTCAGTTTTGACCCCTAGTTAACTTGCTAATGACCTCTAGTATACTCCCTTTCAAGGAATACGTCGTTTCCCTGTCATCCTGTGTAAAAGAAGTCACAGTTAGTACCTGCCTGTATGAAATACCCCGCTACAAGTATAAAGGAGTTCTGTCTAAGCTCACTTTTTTTTAATACTTTCGCCAATTCGCTGGAAATTATGGCGAAACAGACTGAGGACTTGGGGCCAAATATTTCTAGTTTTGTTTGCAAAGTAAAATGTATAAAACTTAGATGAACTAATGTGCTCTAGGCAGCCCTGTATGGCACGATTCACCCAATAGCATAGCATTGCATTGGTAGAGGTTGCCCGGGCACGATCTGTCCCATTGGACTGGCTCTAGACATTGGCATGCAGACTAGCTAAGATATTAGATTTACGTCGCTATAAGCACATTGTCGAACCCCTGTAATATATTGATTTACTGATATGCAACGGCACAGAGAATTTATATTAACATGCGGACGATTGAACTTAACACAGGTCCTGAGAATGAACGTTGTTAAATCATAATTAACAACGCCACAAAGTATAGACTTTATGATGCTCGTATTAGGCTTTTCTAAGTGAAAACAATGCTTCTGGTATTGTAGATGGCCAAATGCAGCGGTGACCATATTTGATCAAGTGGGTCCTCGGCATGTTTGCCATCGAGAAACATATAACAAGACTTTAACAGCAGAATTCTGATGCCTCATAGCATTCTATAAAAGTAGGAGACTCTGGTATTTGATCAGACGGTGGAATCCATAGCGGAGACTCTTTTGAAGTAGTTGGTTGAGGTATATTTATAGTCTCAGTTAATTTGCTTGAAATTTTAGTTTTATTTTGGACAGAATCCTCAATGTAGCCTTCTGCGACTGTGCTGGATTTCCATCCTCCATGTCTTTTTAACATTGTCAAGTTCGCCCCAGAATCGGCTAACAGTGTCGCTGAATCCGTGTTCGCTGAATTCTGTTTCTTGCCAGATAGTCCGTTGAAGTATGTAAGAAACACACTTTCGGAAAATGATTTTATTTCCTTGTCGGCTCGCCACTTCATAAAATCATTATATGTATTTTTAATTATCTTTCTTTTGAAATTTCTAGCAAAAGATTTTCGGTTACTTTATTTGCCTCGTCTTTAACCGAATCTGGGATTGGGATTTCAGAATCGTTTAACTAATTTTTAATCAAATATTAGTCTATAAAACCCAGTTTTTTTTTTAATTTCGATACAGTTTACAGAGTTAGTATCCCGCCAAATTAACCATAGTCTTTTTAAAATTTTAAATATGGAACACACCGCGTCACCACCGTGGGCCGTCCCACTTAATAGGCATTTTCCGCAATTTTTTTAATTCACAGTAGCTGTTTATACACTCACAAGACCGCAGCATTTTTCTTAATTATGTAAAAAAATTCGTACCTAACTATATAACTAAATATATTTCTATTTTTAAAATTTATATGCCCTAGAGAGCGAACCAATTACTATGAGTCTTTCCTGCGCAAAGGTGGTAAGCAGCGTCTTCCACTCGCTATTCGGGTTAAACAAACACTACTTTCCGAGTATGAGAAATGAAAATTTTATTTTATATCTTTTTGTTGGAAAATACCGTGGTCTTCAACGTAAGAAGAAAACTTGAAGGCTTTCAATTCCTTAGAATTTAATATTGTTCCTCAGAAACATTTCAAATAAAAGTCAAAATTAGTGGAAAGCTATTTTCGACCCCATAAAATAAGATCCATCGAACGATGGAGCACTAATTTAGATTCAATAAGTGTTCGACATAACAACTACGTGATATCTACGAGGAAGGAACGACCGGCCTTGAGGAATGCCGCCGCTTTACATTGTAAGCAGGGATCTACTGCGACCGTGCGAAACGTTACCATTCCATATTCGAAGTTCTTACCTGTACATATTTCATAGACTGTTTTGACGGTGTTGTATAAAATTACTACGAAGAAATGTATCAATGTATTGCGTGTTAATAGAGATGCAAGATTGTATTGGCTTTCTTAGTAGATACTTAGCTGGATTCGCGGCTAAGCCTCGGTCTCACAGCGATGTGATCCTATCAGGAGTTTCATCTTGGCCGACGCAGTGCTCCGAGTCTATATTAATTGGCTATTATAGAACGAACTTTGTTGTTTTTTTGTATACGCTAATACTAACTTCGGTTTTAATTAGAATGTAATTAAACGTGGCATTCATACTGATCATTCCGAAGGATTGGTTAAACAGGTAGGTAACAGAGAGTTCTAATAATGGTTCTTTTTAGAAGTATAACGTAAATAAAATGATGTCAGACGGGTATTGTTTATTACAGCCGAACTTAATTTTCCGGTAAGGAGGAAGCTGATTAAAGTGCCGTTTGATTCATCGCATGTGCTGTTGTCACTTTAGGGAGAGTGACCACAGGAGATAATCATGTGATTCAAAATGCTCCGCTAGAGGTTCCACTAAAATTGTTTTTAGCTCAGGATAAATCGCCAGTTTTAGAGACTAGTAATTATTAAATAAGTACAGCAGTGCTATTCTGTAAAAATCTCACCGTGAGAACTGAGCGGGACGGGAGCTTTGTCATTCCCTAATGGTAGGGATTGACACTATTAAGTGCTCACTTCACTTATGATTTCACGGTGAGATTTTTACAGAATCGACCGGGTGGAGATATTTTAGGCCTGCGTCTGGCGCGTAGGTGATTAGTAGAGAGATGAAAATTGCCAGATGAGAGAATGACTAGAACTAGAAATTAATATTGTTACTGTACTTAATGATCTTACAATTCGGAACATTTTCCTTTAGAACGAATCTAAAGAGAGGATGAGAGCTGTTCTTTGCCGAGATTAGAACTACGAGGATTAGACATTGCAAGTCCAACAATATTTAGCTAAGGTATTGAGGGAGTGTAAGTTTCAATGTAATATGTTTTTAGGCCTGCTTGTAAGCATATACTTAATACACAACCCATTTTTTCTTTTGTTTCAGCAGTAATACGTCTAGATCGATATCCGAAATCCTTGAGGCAAAAAAAACACTTGAAACACCTTCAAGTCTGTGATAAATCCGGTTTTATCCAGAATGATAGTAACCCTATGTTTGACTCACCTCTGCTCTTTGTGTGGCAGCGGGCAGGCTATGATTCACAGTGGTTGCGTGATGTTCCCATTTCACTGTGATCACACACAAGGTTGTTTTTATTTCGGTATAATGCTCATTATGTAGTCACAGCACGCTGTTGTCCTACTGTCACATGTGGCATGTGGCGCGTTTGTTTTCTAGAAATATAGCGTTTAAATTGTATAGAGCTAGTCAATTTTATTGAGAGTTTCGTTTAAAACATTATCAAACGTATTCCAGGATTCTATGCAATGTCAAGTCTATCATTTGTTATTATTACATACTCTACATACCGTCATGGAAAGACTTATCTATCGGGATGTGGTAAACAAACCAGGAAATTGAAGCCGGGAAGCGTCCTACTGCAATGTTGTTTAGGTTCTCAAAAACAAGTTTTATAATGTTATAAATAATTTGTTATTAAAGACTCTTAACTGTGTACAGACGCCAGCACATCAAGCTACTACAATGATGCTGGAGGGTAGAGCTTTGTGTTGTTTTAATACAATGCCCATATTGAATAGCTGTCGAGCTGTTAATACTTCACAAGATTTGTACAGACGCCAGTACATCAAGCTACCACAATCTGTAAAACTTCTTTAATAGATTTTCAACTTGATCGCTAAAGAATAAGGCTCAGTTGATTGGGAAAATTTGACAGTCTCGGGTAGCTTGATGTGCTGGCGTCTGTACAACAAGAGATCAAAAAGATTTGTGTAAAAGTAAAACAAGAGCCTGTTTTTGTTGTTATCAATCCTAATTTTATGTGCAATGGCAAAGTAAGAAATGGTATATCTGCTGAGTGGGGGCACAGGTCTTGAAGCAGACTTCAGATCAGGATTATTTTCGCACTTTCTCCTTGACAAAGACATATATTGAAGATTAATATATAACTGACGAAAATACGAAAAAAACTAGTAAAAACGATCACTTATGTACGGAAAGTTAAGTAAAGGTAGTTACAAAACTGAACAAAGTTTTGACGTTTAAATAGGTACTACTTTTTGTTTCCGAAGGTAGTAAACATTAAAGCTACGAGTATAACTCAACTATCTGCACCCCGCGGTTTCACCCGCATAAGTGTCGATCCCGTGGGAATATCGGGATAAACATTATCCTATGTGTTAATCCCGGTTATAAACTATCTGTGTACCAAATTTCATCCAAATCCGTTCAGCCGTTAGAGCGTGAAGAAGTAACAAACATACAAACACACTCACAAACTTTCGCCTTTATAATACTCGCATTAGTGTGATTAGCCGGCGCCAAAAAAACTTTTTTTTTGTAGGCCTGTGTTATTAGTCACTAAGCACATCCGTTCTTAGCTAAGCAATTAAAATGATGGAAAACATAAAGAACATATTTTATTTACTTCATAGTTTACATTACACTGTGTGGTGTTAATATTGTCTAAAACACACACAGGGTTTTAAAACTTTGTTCAAATAAAGTTGGGTCATAAAATAATTAAAAGCAGAGTGTGGGACGTCGATGTCCCGGCCACAGACCGTGACGGGTAGCCGACGTTACTTTATAACTTCAAATAATAATTATATTTCGAGGCATGTTCGCTAATTAGACTCGGAATAATTTTCTGGCGGACTATCACCGCCGTCGCCGTGTAAAATATTGAGCTACTAAACTTAAATCTTTCTAATGGGCAGTAGCTAATGGAAATTTTGGTGCCAATTGCCTTGTTCACAAACTAAAATAAATATAAGTTCAGTGCATATTTTTCTTTCTATGTATTTCATTAAGAAAAGGACAGAAGATAAATATTAGTTTAGTCCTGTCAAATTAGTCAGCGCCTGACGTAAATTGACGTATTTTTAGAAGCCGATTTTTTAATCACGTCTAAACTTGTCTATGCAGTATCTTAATTTGACAGGACTAAACTAATTTTTTATCTTCTGTCCTTTTCTTAATGAAATAGAATGAAAAAGATGCACTGGACTTAAATTTAGTTTAGTTTGTGAACAACCTTGAGATTTTAAACGATAATATAATTGGAAGTTGCATTGTAGAGTTCTTTTGGTAGATTTAAGCCAGCAGTTACTCGATATGTTATTTTTAATTGAGTACATAATTAATTCCAGATTGTATACCTACATTGGTTATAAATAATAATATGCAATTCAATACATATTTATCTTTGTCTTATCAATACGGTTTTCAATGTCAATAACCAAGTTAGTACCCAATGCACACACCTTCTTACCTAACAATGTTAATGTTCACCCTTTCTCTATCTACCCGCCAGATAGCAATCCATCTCACCGTAATCAGAGGAAATGTACCTAACTGTATATTGTGTCTGTTCTCAGATAGTTACACCCAGGAACCGACTATCGCTCCTCTAACGCCGTATAAGGGATTAATTAAATAAGTAGAGCCAACAAGGCAGGCTAACATGAGATCAAAGCGCGGCAATGTCGGCTCAGACGGTCGACCAGACACGAAGAGGTGGGTGCAGCAAGGGGGGGAGGTTGAGGTTGTCGCGGAGCGTGCGCGGTCCGGGGGGTAGGGGGGAGTGAAGGCTGCGTTACGTCATCCGGCCGCATCCGGGTTCGCGGCCGCCGCACCGCACGCGCCGTCCGCTCCGTATTGTTCCAAGCCTCCACCGAAGCAGGTGAACCTCTCACTACAGATAAAACTTCAACAATCACCCTGCAATATCATCCATCTAACTTACAGACACAGATGATGTTAATAGACCACATGTTGAAAGCACATCCGTTTGGATATTACCAAAAAAGATCTTTTAAAAGAGTGCTTTGCCATATGCAGTCTTGCTGCGCATGTGGCGAATTTTGAATGCATTGCACAGTTTATTCCAATGTGTTTCTATTTAGTTTCTCCAGAACTACCTTGACATAATTATCTTTGGAATTGGAATTGGAACGACATAATTGTCTTGGCGGTCTTGTAAATTTTGGACATTTTCTGTATAGATAACATTTTTTAAGGACCCTTGAATCAGCCTTCGATTCGATCTTTTATCATTGTCTGCCTTGAAGCCTTGATTAGATAATTTTATCAGAAAGTGTATTGTTCGGATTGTACCTAATGATAAATTGTCCTATATCTTGAACATTAACTCAAGTAACATAAATTAACATAATGCTGAAGGCGATTTCAAATAATTGTTTGTTTCTTAATTTCAATCGACCTTGAGCGAGCTGTAAAGTTTCAAGCTGTAAATTGTCTTTACCGTTACCTCGTCTGATCCGTGGTGGAGCTACCACTGCTGTAACTATACGAGGCATGCTCTGAGCTTTGAGTTATAAAATGGTCGGATAAAGGCGGGAGACTGCGTGCGACTTTGTGTGCAACTATTTCTACATCGCATGTTTTTATAACTTGTTCCAACATAATATCCTCATTTCAACCCTAAATTGTTTACCTTTTTCATCGAATAGCGTGTTGTAACTTGTAGCAGCCATCTTTTTCTATCATTAATCATTCGCCATGACTGTGTTGGGGACGTAAGTTTTTATGCTGTGTGTATAGTTATGGCTTAAGACAATTATTTCTCAAAAACAGAATAAGTACAATTATTCAGTTAGAATGAGAAACACTGGTTCTATGTTTAAAGTTAGACGTAACAATATTATTAGTCATTAACTTGTCATTGTGTTAGTAAAATAAACTATGCTAAAAGAGATCGAGTTTAGAAGGTACTTTTTTAAATATTTTTTCTTGTTGTAGGTAATCTGCAAAAATATTGAGACTATGGGTCCATATTACTTAACCGAAACACAGCTTATAGTTTCACTTACAATATTTACGAAATAAAAAAGCTGCGGGGTCAATACAAAATCAATTTTCCTTACAAGTAAGCGTGTGCGCCGATCGCGTCTATCTGTTGCTAGGCGATGCCGCCTCCCCGCCCGGACCGACCGTGGCAATCGGAAATTGTCTGAATTCTAGGCCAACACGACTATGAACATCGCTATATTCTGTCTCACTTGCACAATACAAGCCTCCTCGTTCGAAACTTATGCGAATACAGCCTTATTTTAATAAAAACGTTAATTAACATACGCTGCAAAAAATGCATTCTGAGGATTGCGAGTTTTAATCAATAGACGCTCGCATTCCACAGAGGCACATGTATATGTTCTTTTGTGCGCAAATTATGTGCCCAATACAATTTTGAGTCTTTACAACGCAAGTTTTTTCTCATATCGATGATTAGATCATTTAGAATAATTTCGATTTTTGCTCATCTTCGGACATACCTATGATTAAAAACGAATTCCATTATTATTTACGGCTATAGTTCCTTGAAATTGAACGTATTGTCACTAGAATTCTAGTAAACTGTCAGTTTCTAAACGGTCATTTATCGTACTGTCTGAGTACCTATAGTCTAACCAGGAAAACGTGCCTAAAGAATCGTGAACATTGACGTGTTTTTGTTGTTCAATAGCTAAGGGATTTGAAAGTAGGTATATTTTTATGGAAGAATTGCAGAATTGTACTTAGTAACCATCAACTCTAAAAGATCCAAGAACTAAAAGGTCCAAGTGCTACCACGAAAAAGCTCGAGATCTCATGGAATTGTCAAGATATTTCATTATTTTTGATTATCCCATATAGGGAAACGGGGGAGGGGATGTTGGACTCCTACCTCCTACCTAGATACTAAATCATGAGGTGGTATTGAGAGGGGAGTTGAGGATCTCCCATGGAGTGCAATGTTGCCTTGCAACGCCTATAACTTAGGTCACTTATCCCATGGAAACAAAATCGTTTCACCCAACATGATTTTGATCAATAAATATTCGGAATATACATAAACTGAAATTATGTAGTCACTTAAAAGATTTAATATCATCCAGCTAACAAGTTCTTGTCATCACAACAAAATTACCTTTCATTGAGCATTTCGCAATATTCCAAGGTCGCTGCAGATTTCTCTCATTGACGATTATATCCGTCAAGGTTCAACGTCTAACAAAATAGTTTATTTTATATCGACATCTTCACGCGAAAGCGCGTGCTCGGTGTACAAAACTATAATATGGCGCATTTTGCTGATGTCTACTCGTTTGGACTTCAGGTTACCCTTGATGGACTTGAGTCTTGAGAGGTTTAAAAAACCTTCTATGTACTACCAATATACTTGTACATATATGCTTAGATTTACTGCAAGCATTTAAAGAGATCAAGACCGATTCTAGCATCCGACGATGCTGAAAAATTGTAGAAGAAAAATAGTAAACGCTAGGAATAGACCGCGTGATTTACGAGGCATTGTGCTCTTGCATTTTGATAATTTTCTCAGAGAAAAGACGTTTAACCCGAAAAAGCTTTCACGTAGATAACGATACAGATCATTTGCAACATTCCGTGTTTTATGTCCACCGCTCTGAATCCTCTAAACTGGCACCGGTCCAAGCGTGCCTAGTGCATTTTTTTCGCTAACATCAAACCGGTTACCGAAAGTTGCGCGAGCGCATAACGGCATGGCGGGCGAGAGGCGCGGGATCGGTCCGTGGGAAGAGCGAGTTCCGGCTGTGCCACTTGCGCCACGCCTTTCACCGAGCAAGGTCGTCGCGCGGCCGCGCCACTTTCTTTTATATAACCGCATGCGCCTGCCAACGGAATGTGACACCCGAATTTATAGCGATGACGTCACGCAACGAGGTGATTCACCGCAGGCCGCACCATCGGAACGCCTAAACAGCTCCTACTCCAATTATGGATTATCATAATTATTCGTGTATATTGATGGTTGATGAGCGGTGAACTCGATAAACAAAGTGTACCTATGCATAATCAGACAGGTTTAAGAGCTTGCACCTAACGAATCATAAAAAATATACAAAAAGGTTATTTAAATAAAGTAGCAGACGACAGACTTTTGTTAAAACCAGGCATGATCTGAAAAAACCAAGAGCTGAGTTTGTAAAACATCAGCAGTGGGGTAAATGCGTGAAATACTACTTAACAGTAGCAACGGCTTTCATTTTGACAGTCCAATCACATTCATTGCGTTATTTGCGTTGTGAGCAGACAAATTTTTGGAACACGTAAAGCAATGAATTAGCAATAACAAATACTAATCCTTCAAAATGATTCAGATTGTAGTCAATAGTTTGTTACGCAATTATGTAGGGTGCAGATAAATATCTCATCAGATGTCATCATTGACTCGCAGATGGACTTAACTGAACCGTAAACCGCGTCACTAACAATAAGATTTATCTACTATCAAAGACAAATAATTGACAATATGAGTCATTACAATTTTATTTTGATCACTTATTTGCGTTGCATTATTGTCGCGTTAACGCTGACAATCGCGAGAAATCGGGAAAGGCAATTAACATTACTTTGAACAAAGACTTGCAATATCCCAATGGCATAAAATGTGAACGAGTGATAAATAAGATTTCTACCAGAGCCTCAAATAGAGACTTAAAGCAAATTGACGATTTAGTAAAAGGAGTTATGATGGCCAATTATAAGAAATCAGACCCTTAATATTATCACTAATAAACATTGCTGATGCCGCTGCAATGTACGGTCATGATTCTGAGTAAATGGCAAAAACAACTCACTGGCAAATGGGCGCAATAAAATTGGCAGAATAGGAAGATGATGCCCATTCTATAACGACGCAGACAGCAATAGACAGAGACCTTTCAGATCAAGGGGTGACCAAGATCGGCTACCTAGGCATCACACCAACAAGGAGAACTGAAATCAAGACTAGCGGGGTAATTGCGTGATACACTCACAGTAGCAATGACTTCCATTTTGACAGTAAAAAACACTCATTGCTGTATTTACGCTGCTGTATTTTTGCTGAGCAGACAATTTATTCGAACATATGAATCGATGGATTAGCAATATCCTTCAAAATGATACACATTGTGGCTGAAAGTTTGTTACGCAGTTAGGGTGCTAGTCTTAGTCCTGGGCAACAGCTCAGAGGATGATCATGTACCATTTGTAGCTCAAATGATCTTCCGTTACAAGAGCGCCAATAATGATGGGAGGCAGAAACACAACAATGCCTAGAACACACTCTACATTAACTGCCATTGATAGCCTAGTAGGCCGAAATTGCCAAAACAACGTTGCAGAGTTAGAAAGTGACAGGTACATCCGGCATGTTCCGGATCCGGAACTACGGCGTGTTCTGCGCGACGGAATGTGGTTACATCATCCGCGGTCATCGCCACAATTGTTGTCACATAATATAATCTTTAAGGCTGCTGCACACTAGTCTAGCTAGTTATCAGCCATTAAGCCTAAGTTGGTTGTAAGACTGTTCACTTACTAAAAATATTATATTTATTCACCGACAGACAACGCACAGCTCAAACCGCTGTGGGTCTAGAAGCATGTAATTTTGCACATGTGTTCCATGGAAGTCCTCCGTTCCGCTCCGTTCGGATGTTTTTCTAATGTGTTCTAGGATCTCTCACCTTAATGGAAAGTGAATGCAATGGGTACCTTTGTTATATAAGTTTATCAAAGGTGAGCACTAAGGAAGGATTTAAAAAAAATCATCCTCTGAAGGGGTTAAAAAGGGGATGGTTTGTATGGAAGTAAGAAGAAAATCCCTTTGGGTACGCGGCTTGTCTGGCTATAAAAAAAGAAGGTAAGTAATGTACGATGTTACTGAAGTGAGTCAAACGACCACAGACCACAGTGATCCTAAGCGTGTTTTCGTACTGGGCGTTTTCGAGCGTAGGCGATGACGCAGCGTGGACGTCGTGTAGGTACCTATTGTATGCGTCGCATCGATGACGATACAACCATTACAATAATTGAACTCTAAAGAGGACTAAGTGTGCACTGTTTGCTCCTTTGAAAAGAAGAGATTTGTATATGTGGTTTTCAAATAGTTTAGTATGGTACTCATACCTACATTTGGTATACCTAAGTAGGTATCTAAGTATCTTAACTTATACCGGATAAGTTAAGGTACTTAGGTATTGAAAAGGGTTTCACTTCTTGGTCTGATGTAACAATCAATGAAGATCCAACTCAATCCAACACGAGGATTTTTACAATGCAGGCCGCGTCGCTGACAATGTGTGTCAATCGTTAGCCAAATAAGAACGTGCTATTGAGTTCTCATTTGGGATCAATATCAGATGTGAATGAGCGGAAAAGAAGCCGAAGATGACTATAGAGATCTCTCAATAACATGTTGTAATAATTAACCCAGCTGTATTTTTTTCGGATATAAATTATAAAATTGTATAGTAACATAGCTGAAAAGCTACCTCGTTGTTGAATTGAAATGTGTTGTAATTTTAAGAAAACGTTTATTCTTGATTAAGTATCAAATATCAAATAACTATTCTATTTTTCTATATGGCAACGAGTGCCGTACACGTACATCTCTATTTAGTTGTCAAAACGGCAAAAGGCCTCAGTACCCAGGTGACTTAATTTAAAAAAAAAAAAAAAAAAAAAACAATGTATCAACGTTGCTGTCAAACAAGTGTCATGTCATGGAACAAATTTTAATTTTAAGAATTTGTCCATTTCCTACGTCTATTCTAAAATTTAAATAAACATTCTAAAACTAAAAATTTAAAATAACTCCGCTCCTAAGGCGACCCACTGACCCTATTTTCCTATCTTAATCTCTTATGTCTTACCTTCTTCATATTTGAATACGGCAAAAAAGATGCTATGACCTCGTGTTTGATCTTGAATTTACGTAAATAACAACCTAATGGGGTTTTGAAAGAAGAAGTACTTGAAATAAACATGCAGTCCGCTACAAGTCCTCGTAAAAAACTGAAGAGTCCATTTCAGGATGTTATCATCAATCCCAAAACCTCTATCACGTAAGTTGTTGACATACCCCTAGACATAAATTATTAACAATATTGCACAATAAATGTAGTAAATGCCACGCCAAAGAGGTCTAATAAGACATAAGAATTAACCGGGCTTATAATGTATGAAATATTGAGTAAACGAAAGATAAATAATTAAATCAATGCTTTGAACTTTGAATTCTCTTCATTTTTTAATGTTTTGTAAGCATTCCTGGGCTTAAATAAACATGTTTAGCTTGTTTTCTCACCTGCTCATTCTGTCATTCAAGGTGCTCAAATGTCCCAGACTCTCTATTTGATGCCACTGCAGTCAAAAAGCACTTCAGCAAGTTTGGACGTGTTCAGAAGATAAGACTATTTCCAAAGCGTCATATGTGTATCATTGAGTATGATCAACCAAGCTCTTCTGAACGGGCCGTGCTGAATGCTGGTGCTTACGATGGATTCATGTTTGATGTCACTCGCAGTAAGATGAGGGTGTAAGTATTCAATATTTTGATTTGAGATTCTTAAATAAATTCTTATTCATTAACATATCATGTTTAGCTCTTTTGTGAATATTAGTATAATTTTGTAAATTGAATTTATAATATAGTACTTCATAATAATTATTTCTGAAATTCAGACGTAGATGCAGCAGTAGGAAAGAAGATGATCCAGACTGGGTGCCTGATTCTGATGTTGAAGACGAATTATCAGCGATGGGCGGAACACCAATATACAGAGTCACTCGTCAAAAATGTGTGTATGATAAAAAGCTGATGATAGCATTTATTACATCTATTTACTTTCTGTCATATCTGCTAAACAATTTTCTTTAAACTTATTGTTTTAATGCATTTGTTTGTCTTAGCTATGGATTTAGAACCTGAACCCAAAACTCCTCCATCAAAATTGAGGATACAGGCCAGATCTCTGAAACAAACACCATTGAGAAAGAAACTTCCAATACGTGAGAAAAAACCGGTGGTGTAAGTGCTTTAGTTATTCCTGGAATGTATTTAAACAGGTTAAAATATACATCTTAATTTATTTATTTAAACTCTTCGCACAAAAGGTATAAAGGTGGACTTAATGCCTTAATGCTTATCTTTCTATTTTTATTTTACTGGCTATATCCTTGTGTTGTTATTTATTTAGTAGTTAGATTTCGTTTTGTGTCTCACGGACTTTTAAAATATTATTGTTCCTTTGACTTGTAAAATATCATTCATAATTTCTCTTTAATAATATTTTTATGTTTAGAGCACAACCAGTAAGTGTCATTGAAGCTCCAGTAGCAGTGGTGACCACTCAAACAAGTCTGACCACCACAGAGGCAGCCATAGAACTGCATCAACTACGATCAAAAGTGTCCACCACTCCTGATGAACAATGGCGCATTCTAGAAGCAAGGGACAAGTAACTATTCACTCTTTTTATTATCTTAACATTTTGCACGAAACTGAAGGCAAGTTCCCGTAATTCAAGATGTAAAACCCTATCTCATCGATAATCAGCGTCAAAAACTTGCCAAAAAAATATTGTGTTGGTGCAAAAGTATGACAAAAAAATTTTCAACATCTTTTATTTTATAAAGTTTCTCCATGAAGTTCTAAATTACGTAACAGTATTGTAGAATGTTCTCGAATGTGTCATTTGGCGTGTATAAATAGTCGAGTAAACGCACAATTGATTAACCCATTAATGCCTAACGTGTCCATATGGACACATTACCTATTAATGCCTACCATGGTCCATATGGACACGGTAGGCATTAATAGGTAATGTGCCTCTGATAACCTGGATGTTTGATGCTTGTATTAACAATGCGTGGCAGTTGCAAAGAAAAACAGGCACCAAAATTCCACAGCTTGACTTCAGGAGGGAGATAGTGCTCCACTATCTCAACAAATATTGCCAAGCTCCCAAGGGAGGCGGAAAGCCTAGTTCTTCCAGTTCTTTTCCACAAACCTCACGTTTCGACAAGTTAGAACACTATGTCATAAAACTAGAGAAAAAAAGACGTTGTGTTGGTCCCTACTGCAAGAATAAATCATCAGCAGTCAGAAACGCGTGCGTCAAATGCAATCATGGATTATGCATTAAATGTTTCAAAGATTACCATGAAAATTAGCATGTGATTTTCGTGGTAATCTTTGAAACATTACTTTATACACACTTTATAAATTTGAAAGCACAAAATCACAAGAAATTGTGATTTTGTGCTTTCAAATTTATAAAGTTTTGTTTAGTATGAATTGGTTATTTTTGTATGTACGAATGCCTTGTGTGTCCATATGGACACATGATGTTTTTATACTTTGAAAAAGTTTTTTTCTATTAAAATACTGTTTTCCCTATCCTATAACCCAATAACTAATAATATAAATAAACAAAAAATAAAAAAAATCAACAGCAAAATAACTCGTGCATTAATGGGTTAATAATGGCTTTGATCGCGAAGGAGTATCTACATGCGATCTTTTATTATGAGTGGTTATGGGGTAACTCTGTGAGCGCTGCTGTCGCGAACATAAATAGCGCTTTCATGAATAAGGTTGCCTTCTACCCTACGGTGAATCGCTGGTTCAAACACTAATAGCTGAGGGAGATACAAGCTTCGAAGATGAACCTCGGTCGGGATGACCTCAAATCATCAACGATGAGCAAATTCTTAGCGCCATCAAAAGAAATCCTGAATCTACTACGCGATCTTGGGTACAGGAAAGTTTTGAGCCGATGGGTACCTAACAAGTTAAGTGAAACAAACCGACTAACCCGCGTTTACATTTGTCAGTCCCTCCTTCTTCGCTCTCACCGAAAGAACTTTTTGGAAGATTTAGTTACTGGTCGACAAGACATGGCTTCTGTATGATAACAAAAAACGTAGCGCAGTGTGGCTTCGTCGCGGGGAAGAGCCACCAAATCAGCCGAAACCAGACCATGGTCTAAAGAACATTCTCTTCATTTGTTTCTGTGATATGAGAGGCCTGATGCATTTTGAATTCCTTCCACAAGGCACTACTATCACGGCTAACGTCTATGTTGATCAGCTACAAAAACTATCCGACGCCATCAGAGAAAAACGGTGAAGACTTACTTGTGTGCACCTCTCAGGGTGCGTTTCCACAGAAGCGGAGCTGGGCGAAGCCGAGCCGAGACGTGCAGGAATCGACTAATCACAATGTTTGAAATCCTCATCGCGTCACTCGTCTCGTCTGTGATTGGACGATTCCTAGACGTCTCCGCTCCGCTCCGCGCAGCTCTGCTTCTGTGGAAACGCACCCTTACACGACAACGCTAGCCCTCATACGCTACAGAGACGCATTCTAAATTAACGGAACTGGGATGGAATATCGTGGCTCACCCACAATATTCGCCTGATTTGGCGTCTACCGATTATCACATATTTCGTCATCTGAAATCTTTTAAAAGTGAGAAACAATTCCAAAATTTCGAACAACTAAAATCGGACGTCGTTACATATTTTATGTCACGGGATTCGCAGTTCTGGGAAAAAGGGATTAGCGACATGCCAAATCGTTGGAATACTGTTGTAGACTTAGATGGTGACTATATAATTATGCAGTTGACAAATGTAGAAAGAAATAAAATTATAATAAAAATAAAAAAAATAAGATTTTTTTATCGGAACTTTTGCACCAACGTGATACATATGAAAATTAAATTTTTGACAGTTTGTAATGTCAATGTTCTTAAAAATACGGGAATTGTCCCTTTGTTGTTTCACTGTTGGTTAAAAACATTTCTTTTTTTTAATATGGTTGTATTTTTCTCAGGATTTTGAGAGCCTGGGGTGGTGCTGGATCCCGTATCAAAGAAGGCGGTGCTACTATTGGTACCTGTCAAGATATGTGCCCAGAAAAGGAATTATTGCACAGACAAGCAGAACATCAGGTGAGACCATTCTTTGAACAATAATTTTTTTTTATTTTTTTATAATACCTAGCTTCACTTTAAACGTGGGGGTATTTAAAGTTAAGTTAGGCATATTAACCCAAAAGCACAATGTTTGGCGGGCATACATTGCGCGCTGCTGTAAAATATTTCCCAGCAATAATTAGGTTTGATATACAGAATGGCTATGTGATGGGTCTTTTTACGCCATGTATAAATGTGCCGTGCTTGAGCCATACATTATGTTGGGAAGAAAGTTAAACATATTATAACATCAATCCACATTTTACTTCAGGTTATGACCCTAGAAACCGTGTTGGATTCTGATGGTGAACTGGAGCCGTGGAGAGCCGTGAAACAGTACAGTCGCAGCTCAGCTGACCAGGAGATGCCGATGTGCTACGAGCTGCGCCCCGCGGCCGTACTAATGCGCACCTGCGCTTACCTGTTGCATGAGATCGTCGAAACTAAAAGACAGGTTGCTTTACTTTTTAAAAAGGACCAAATCTATTGATTTTTAAACAAACTCAGAATTAAAATTGCTATTTTTGTTTGAGATGCCTTCCATCCGATAGTAAAGTCAGGAGTGGTCTAATTCAATTATAATAAAAAACATGTGTCATACAATAAACCTGTGTTATGCCAATAAACGAATTTGAATATTAATTATTACTGTTGTGATTTAATGAAAAATTTCTTTTTTCAGGTCTCTTTGGCGGATTGGTTCCATTTCATGTGGGATCGATTTCGCGGTATCAGGAAGGACATAACACAGCAGGCCCTGTGTTGTGCAGGTAAACATGAAACATTATATTATCTCCTATTTTTTTGTTTTCGAAGAAATAATAAATAAATAATCAAACGTGCACCATAAATAATAAATATAAATCACCTTGTGTCATTATTTTCCTTAAAACTTTCAGAGTCCATTTGCTTGGTGGAAATGTGCGCACGATTTCATGCGCACTGCGCGGCGCGACTCGCCGACCTCGAACACACGCAGTTCGATCAGAAATTAAACACTGATAACCTTACCAAATGTCTACAAACATTAAAACATATGTATGCCGATGTGGGCCCCGAACAAAAACCAAGAGAAGCAGAATTCAGGGGATATGTCGCGTTACTCAACCTGGGTGATGCTAACTTTTGGTGGGAGGTCAGTATTTTTTTACTTGAATAACTATTAAAATTATCAAATTTGAAGATCATAAACATGTATGTTCTTGTTGTCACAGATCAAGCAGCTGCCAATAGAAATACAGAAGTCAAAACCTATAATTTTCGCCATCAAGGTGTTCAACGCTATAGACAACAATAACTACGTGAGATTCTTCCGACTAGTGAAGGAAGAAGCAACCTATCTGCAAGCGTGTATTCTGCTGCGATACTTCAACGACGTGCGCGCGCGGGCCCTCGCTAGAATAGTTAAAGCGTACGCCCCTAGAGGAGGTTCTCGCTATCCCGCAGAAGAAATGATGAACTCTCTCGCTTTCGAAACTATCGATAATTTAAAATCGTTTATCAATCACTATGGACTCAGACTCGCCAGAACTGAAGACTGTGATGGTGAAATAACAATTATACTAGACAGAAATCAGTTTATAGAAGACAGCGATCCCTATCCCACCTCAAGAGCTATAAACCTTATTGAATCTAAAAGAAACCTTACGGTGGGCGAAATTATTGCTGGTGGACAACTCCCAGAAGCTGGGTACAGTCAGCACATTCTGTACACGAGTTTCAACTCAGATGGCAGATTAAAAGAAAGTGCTTTAACTGCGGATGATCAAGGTTACAATACATTGAATGATAGCAACAAAGATATACAATCACTGAAAGCGGAGATTCAAAGATTATCTCAAGGTGGGAAAGCAGTATATCTGATGGAGAAAGCACCAGAAAGTAAAGTGAATGTTTTTGCTAAACCTGATGTAGTATCTTTAAGCGCCAAACAGAGACATAAATTGAGTGCTCCAGCAAATCTACCTTCAGCCGCCATTTTTAAACCATCAACCACATCAAGTGAAACCAATCAGTTTTTATTCAAACCTGCTATACCGGTTGCGTCAGCTGATATCATTAAGAATTCTCCTGAAAAAATGTTTAATGATACGAAAAAAATATTCTCATTTTCTAATCCTCAAGAGACTGTCGTTTCTAATTTATTTACTGGTAAAGAAACAGTAAAACGCCTATTCGAAAGTACTGCAGTTCCAGAAACTAATAATATATTTGGAAAAATTAATAATGATAAAGGTCAAATCACACAGCCTCTTTTCAAAGGAATGAAGCCAGCAGATAATTTATTCAAGAAACCAGAAGCAAATGCTGTTTTCAGGCAGCCCATTCAAACAAAGCCTACAACGAATTTATTTACAACTTCAATGTCTAAAAATGTGTTTGCAGCAAAGGAAGAAAAAGTGACACAGCCATTATTCACTAATAAAAGTATATTTTCTGGTGCTAAAACAGATCTGTTCTCAAAACCAGATAGTACAGTAATTCCTTTTGAAAAAGGCGGTAACATATTTGCAAAGCCTGCTCCGCCATCAGGAAGCGAAAACAAGTGTCCAACAAATATATTTGGTGCTTTTGGAAAGCAGCCAGAAAGCACCAATGTGTTTGCACAACCTGTAAATGCGGAAGATCAAGTTAAGCCGCAGTCTATCTTTGCCAACGGCGAAGCTACAACTAGCAAGTTGTCGCCAGGAAGCCTTTTCAAAAGTGCAATTATCCCGCCCAATGGTACCGACACTAAAAGCTATTCAATATTTCCAAGCAAAAATAAAGCACAGACAGTGGCTGATAATATATTAAATTCAATATCAACCACAGAAAGTCCCGCCGTTTACGATTTTAACCAAAATGAGGACGAAGAACAAAAGCAGGCCGAAATTCAACGTCTTAATGCCGACAGAATGAAGAAGGAAGAGGAGCGGCAACTGCAAGAAAAAATGAAAATAGAGGAAGAAATGAGGAAACAGGAAATGAGGCGACAAGAAGAAGAAAAGCGTAAAGAAGAAGCACGAAAAAAGCAAGAAGAAGCGCGAAGACAGCTAGAAGAAGCGCGAAGAAAGAAAGAAGAGCTCAGATTGCAAGAGGAAAAACGTAGAAAAGAAGAGCAAAGGATACAAGAAGTATTAAAGAAAAAATTAGAAGAAGAAAAGAAAGCTGAACTAAAACGAAAAGCTGAAGAAGAAAAGAAATTCAAAGAAAAAGTTGAAAGAGAGTCAACGGACCTTGTTGAAGAACTTGTCAATGAAGTAAATGACTCAACTGTCAAAAGTATTTTGAAAGAAGAATTGGATAAGTTTAATAGTTTGATGCAGTTCGCGAATACAGTAACTGATGAAATTTTGCTGAATTTGTCCAATGAGATATCTGAATCTGAATTGAAAGCTGAGATATTTTTAACGCAGCGTATAATGAAAAAATGGTTTCATGTATGGAGAAAACAATATACACGAAATATTAAAAGGCGAAATTTACTAGAAGATACACCTGTTTGGCTGACTCATAAAACTCCTCTGGAAGAAGCATCTTGTTTGAGGCGATTAGTTGAAAATGCCACATTAAAGAATATGAATGCTGTTCACAGGGGCTATAAATTCACTGGGGAACTTAGACAATTATCAACCCCGGAAAAATATAACATCATGGAAATAATAAGATCACCACTGTTGAAGCGTATGAAACAAATCAGCTACCCTTATGATAAATGTTTCTTTTGGAAAGTTACTTTGGTATCACCTGGTGCAATGAAATGGTTACACAGAAAAATTAACATTCAAAAATGGTTATTGGATGTTTTCAGTGACAGCAAACAACATGAAGTGTCTGATACGCTGATACATGTTGGGAAACAGTCTTGGAATCATTTGATGGATTTTGCTATATCTGTTAGTTTGACAGGTAAAGATATGAATATTAATGAAGCTATTGAAGGTGCTAATGCTGTATTGTTCTATGTCACTGAATATGATAATGATATTGTGGAAACAATAGAAGTCACACTCAAACACAAATACCCATACCAGGTAGTTCCAGTCGCCGTCATCATCCCAAAAATGGATCATGTTCAACAACGCTTAGAAGTCTTACTGTCAAATCTTGTACAGAAAAATGTCATATCAGGGTACAAGGTGTTTGTAATAGATTCACAGAATGTTTATGAATCATTGAATGCATCCTCCAAGAGTGCTATGAAATGGTTGGCGAAAAAATTCCCACAAACCCCACCATTGGAAATAGATCACTTAAAGTCTATTTGTCAAAGATACCTTGGAAATGAGATATGGTGTAGATTAAGGTTGGAAAACGATAGTCGTATGAATGCTGTTATAAGAGATTTATACAGATTGATAAAGTGTTATAACACTGCTGTGGATAAATTAACTAATGTGATAACAAATGAAGATTTGTTCAATTATTCATTATTTCCATTAGAGTTTCAGCCATACCTGGACAGCACATCTCCTTATCCGAAACCTTATGAGTTTATACCAAGTAGTGCAAAGACTTCTGATAATGTGTTGGCAATCAAAAGGATTATGAGTCAATTGAAATTGCCTGACCCAGCATTGGATTTTAACCCAGTGAATGCAATAAATATGCAAGAGCAAATGAGTAACTACTGCAATCAGATCGGTTGGTTTGAAGACCCTGAAGAAGTGTTATGTAGAGTAGTAGCTGTGCTACCAAAGGAACTCTCTAATATAAGCATGCCCTGTGAAGATTTCAACAAATACTTTGCCCACTACAATCTTGTAGATTTTATGAACATAATTGTGTACGAAAAGATTAATAGACTGAATAATTTTGAAAATAGGTTTGCCATTTACGAGAAATCTGTTCTGGAAGATTATCGTAATGCACTTTGGCTGCATGAAGTAAAAGTTATAAATGAAATGAAGCACAAAGCTTTAGAATATGAAGATGATATTGATTTTTACGTCGAGGCTAAGCGTCGCAAAATAGAAATAGATTCTCTAGAATATCTAATGTTAGAAGACAAGGATCGCACATTAGTTGATGAAAATATAAAAGAAAAGGATGTAAACATATCCAAATATAACAACTGTGCAGAAGCTGTCAAAGAGCTCGAAAAACAAATTGAAGAAGAGAAACAGAAATCGTTAGAATTTGAAAATTTACTGAGAGCTGCATTGGGGAATATTTAAAAGAATTTGAAAATAATTTCTTGTTATTTTTGTTTATTATTAAATGTTTCATTTTGTAGGCACTTTTTTTATTAATTGTAAATTGGTTATTCAATTGCTATTTATTTCTTCAGCATAATGACTACTTGAGGCAATGGAAAGGAGGTTTTTCAGTTCATGCCTACCTTTCCCCACTCTTTTTTTGTCACATTATGGAATTTGAAATACAAATTGATTAGATGAAGGCTTGAACCAATATTAAAATAAATTAATTGAGCTGAATGGCTTTATTACAGCAACTTAGCAATAGCAAACTGCCAAGACATGCTGCAGGGAACTTGAACAATTTATTGAAATGAAAGTATATGAAACACGGATAGCTTAAACTTGTTTATTATTTATCATTTTCATCTTGTGGCTGTACAACTTTCAAACATGCATCAACAAATTCTGTGAAGATGGGCTCTTGCATGTGCTCCTTCATTAATTCATCTGGATATGGTGACTTGTCCAGTAACTCCAATATCTCTCTCACATGGGGATTCTCCAAAGATTTCTTCAAATCTGTTGATTGCTCTGTAAATTTATGTTAAAAATCTTATGTACTGCAATAGATAATATATTCATAGAAAAAAATGTGTCGAATGCCCCACAACATCATAATTGTGAAAAAACAGTCATCCCATACAAAACATCAATACATAGTTGAACAAATGTATGGGACAACTGATTTTTTTTTACGATTATGATGTTGGCCCCCTGGAAATAGTTGTTCAGGTTGATGGCCAGTACCACACCCCCATGTTAGGTCACACTCCTCTGAAACACATTGTATAATAGAAAAATCAGAGAGAAAGTCACATGGAGCATAATGCTTTTTCCTTAACCCTTCAGGTCATCAGGCACTAGATTATCTATTAAAATAACTAATTTTTCTTGTCCAATTGATTTTAGGTGAATCTCCATGGATTTGTGATGGTCACCGCAAGGCACTCCTTATGGGACAGGGTCCAACACAAACGGCTATAACTTTTTTAAATTATAATTTTTTTTTTCTTCAAATTTTTGTGAAGTCAAGTTGAAACATAATGTAATGATGTCATATTGTTACTTTCATTAAATAAATTCAGTTACTGACAAGAGAAAAATATTAAAAGTTCTAATTTTTTCATGCCTCGTGACTACCCCTAACCCTGTAAGTGACGATTTCTACCAGTCAACCCCTACTGCAAGCCACATTAGGGAACTTTGTTCCAATAAATAACTTCCAGGAATGAGCAAAAGATAAAACCCACAAAGAGTTTTCTATCAATTAAAAGTATGTAAAACAATTGAATATTTCATCATACAATCGTCAATGAATCAAGAGCATGCATTAGGTATAGGGAAGTAATTATAACGATTATGGGGGAGTTACTAAGGTTTAATTAGCTTCTTAGTACTTACCTAATAGTTTTAATTTGTCAATTGGCACTGTGTCTTCAGTAGGATAGTTATTTTCTCTTTCCTTATCTGTTGAATCATTTGTCTGCTTCGGTGGTTCGGGTGGGGGACTGCAAGGAGTTTGTTTGTGGTTCTTATAGCACGGCACTGAGCAGCTATAACATATTTGTAGGGGTTAAATATGATAACTTTTGTTACGTTATTGTTTTACTAAACATAAAATAATGTGAATATCGTTTAAACTACTTACTAAGGCTCTCTGCATACAGGACATTTATATTTGGCGATTTGTTCACATTGTACGCAACTCATTTTAATTATTTAATAAGTAATTGGTAACTATTTTTTGGTCTTTTATTTGTTTACAGAAACCAAAGTACAATAATAAATACGGCAGATGTCAAATGTCACGTTCAAAAACACGTGTTTTCATAGACATATACATATGGACTGGAAATACCTACGAAAAAAGGGTGCCTACCTACAACTCATATTGTCTCAAAAAATGGCTGCCATTGCTAGGGTTGTATCAATTTAGGAACATTGGTGTTACTATAACGAGTATCGATACTAAATACGAGTCGTACTAGTTATCACGTTTGGATCATAATATAGTATACTAACTTATAGTCCGTTCTAAGGTTGCCTACTTTATAGTAACGTATCCTAGTTTATTTTCGATAAACATACTTTATAATTTTGCATAAAAATACAGTATGCGAAAATACTTTATTTTTAATCTTTTGTTATGCGTAAAAGACTCATATGAACTATTTATCGATAGGTACAGACGCCAGCACATCAAGCTACCCGAAACTGTTAAATTATCGCAATCAACTTTCTTCCCTGAAAATAAAATTAATGCCAAGTGTTTTTTTGGCACAGAATTAAAAAACACTTTTTAATTGCATCACGTTTACGTATTAAAGTGAAGGAAAATAGCGTGAAGAGATATGTATCCATATGCCCAAAAACAGGTGCTTTCGCATATTATACCTTTATTATTATACCTATTATACCTTATAATATGTATGTATTTAGAAATATATATGTGTGTTTATCAGCTGTCTTAGTACTCATAGCACAAGCTCTGCTTAGTTTGGGACTAGATGGCGTTGTGTGAAAGTTGTGGAATATGATTTATTTATTTATTATTATTTTTATATATGTAATTAATATATATCTATTTATTTATTTCAGGCCAATTGGCCAGGCTATTATTAATCAATCATTTTAATACACATTTACCAAAAATGCTGTGGGAACAGAGTTATCATGTAATCTCATTACATCAAGTGTTCTATTGAAACAGCTTTCTTCAAAGTGAAGTGAACAGAGGTACCATTCTTTATGTCGGGGATTAATATTTTCTTCACCAATAGCCTCTAACCACTTTTTCTTTAGTCCTTCCTTTTTAGGAAACCTATAAAAAGTGCAAGTATTTTTATCAATAAATAATTTTGGTTACAGCTATATTATATTAGCATATGAAACTAAAATCAATAGGAAACGTCAGAAGCTATGTGCACGGTTCCAATTGGTGGTTTCTATGGAGAAGAGTCGGCAAGAAACTCCACGGTTACTCAAAATAATTGGCTTTTACAATGTTAATAGGTAGGGGAGGACAGTGTAGGCCTGTCAACAAGTACCAGGTACTTAAAAAAATAGAAGACATTGTAAAAGCCAATTGTTTTTAAAAGAGTAACCGTGGAGTTTCTCGCTGGTTCTTCTGCATAGGAAACCACCATTTGGAACCGTGCATCTAGCTTCTGACGTTTCATAAGTGCCCATGTAGGTTTATGTGAAAGAAAATATTTTGATTTTGGTGCTGTGAACCACGGGCCGGACCTAGCAAGGTCAATCGGAGCTAATAAGACGCAGGACTATTTATGTTAACATAGCAGAATATACCGATATCCTTCCAGCGGAGGAACTAGTTCCGGAAACTATTAGGCAACGGTACAACACTATTCTATTATGACATATTATTGTAAACAAACGAATGAATTAACAAAATAATAAAAAGGTCTGTTATACGGAAATTCACCCAAATATCAATACTTTAGCCATAAATTCATGATCGCGTTACAATTATATCATCGAATGTCTATTATTGTATGTGTTATTGCATGAAAACCGGCTACTAACCTGTGCAAAGAAAGTTGAGGTTGATTTTCATTCTTCCTTGCACCACACTTCACAATACAACACACAGGCATGTTGAATTGCTGTTTTTCAACATTTACATGCAGTTTTAAAGGTAAAGTCCTCATAATTTTCTCGCAAATCTCAATAATACAAAAAATAAACAACCATTTGACAGCTGAACTACCACGAAACTTGGCGACAAAGATGGCTGCTCTGGCACCTACCTACAACCGTGTATAGAATAACAGGGCATCTCCTGTTATATCCCATCTCAATGCGTGTTTTTTTACTTTGTCTTGACATTTCATTCAAGTTGTCTGGGTTATCTGTGGTTGGTACAGTGCGACAAGCTTAACCGTTATGTGGCCGTTCTTGGTGTCATAGCTTGGTGCACGCGACACATTAGGAAGCTATACATTTCCCGTTTTAGCTGACCTGGCTTTTCGCACAAAGTGAAATCAGGTTATACTGAAAATGTATAGCTAGATAATCCCCGTAGTTACGCCTCCTTTTTCACGACAGAAAGGCAGGGGCTATCTTCAAATGCATTAGACAGGTAAGGCAATACTGTAATGTGATTGGACCATTGAGATGGGATATAACAGGAGATGCCCTGTTATTCTATACACGGTTGTAGGTAGGTGCCAGAGCAGCCATCTTTGTCGCCAAGTTTCGTGGTAGTTCAGCTGTCAAATGGTTGTTTATTTTTTGTATTATTGAGATTTGCGAGAAAATTACGAGGACTTTACCTTTAAAACTGCATGTAAATGTTGAAAAACAGCAATTCAACATGCCTGTGTGTTGTATTGTGAAGTGTGGTGCAAGGAAGAATGAAAATCAACCTCAACTTTCTTTGCACAGGTTAGTAGCCGGTTTTCATGCAATAACACATACAATAATAGACATTCGATGATATAATTGTAACGCGATCATGAATTTATGGCTAAAGTATTGATATTTGGGTGAATTTCCGTATAACAGACCTTTTTATTATTTTGTTAATTCATTCGTTTGTTTACAATAATATGTCATAATAGAATAGTGTTGTACCGTTGCCTAATAGTTTCCGGAACTAGTTCCTCCGCTGGAACGATATCGGTATATTCTGCTATGTTAACATAAATAGTCCTGCGTCTTATTAGCTCCGATTGACCTTGCTAGGTCCGGCCCGTGGTTCACAGCACCAAAATCAAAATATTTTCTTTCACATAAACCTACATGGGCACTTATGAAACGTCAGCCTTGTTGTAGGAACAACAAATTTGTGTTTGTTCCTAGTATTTATTTTATATATATCACTGTATTTTTAAACAGATTATATTTTTATTTGCATACAAAAGATTATCATAAATGTACTGAGAAGGCACAGTCATTATATTAATCTCTTTAAAGTCTCTGAGGGAGTGTCTGGGACTTAATTTATAAATGGAACGAATTGCCCTTTTTTGTAAAATTAAAATTGTCTGAATATCGGCGGCATTTCCCCACAACAGAATACCGTATGACAGCACACTATGAAAATAACTAAAGTAAACTAAACGGGCTGTCTCTAAATCAGTTAAGTCACGAATTTTCCTAACGGCGTATGCTGCAGAGCTAAGTTTTTTTGACAATTTATCTATATGGGGGCCCCATTGAAGCTTGGCATCCAAAGTTATGCCTAAGAATACTGTGGTATTTTCGGGTTTTAACTCTTCACCCTTTATGAGAACACTAGTTTCTACTTGTCTAACATTTGGTATCGTAAATTTAATACATTTCGTTTTTTTTTCGTTAAGAAGTAGATTATTAACATTAAATCAGTTTACTACTTTTGCGAGGGCACTATTTATACTGTCAGTAACCAGCTGTTGACGTTTGAGTTTAAATAAAAGTGAAGTGTCATCTGCAAACAACACTATATCATGTTCATCCTTTATGAGGTAATGCAAGTCATTGATATAAATAATAAATGAAAATGGTCCAAGTATTGAGCCCTGGGGGACCCCCATTCTTACTACAGATCCGGGTGACCTTTTCCCGTTAACATCAACTCTCTGAATCCTATCACTGAAGTAAGAAGTGAGAAGATCCAGAGAGGGTGCCAGATTCCGTAGTGGCGAAGTTTCCTGATTAAGGTTTCATGAAGAATACAATTGAATGCCTTGGACCAATCACAAAAGATGCCCAAAGCATCGCATTCGCAAAGTATTACTTTTGTAAGCCTATTTTACTAATCAAACGTTATATTTGAACGATAATTGAACGTTATATTTGTTAATCATTATCATACCAATAAACAAAGGCAAAAAAAATACTTTTATTTTATTTTTACTCCACCACTCATTAACACAATAATATAAGCATCCCATCCCATTCACGGAGAATGTGATGGGAAGTTTATATTATTCATTCACCCTAGTGATTATCTTGTTTTTCACTAGGGTCCGCATACCTAACAGAAACTACTGCTCTCTGGCCTTCCAACCCAAAGGTATAATATGCGAAAGCACCTGTTTTTGGGCATATGGATACATATCTCTTCACGCTGTTTTCCTTCACTTTAATACGTAAACGTGATGCAATTAAAAAGTGTTTTTTAATTCTGTGCCGAAAAAACACTTGGCATTAATTTTATTTTCAGGGAAGAAAGTTGATTGCGATAATTTGACAGTTTCGGGTAGCTTGATGTGCTGGCGTCTGTACCTATCGATAAATAGTTCATATGAGTCTTTTACGCATAACAAAAGATTAGAAATAAAGTATTTTCGCATACTGTATTTTTATACAAAATTATAAAGTATGTTTATCGAAAATAAACTAGGGTACGTTACTATAAAGTAGGCAACCTTAGTTAGAACGGACTATAAGTTAGTATACTATATTATGATCCAAACGTGATAACTAGTACGACTCGTATTTAGTATCGATACTCGTTATAGTAACACTGGTATTCAGCTGCATCCGGTTAGACTGGAAGCCGACCCCAACATAGTTGGGAAAAGGCTAGGCAGATGATGATGACTCGTTATAGTAACACCAATGTTCCTTGATTGATACAACCCTAGCAATGGCAGCCATTTTTTGAGACAATATGAGTTGTAGGTAGGCACCCTTTTTTCGTAGGTATTTCCAGTCCATATATATATGTCTATGGATTGGACTGTGATTGATTGATTGATTGATGTGAGGGACTGTAATTATATTAGTATCTTTGAGTATTACCTACATTATATTTGAGTGTGCTCTCACTCTAATGAGGAACCAAATACAACTTTTGATTCCATTGACAGATTTAGTTAAATAAATGTACAGACGCCAGCACCACAAGCTACCCGAAACTGTCAAATTTTCCCAATCAACTTTGAATCCAATACTTCAGCGATAAAGTTGACAGATTGTACTAGCTTGATGTGCTAGCGTCTGTACGTAGTAGGCGCAATGGTGCATCGTGTTGGTGTGGTTATCGTGCCGTATTGTTTAGATGTCGTTGTTTTTTTTTTAAATAATATACGTTCGTAATCACACGCCAATTTCTCACGTGGGTAGGCAGAAATTTTATGGCGCCTTGTAAATCCAATAGAAAATAAGGCAAACACAGTTAGGTAACCAATAATGCTCAGAATAAAATAACAAATCACTTTTATTTTGTACTTTATTTGCATTACAATAAATATTTACATGTTCATTAATTAATCATTACACTGAATTTAAATAAAAATATAAGAATAATAATTACATAAACAAGGTTTTTTTTCATAACAATGTTGTTAATACCATCATTTCTATAATAGAAATACAACAAATTAGTCAAACAACGAATCCACTTAATTCGGCAGGTTTTTATGTAGGCATTTGGGTTCTACTACTTACCCATCATTTCACTTAGGCAATTCTATTTTTCTTAGTGTTGCCTCAGGGATCAGGTGTTGGCTCAGGATCAAAACAATGTTGGGTAAAATAGATATCTACTTATTAATTATAAACCTAGGTACTTCTTATAGATAAAGTAGTAGGCCTAAAGATCTAGTTATGGACCATGAGCTTTGAGTGGGCAAAGCGCTGTAGTGAGGTGGGAGAGGGGCGAAGGACGTGAACTCACACTTTAAAACTAAAATGCATGTCTTTGCGAGAACTCTACCGTACCCAACCTTCACTATTTATTTCATTACTTACCTTTACAATACGTACGTAGGTACTCAGTAAGGACATTTAAAATATTCCTCTCTCGATTCTAATTATAGATTTCTTGTAGCTAATGTTCATATACAATATTAAATTCTATCTACTAACAATGACGCTTGGCCATATCAATACATAAGGCATCTAGAATAAAACAAGGTCTACAGTTTGGTCGAGTTATCTTACATAATTCATAGACAATAAGTAAATAAAGTGTACTGACAGTAAATAAAGAGCTAAGTTCTGCTATTAAGTACCAATGCGTGGTCGCATACTTTGTGGCACAAAATCCTTAGGAGCAAGCACTTCTTAAATTCAGTTTACGAAGCGCTTGTCGTTTGGTGTGATATTTGAACTAGAAAATAAAAAACTAAATTACAGAAATTATTAAGTATTTTAGGTATTATTTTGCGGTTAATTAACGTTTTACCTTTATTAATACCTATAAATCTCTTCAAACATTACCTATCAATGGGGCTGCGTTCCAAAAATTGCAGTAGGTAGGTAAATTCTTACAGCTGTCAGGCCTGACTCTTATAAGGTCTGACAACTGATATCCATGCTCATAGAAACGAAATTTAATCGCGAAATAATCCGTAAATCCATAATTTCATTCTATGTACTTGTAAAACCTATAATGATAAACAATTTGGTGGTTATGGCAGAGGTCCAGCGGTTACAGCTCTTCGTGCTTCGCGGGTTGCTTGTCACTTATGTAGTACGTCGTCTCGGGGAGGGAGACCCCGTAGTCAGAGGTCGCGAGCGCGTGGTAGCGGGACCGCAGGAGATGTGCGGCCGCTTTCGGTTGCCGGTTACGGGTGAATATACCCTTCTTGTTGCCACCCACGCGGGTTATCGCTGCAATTGGAATTAATGTTTTATGACTGACTTTAACACACATCATCAGAACAAATAAAAAAGTTCAGTCTATGCAAGAAAATATGCATCGGCCTTTTTCGTTCATGCTTTAACTAGCACATAATTGTCGCGACATGGTCACGAGTCTTCACATAATAGTGTCTGAAAATAAAAGTGCGCAAGTTAAAGAAGACCAAGAGTCGTATTTTGCGAAAAAGGAATGATGCTATTATTGTCTTGTCCAGTGAGACTTTGTAACCATGCAAATTCAGTTCATTCCGTCTTGCAAACACAATGCATCCTGATCACAGGCATTAAAAGTTCATACACCGCCACCCTAGTTCTAAGTTCATCATTCACTAATATCAAGATAAGGAAGAATCGTAGTCGCTTACAGCGCAACCACTTGAGGTGTCGTACGTGTAGCGGCAGGTGGTGTCGACGACGTTGAGGGCCTTTGCCTACCCTCCCTAAGTAAGAACAAGCCAATCACAATACTTTCTGTGACACTCTTAAAATTTCTGCCAGCTCATTCTTAGGCAAGCAGTTACAACATGAATAAACGATGTAAGTTGAAAGTATGTATTGTTAAACGTCATGGAAGAAATGATTTTTGAATTAATCTGATAGTAAAGAAATTCTAGAAAAGAAGTTCAAGTTTTGTGAAAGTTTATTTATGTATGGGATGGTAGAGTAAGTACGACGAAACGAAGGTCGACTCCGTCCACCATGGATAACAGCCGTGCGATTCTGTAACCATATCACCGTGAAAACTTGGGTGAAGTGAGCGTGGAGTGAGTCGTCAATAGTGTCAATCCCTAGCATCAGCATGACTCACAGCTCACTCTAAGCTCACTTCACCTTAGTTATCACGGTGAGATTGTTCCAGAATCGACCGGCAGGTTACCTTAACAAAACCGTAAGTTTCTCCCCTTACAACCCCTAAGGTCCCAACAAATCTTTTTCATTGCAAAGTTATACCTAATAACTAAAGATATTAATAGTACATATGCCATATTTACTTACACTGTGGAGTCTTAAAGTCAGCAAAGTTCCAGATGAACTCTCCGGCGAAGAACCCTGCCTTCCGCAGGTGGTCGAACGCCTTGAAGTGTTCTGCGATCAGTACGCACTGGTACTCTTCTGACCAGATGTACTCAGGGTACTAAAAACAAAGTTATGCATGAATTTACAAACAAATTGTTACACGAAACAGTAAGCAATTAATTTCAAAAAAGGCTGAATGACGAAATGACGAGCAGGCAAGTAATTTTACACTAGGTAATAGACATGGCAATCCGGGCCAGTGAATTTGCTAAATCAGTTTTGCCTACTAATGTGACTCAAGAAGGTACAGTAGCAGTAGAAGCTTGTAGTATTTTGTAGCTTTATACAAAAAACTGCAAGATGCAGTAGGTACTTTCTTTAATCAAGACACTTCTGCTGATGATCGGAAACAGAAAAATACAAACAGGGAAACTAGGAACCCAATAGTCTAAAGTCTACAAGACCGAACAGGCCTTTAAGAGAGTCAGTGGTACCTACAGTTACAGGCTATCTAGGATAAACTTACCAAGTGCAGTCCCTCTATGGTGTCGGCTCCGTACTCGGTCATGATGATGGGCTTGTTGTTGATGCGGTGCCAGTTGGTGGCCTCTTCGACCACGTTGTTGGTTATCTGCGCCGTCTGGCCGGGGTTTGCGTACCAGCCGTTGTAGCGGTTGAAGCTGATCACGTCCAAGTGACGACCCTGGTATACGAGGAATTTAATTTTGATATAAAAAATTGATGGAATGTAAAGTCATGGAAATCTAATTGTTTAGCAAAATGACTACCAATTTTAAGTGTCCGTTTTATTTGAAATATAATATGCTTGAAGTTGTTTTATATCACATAAAAATGAGATAGTCTTTTAATACTCACGGATTTGTCAGCGGTAGCGCCTGCAGAAATAGCGATAGTGACTGGCCTTGAGAGATCCATCGATTTAACGTGGCGCACCACTTCTCTAAAAGGGTTACAAATTAATATTAATGAACAAAATCTACATATCTACTTGGATATACTTAGTAGATTAATATTAGACATAATATCTTTGATTGAAACTAGATTTAGTCCGGCGACGCCATACATCATCCAACATAAAATCTAAAGTGGCTAATATTTAATAGAACAAAGACCCCCCACGTATCACGTGTCCCCAGAGAGATCGCGTGACGCCGTCGCCCGACTTCGCTCAACATGTCTGGCGACCTCGCGTAACCTCTGCCGCCATCGCTCGATACCGCATTGCGTTCAGTCGAGGCTCAAAATTCGCAGAGTTTTGACGCGTTTGTGATAAGTTTTCGCAACAATGTGGACAAATGATGTAGTATTACGACTTATAGATCTTTTTCGGTCTTACGAGTGTTTATGGGATACAGCAAATAATGATTACAAGAATAAAAGCAAGAAACGTGCCTCATGGGAAGAAATTTCACAAAAAATGAACATGCCAAGAGAGGTTACTGAAACGAAAATTCACAATTTACGGTCCCAATTTACAAGAGAAAGAAAAAAAGTCCATGCGTCGAAAAAAGCAGGCAGCGGTACTGAAGATGCGAAGCAAAGTAATTGGTTTGCGTATGAGTCGCTAATGTTTTTATTAAAAGGAGAAACTACATCAGGAGCGATGGATGCATTATTAGAATCAGTAAGTTTTATGTTTATTCAATTCCACAGTTCAAATAATGTTCGATCAAAACATTGTTTTCATCAACATACACAATGTCTTCTCTCCTAAAACATCCAACAATACCGCATGCTAGTTGATACTATTACTATTTGTAGATTATGAAATTGTTACATATCAGGGGTATGGGTAGGTAAGCAGTTATCACACGAAAGTTTTAGTAGTGTGTAGTTTCATATACACTACTTTATCTAAACTCATACTATTTCATCTAAAAACGCAATGAATCATCAACATCATAAATAAGGCGCAAAAATACAACATTGCACCGCGTCCGCGCGGGGGTAATCGCCACAACAGCAATTGATCACAGCTGTAGCTGTTCCGATTCCGATAAAGCCTAGCCATCGCCAGTTTACTTCACAGATTAGATAGAATAGAAACATTGGTTGGCGTGTCTATGGAATTGGTATGTTTAGTATGTACAGACGCCAGCACATCAAGCTACCCGAAACTGTCAGATTTTCCCAATCAACTTTGAACCTTATGCTTTAGCGCTAAAGTTGAAAATCATCAGAAATCTGACAGATTGTAGTAGCTTGATGTGCTGGCGTCTGTACATACCAATTCCATAGACACGCCATTATAGTACCTGGCAAGTTTAATATGCACATTATTCACAAATATTGAAAACATTTTTTTTATTGTTTTAATCATTTTTTTAAACTGTTCCCTCAAAATGATTACCACCACCAGTGATTTAGGAGTTCCTGAACCACTGGTCGTATTTTTGATTTCGGCCAATAAATTCTCGTGGAAGATTTTCGTAATATGAGCCAATATCAGAAGGTCAAGTTATTTTTGAGAGATTTAGAGTAACAATAAGGTGGACGTTCTTAAAATTTGAGAGACAACAGTGTTATGCAGAAGTCCTGAGGGGCAATTCACGTATTTTTATTTTATTTTATTTATTATTTATTTCAGATTACCTACATTTTTAACAGGTTTTTGACATTGATTGTCGCTGAGATGAGATTGCGACTTGAGTTTGAACGTTTTTACGTACCTACGAAAATTGGCCTTCTAATATTAACTTGTGTTAGAAAATCTTTCCTAGTTCCAATAATCAGTTCCTTTGCAAAAATCCTAACTTAAAAAAAAAACTTGCGATATAATAATGACGATTTAATTGATTAGTAACCTCAATTTAAAACATACAAAAAATACCCGTATACACGTGTTTAAAGAGTTTTGCATCTCATGTTTGTTTCTGAATAATTTTTGTTACAGACAAACAAACATGATTCACAATCGTCAAACACGTCAGAATTCGAAACAAATGGCGACATTGTGAATTCACTGCAGCTGGAAAACATACACGATGATCAGTCAGCAAAATTGGGGAATAACAATAAGTCGAGAAAAAGAACTAATGAAGATAATCTAAACGAATCCCGTAAAATCATGACAGACGCTAAAAAGAAGATGAACAAACATATGGTAAGGGATGAGTTTGATATTTACGCGGAATACGTAGCTTCAGAACTGCGAAACATAAAATCAGAAGAAGGGGTCATTATGGCAAAAAGCTTCATAAATGACGTGTTATTGGAAGCAAGGCTGCGGTCCATCAGTCAGTCAGCTACAAATTCGCGAATGCCGCAATATGATGACGATGATGACGACCATAACACTGTGTTCTCATTGCCCGATTCAGCTCAACAGGCCGAAAATAGAAAGTATCAAATAAAAATTGAATCTTTGGAATAAACTTTTTCTAATTTCTGTTAATTATAATGTAAGCATTTTATTAAAACATCTGAATGTCTGTCTTTGCAGGTTTTATTTTTGCCGCGGACTTCCGAAACTATAGGTATATAATATACCTACCTCGTATATATTTTAATCAATTTTAATCACATTACTAGATATCAGATGTTAGTTTTATGTCTGTTGTTATTTTTCCGTATTCGTTTTTTCTTCTTTTCTTTGATGGCCAGATTTATACACGATTATTTTTTTATAGACAGAAAAAAGACGTTCGAATATACGTAATGTAGTTATTAAAATACCTACTTTCACGAATTTGTGTACGTAGATTTAACGACATCCTCCATTTAGAAAAGTATAATGACATTAATAACTACCTAACTAATAGGTAACCTTACGTATATTCAAAGGGAAAACAAGTACTTATGTAAATCTGGCCCGAAATCTCGAAGGCAGAGAGACAAGACGCCCCGCCGTGCGATTCTGGAATCTCGTTTCGCGCAAAAATTGTCTCCTATTGAAAACATGGCTAATATACCTGAGTACAGTAGTGAACCGCTATAGGCTTATGTAAGATGATGATTAATTCTGAATTCTTTCGACAGATTAATTTTCCTTTGGCGTAAGGTTAGTTATCTAGTATTACAGGGGTTTATTTATAAACGTTGCTTAAACTTAAGAGACGTTTAAACATCAAAAATGTATGTTTATACAGTCGCTTATCATTATTTAATTTTAAGCAATGTTTATAAATAAAGGGGTATATGTCCAGTTTCCAGTACTTACCCGAAGTATCTGTCGGCTAACTTGTTGGCGGACCTAGGCTCGTTGGAGATGGACCACATGATCACGCTCGGGTGGTTCTTGTCGCGTCGGATCAGCTCCGTTAGCGACTGCTTGTGTTTCGCCAACAACGTATCGGAGAAGCCACTGTGACAAGAAATAGCTATGAGTCAGTAACTACATTCATACAATTTTATTATGAAATAATTAGAAAGTGAAACAATGTTTGCATAAAATCATTTGTTCATCAATACGCGAAAAATTTTCATAAAACAATTTGTTGGGCGCCAGTTGGGCCATAATTTCCATTAATTAATGTAAATTATGGCCCACAATGGTTGGCCCAAGTTGTGATTCTAGACTATTAGCAACACATAAAACTCGGGCTTTACAGTCAATAGATTTATGTATGAAAAGTATTGGTCTTCCTTATATTTTATACAAAAACAGTTAAACTTTTTCAGTCATAACTTACTCAGTATCAACGCTGGGACACTCGTCGATGATCATGATACCGTATTCGTCAGCCAGCTGGTAGATCTCCTCGGCGTAAGGATAGTGGGAGGTCCTGAAGGCGTTGGCGCCCAACCATTTGATGAGGTTGAAATTCTTTACCCACAGCACTGGATCCCAGCCTTTGCCTCTTAGCTTAGAACAGAAGATTTTATTACAATGGGTACAACAGAAAGTATTTTTAATTAATTCTTAAAGTTAATGTCCGTTATGTCTGGACGATAGTGTCCGTTTAACACCTCAAAACATAATACAGAATCCAGTGAATCATTTTAATATCTGCAGGCCTTGTTTTGGTATACAAAAGCTGAAGCTATCATAAGGACGAATTTCGATTTCATACGAATTACGAATGAAACTATAATAGAGAAAGTGGGAGAAAAATGAATTAAAGCTAACTTACATCAGAATCTTCATGCATGCCGAATCCTTTCAAGTAGAGAGGCTTCTCGTTCAAGTAAATGGTGGTATTGGACCAAGTGACTGTCCTGATGCCGATCTTCTGATTGTAGGTGTCGATCACCTCACCCTGGGGGCCTATGAGCGATGCCTGGAGGGAACAGAATACAACTGGTTAATAACTTAGATTTATAGCAGCTACTTTGATTCAATGCCATTAAAGTTTTTATTTTTAAATTAGCAACGTTGAAATGGCGTTATATACCTATATCACTCTAGTGAGCACGGATTGGTTAAATAGAATATGGCACATCTCAGTTCTCCCGCTAAAATTTACACAAGCGTTCATAATAAGCCGGGGATTTTTTTTTACCGCATGGATTTTCCAAAGTCCCGTCCTCTTTAAGTATAATGGTGGGTCCACACGATACAGACTTCTATAGAATTTTCTCTTCTAACGCACCGACAATTGTCTGTACTGCTTTGTTGCACAGACAAAATTCTATAGAAGTCTGTATCGTGTGGAGCCACCATTAGTATTCAAGGATATTCATGGATATTTATCTTCCGAATGAAAAGTCTGATTGTGCGCAAATTAACTTCTTTCTGATTTGACAGATGCTACTTAAAATACGTAGAATTGTGTACGTTCGGCGCACACTGGGCAAACAGCCTAGCTACCACCTTGCTGTCTGGCTAATATTTGTACCACGGTATAACATTTTCTCTAACTCGTGTCGAAACAAAAGAGGAAGAATATTATACGCGCGAATCTTTTACCTTAATGGTATACAAGTACCCAGGGTCGGGGTGCATGAGGTAGGGCCACCATAAGTTGGCGTTGCCGATCTCCAACAGTCCAGCGCATTCGTTGTAGCCCGTCACTTGCGTATCGTTCTTGTCGAACACTTGCACCAAGCACCTAACCTTGTCCGAAGTTGAGCCTTTCTGTGTCACGTTATATACTATGAAACCTGGAATTTAAGATACATAATCTATACCTATACATATTATAAATGAAAGTAGCTTTTTAGCCGACTTAAAAAAAAAGGAGGAGGTTCTCAGTTTGTCGAAATCTTTTTTTATGTATGTTCCTTGATTACTCGAAGACGGCTTGACCGATTTGTTTTTTTTTTTTTGCAAGGGTATACTTTTCAAGTGTCATCAGATCAGGTTCTGATGATGGGATCCTACAGAAGTCGAAGGAACTCTTCAAATATTACAGGCACACCTATGAAAGCACCATTTGGTGAAGTGGAACTGATGGTGAAGACCACAGATGGCCTCCGGATCTACTCAATAATAAGTATTTCACGGTTTGCGATTCGATTACTTTAATATGTTTGCTAAGCAATTTATGCTCGTCACAATGCGAATGTTGAAATGGAGCTGATGGTGAAATACCAAGAGAACTCCTCCACAATTAACGTCCCTGCATCGGGAAAACCAATATTTTGATACTTATATACATTATAAACAGACCCACTAAAAAGCGAGACTTAAAAAAACTTTTTAGCAAAAAAAAAAAAACTACTTCCGAAATTAAAGTTATTTTTCACTTGGTAGTGTTTTTTTTTGGACGTAGGACTTTTTATTTTATTTTTTTATTTTTTATTATAATAAAAATATATAATTTTTCAAGTCGTTACAACTGTGCGAAGCAGGGCTGGGTCGCTAGTATTATCACGACTGCGTTCTCAAGAGTAAGAGAATCAAATGACGGTCTTTAGTCATCAATCATTTGACTAATGGTAAATGGCGTTAATAATTATCCATCGTTTCACCAAATAGCGACGAATAACATGGTATAGTGACCACACATCATTGTACCTGTTAGTCCTTGGATGTCAGTGTTGACGATGAGATCATCGATGTACACTTGAGGAGTGGAGTAGAGGAACACGGTGCGGTGGATTCCAGCGTAGTTGTAGAAGTCAAACGTGTACTGTTGCTCTTGACGAATTTTGTTTGGACTACGGAAGAAAACACTTATTTGTTAACACGTTCACTGACCAGCCAAAATGTCGAAATTAACATTCACGTCCAATTAACTTTTTCGTTCCTATGTACTGAGGTACTTTATATCACTTTATACCATACTTTATACCACTACTACTACTGTTACGTTAATACTAGTATGTTTAATTTACGTCCACGAAGTAAGAACCCATTATGTACTTACGAAAAGTGCAGTGACCCACATGTATAGCACGGACGTCTCGTTCTAACCCAAAATGACCCACATGTGGGTCATAGACAGTGAACGTGTTTATATTCAGCTAAGCTACTATGGTAGAGCTAACAAAGTTCAAAGCTGAAATGACAATCTGGGTTTCTGAAATCCTCTGGTATAAAATGGACCCGTTGTAAGAAATCAACACTTCTTACATAAACTGAAATAAAGACTTAATTCCTTCCGGTTGTGCATTGAACTTCATCACAAATATTGTTTTAGCATGGTTCTTTGACACCTAAAACATTTCTTTTTTTTGACAATGATCTTTTCAATATGCATTCTGAAATAACCAGAATGCTGCATGCCTTCTGGGTTAGCTTTTTTTAGAACGTATTGTAAACAATCTTTATTGTTTAAGCATGAGCCGGTGCACAAATGTTTGCGATCTTATTAGGTATCCGGGAGAATATTAAAGTTTTATGATATTTACATTTGGATTTCTGGCTGAATAAATTAACGACTGTTCAAATAAAGCTTTGTACCAAATACGTATATCAGTTGAATTCTAGAGAGTCCCCCGTTATGTGGGTAGATATTAGCGTTCCTAACTATTATTTATGCAAATAAAACTAACTAAACTAAGAGCTGACTACTTTCTGAGGTCCTTGCAATTAGGTCTTGATAAATTTTCTCCTATAACTGAGGGTTCAAAACGCGATATCAAACCAACAGCACTAAGTATTGGATATAGAAACTTCGGTTGAAATTCCTCAGAAATCAGCCATAAGTAAGGAATTTTATCAATGGAGCAATACCTTCTTTAGTTTATTGTGATTAGATATAAGTGAGAGCAGAATATTTTCAAACTGACCCAGTAGGTATTTCCCGAAAGACTACGTAGGCATATAGCCCGTTGTATGACGATGGAGTCCACTCACCCGACATAAATACTCTTGACGACGCCCTGGGGCACGGTGTCGCTGAGCAGCGTGTTGTCGACCACCACAGTCAGCAGGTTGCTGCTGTTGAAGCTGACCACGTCCGTGATCTCCTTCTCGAACGGCAGGTGGCCGATCTCGTGGTACATCACCGACTTGCCGTTTACAAACTGAAAGAAAGCGTTAAGAATGAGAAACATTGCCTCTAAAAGATTTAAAGAAGTAGTTTTAAGGAAAGCACAATGTGATGATCAACGGGGGCTACGATTAATCGTTTGCTGGTAGTAAAGAACAGTGGTGACACAGTGTTAGCGGCTGCGACCTTCAGTTGTAGGTCGTAAGTTCGAACCCAGACAGGCGCTTTACTTTGTGTAAATTATTTCATCACTGCTGCTCTCAAAACGGTGAAAGAAAACTTTATGAGGAAACCGGCATGTCCTAGAACCAAAAAATCGAAGACACGTGACATCTACCAACCCGTACTGGGCCCACGTGGTGGATTACGGTCCTCTCGTTTTCACTGAGTGGAGGCCTGTGCCCCAGCCGTGAAAAATTATAGGCTTATTATGCTAGTGCTAAGCAGGAGAGTTCAAGGAGACTTTACAGTTCGTGTACATGCAATTACAGAAAATCGCAAGAATCATCACTTTCCGATGTAATATTGACCAGCAGTGCGATTCTGTAATCATCTCACCCCCTCAAAATAGTCATGTTTTGACAACTAAAATCATCAATATATGGTCAATAGGATTAGCATAAAAAATATGACTAAAATCTCGATTATGATTGTAAATGTTTGCTTAGTCAATCCCTAGAATCCGTGGGATGACACTGACAGCTCACGCAAGTTTTCACGGTGAGATTTTTACAGAATCGACATGCTGGTATAAGCGTATATGGTAACTACCTCCAGGAAGTGATATCAGCACTTTATTGTAATGAGATACAAGTAATCCCGTCATTTACTCCAAAGATTTGGCAGTGTTTTCCCAGGGAATGATAGACCCATGTAGGTAATAATGTAATTTTTAAGTCTTTTCCTTATAAGGCTATCGGCTGGCTACCATTAATCGAGAGCATCATTTGCAAGCCCATTACCATTTCCGCCTTTCCTTATGCGCCTTACGGGGCCTTACCAGACATACGTGGGAAGAAAACTTATTCCTAGCCTTTACTTAACACAATATGTCATTTCAGATACTTATGTTGTTCTATTATATTTATAGCAACGGTAAACCATAACGGGACGTAATAGGTAGAATCTCTGCGATGACTTTAACAATATTAATTTGTTTTCCGAAAGACAAATGAGGATTGAAGGCTTACTACCACTGCGATTTTGCTGTTATTTTAAGTTGCAAAGCCATTGTTGACCGTTACAGTGTAGGTATATATTGTAGTAGCTACGTATGTTTGATACAGAATGTAGTTTCTGACCTGTACATATTGGCACACGTTTATTTTTTAAGAATTTTATAATAACTTATTCAAATACTGTACATTAGTTATAAACTTACGAAGTTATTCATTGATAATATTTATATACTTCTTAAAATATTACATGTATTTTTTCTTTGAATCGCTTACGTAACGCTAAAAGCTTTAAGCGCTTTATTGCTAAAACCTTTTTTATCTGTTCTGTGGCTAAAACACTAAAACATTATAGATTTTAGATGTTACATTGACGCTGTCGCTTCCATAGATATGATAAACACTAAGTGAGTGTTTACGGATATTGCTCAATACCGCTGTATCTTTGTTGGAATCAAGCTGTGAGCAAGTTTACAACTTCGGTTAATACATTAACGATACAAAGATAAGAACTATTTTGTTGTTCCACTAACGAAATTAAACTTAGCGGGTTAGTTGCTTTCCGATAGCGTTTTAAAACAATTGTTTGTGGTCAAGGTACCTACATAGTGTTGACATGGCCTAAAATAAATAGGACATTACTATACGTATGACATAAATAGTCCTTTGCGAGGGTGCTAAACGTTATATTTTATATCTCGTGTGACCTAAAGCCGCACTTAAGTCACGCTTTTCTGGAAAATGGACTACTTAAGTCACAGAAGTGCTTTAAGTGCGGATTTAGGTCACACAGTGTTATAAAGAATTTCTTAAAGAAAGAAGTTATGCCCGAACGTATACACAAAAAAAAGAAATATATGCATAATAAAGACGAATTGAGAACATATTCCTTTTTTGAAGTTAGTTAAAAATAATATCATCTTGCTCGGAATATTGAATTAAATGTTATCTGTATTTAGTACTAACGCATGCCTGAAATTGCCATCTAAGAAAATAAAGATAAGCAAAACATTACCTACCAGGATAAGAATACACGGTTAATTTGAAACAAAGCTGGGCGCATTCACCTCACGTGGGCGTCGTAAAAATGTTCCTGCAATACAACGTAGGTACGGGTTCGTATCTATAACATTATGCAGAGGGCGTAATTTGAACCCTGTTTAGGGGATTTTATTAGGATTCTCTTAAATACTTACACAAGAATAGACTGTTGTAGACTGACTAGATTGTTAGTTTGTAACATTATAAAATGTTTCCTTGAATAATGGTAACTCGCTTACCAATGAGTCCTCATCATCATAGCATACCTCTTTGTTAACATGTGGAAAATGTTGTGGTTATTACATTGATTTTGTTTTAGATACCTTACTGATAAGTGTTATATGTAATGTAATATCGTTTTTTTTCCCAAATAAAATAAAATAAAATAAAATAAGAACTCTACTATTTTGCGTTAAAGTGAGGTCAAAATTCCTATAAAAAAGGTTTTGAATCTAAAGCTTGTGAGCACGTATAGATGAAGACAGTTACGATGTCTTTGTTTTAAATTAAGATGACATTGCGCTCAGGTTTGATTTCATTTATATAAAGGTCAATCAAATCAATCGATGATATTATCTTTCCCGTCTTTCAGGGCGAGCACTCGTCATTTGACGTAAATGTTAGGGATTATTTTTAGATGCTCAATAATAAACACTTTTAAATTGCAGTAATCTTCAGGAAGGGTTTTCCATCAATTTTCGTTTTCAATGTTTTGTGTTCGTAATAATTTTATTTTTATCAAATCATTTTGTTAATGATTGTATCAAACTGTGATTACGCGGCGAGGTCTACAAGGGTTTACGCAGTGTCTACGAGGTCGCTACGCTGGCCAACGCAGCGTCTACGGGGTCTTTACATGGAGATGCCGTCGCGTCTACGCGGCCTGTACGCCGTGCATACGTTCACCTAACGCTTTCGCCATCGCTTAGCGCGAAGTCACTCCTAAATGTGCTAACCAAGTCTCTCTAAGCAATATTCCAGCTGTGAATGTCGTGACCATCAAGTGCTATAAGAAATATTCGTATTTAAAGGTCTTAGACGGAAGTGCTGGGATACCGTTTAACCTTATAATAATACCAAGGGCAAAGTTCAGTTTCATATCAATCAAACGAGGGTTGTCGGAACAATGGACGAAGATGTGGTGAAATAAAACGAAGTTTATGCGGATCATTAAAAGCTTTTGATGTTTCTGTTTTATTTATCATCATCAGAATCTAAAAAGCTTTTAATTGTGCGGGAAAAGGTTCTTTAACCATTTCAAACAAGACTTTATCTTTTTGTTCTACAAAACTTCAATAAAATTGATTTGATAGTTTAGCAGTAGGACTATAGATTTTCAATTTATTTTTATATTAAAAGAGCGAGTTACGACACAATAAATATTTATTTTAACGTTGTATTAGTAGTTCTCTGAAAAAAACCTATTGGTAACCATCGTGTTTAACCATAATTAAGGATAATCAGCTTTTTAAATTGAAATGAACTGGGCTATTAACGCTCCAAATTCCAGACAACATAATATTTTAATCTTTGGGCTTGTACAACCTTATTTAACATTTAAGTATAGCAGTAGCTTATTTCAAAACTGTAACAGTTAAGGTTTATCATCCTAATACTAATCTTAGTTTCCAGGGCTATTTGGTATGTTTTTTGTCAATGTCAAACCCTAATATCCACATAAGGAAAACATGGGTCCTACAAATCAATGTCATTGTCCTTATAAATCTGGGGTCGCGTTTCCATTTAGTATAAATACGAACTTAATCCCGTAGGTGTCTGTCTGTACCGCTGAATGATTTGTATCTGTTTATATTAGCCAGATTTGTTCCCGCTGACCCATATTCCGGAGACATTGTCCTGCAAATTGCGCCTTTATACGACACTTTATAGTACCTCTTACTAAGTCACCTCGTGGTTGATTTACAAATCATTGTAAACGTAATGAGTTATCACCTACAGAGCAGTCAATTTGTTATGCTTGACATTATTTGACGGCACGGTTGGCGCAGTGGTTAAGCGATTGACTGCTGCGCTGCGTGTCGCGGGTTCGATTCCCGCACGGAACAAATATTTGTATGACCTACATGTATTTGTTCCGAGTCTGGGTGTTTTTCTATCTATAATATGTATGTATTTACAAAAAAAAAAAAAATGTATATAAGTAGTTTATCAGCCATCTTGTTACCATAACACAAGCATTAGGTTGCTTAGCTTGGGACAAATGGTGCTGTGTGAAATGTCCAGGGATTTATTATTTATTTATTTATTATTTAGGTACTGTATCTACGAGTATATCGTATGCAGAGTGAATCACCGTGCCAGTGATTTACAACTTGACTAGAATCTCTACTCGGAAGACATTTCATATGCTTATTTTGACCTAGAGAACAGACGGGCTGATTGAGCAGGATATTTACTTTTTGCAGTAGAATATTGTATGAATTGCGAAGATGGTCAAACATTCAATGATTCATGAAGTCGTGTGAGAATATTATATGCAGGAATGCGCATCCTTTTGACCAGATTTCTTTATTATTATTTAATTGAATACTATTCATTGCCACACCACAACCAACCATTAATTGGTAACGATAGCTCGTTTCCTCTTCGATAAAGAAATGTAAGAATTCCGCGGAATCATAAGGCCTAATACGAATAGGTATTTATTTTGCTTATTCCAATATTCAGTTTACCCTTTCCCAGAACAACAGAGGTACCTGACAAGAACGAATCCACTAGACAAGTCGGTCGGCAGGAAGCTGATTGAGTAATGTCAGTTAAGTGAGGTCAGTGATTCTTATTGCCCTCTAGTACAATTGGCGTATGAATGACGACCGTCTACATTTCTACAGCATTTAAGAGCGCTCTTAAATTTCGGTACATCTTCTTTTTTTTATAAATGGCATCTCGCAGTCCAACCTATGAGATTGTCGTCTGCTTAACCGAGCTTGCCTGTCGATGGCTCAATAAATTATGTCCTCCAGCCAGGGCGAGCGCGCATCGCCGGCGCAGTGAAATATATAGGACTTTTATTTTATTTATTAAAAAATCAGAGTATAATTTTTTTTAATTGATATTGTATAAGCAATTATTGGAGACTATTTTGGTATAAATACTACGTGAAAATGATGTAGAAGTTCGGAGATATTCCGACTTGTTTCCAGTAGAAAATTGAATTGGGTCCAGTCGTTTTTTCTTTATTTATAAGGCATATAACATTTTTTTTCCTATTATTATAAAAGTATATGATATTTGTGATATGCGAAAAATTGTTTTGATGGATTATATTCAACAGAATCTGCAAATTAGAGCTCTCAAATCTGCTCTCCATGAGTTTTTGCCCAAACATGCACCAGGAGAACGATCATTGCTAAATAAGATAAATAATCAAAAACAGCTTCATTATTATTGTAGAAGAGAAAACGAACTATCGTTACCAATTAAATGTTATTTATACTAACAATTAATAGTATTCAATTTCAACGAGGAAATCATGAATCTACGTGCATTTTTGCAATACTCCTCTTAAAACGCGCTAAGGTGATGCGTAAGGTACAAACTAAGTAATGTCGTTGTTTAATATTCTTAATGCCAAATTATGCAATTATTAGATAACTCAAACTCAAACTCAAAGCATTTATTTCAAGTAAACCAATTACAGGCACTTTTGAATTGTCAAGGGGTCGGTCAGTCAGAAAGATGAAGCTAGTTGCTGATCGAATGAAGATAGTTGTTGATATTGATTAGAACTTATATATAGAGAGATGGAGCACACTAAGCCGTTGGACCCGGCTGTCATTCGTGGATCTTTGACAGTCGTTACGGGTCGTCAGAAGCCCGAAAATGTGACAACCAGTCTTACCAAGGGGTATCGTATTGCCCAGTAAAATAATGGTATTCAACTGCATCCGGTTAGACTGGAAGCCGACCCCCACATAGTTGGAAAAAGGCTAGGCAGATGATGATGATGATATAGAGAGATAGAGCAGCAAAATCGGAAGATTTAGTAGATATCCTATAATAAAAGATAAGACTGAAGTAAAGACGAAGGAGCAAATCTAAGCAACGAGGTAACACGAAAACATAGAAAACTCTGTATTGATTATGATTGATTCGGAACAGTCGTAGTCCCCGAAATTCAAACAAAGGCAAGCATATCGTTTCGCTGCAATAACTCGTTTAAACGTTGTCGACAAACGCACCTCGTTACAAAGTCAGAATTACCGGAATCAAGCGCATCAATCAATCGGATCGACTATACAAATGAGTTTACTACAGGTGCACGGAATTTGCATGCAAGCGTTTTGCGTAAAGTAAATAATTGATGGCTTGATGCTGCCACCCGGAGTAGTTGTGTTTCGTTTTAAATCTATGTTAGTGGTCGGCCGTTGGGTCAAACGACAGCGAACTCGCGAGACCGGTGTCGCACGACAAATTGTCCAATTACCGACAGTCGTTATGCCGCCTCGTGACAACGACACCTCTGGCTGGCTACTACTGAGGCCACTGGTCGGGGCTGGATCCTCCCTTTTTGTTGCCAAATTTCACCAGTTTGATTTTTTTTTCGTGAATTTTGCTGGTATAAATAACAAACAATGTGTCAGGAGACCTTGACACATTATTTATCTGTTGTTCATATTCCTTGAGATCATTTTTGAACAAATAATTCATAATATTAATAATTATTTAAAACTTTAAATTAATGATCTCTATAATTATATTTTCGATATTACACCAACCATGTTCTTAAATTGTAGGTACCTAAACCTATTTGACTAGTTTCGTGGTATAAAGATTATCTTTTCATTAGAATGAGACATTGCTTAAGTTTTTCATTTTATACGCTATTTTGATAGCGTAGGTATAAAATGAAGCAGATATGAAAATATTTCATCATCTGTACCAAATTAATTGCAAAGACAAAGATATTTCAATTGTTATACACGTCCGAAGGTCGATTACCAGTAAATGGTATCTCTGGGAATATCATTTAGTCTGTATGAGATCTAGAAAAAATAATGTCCTAATTTCCAAGCTTCCAAAAGAAGCACTCATACATACATGTCGTTAAGTATGTATTACCAAGTAACTTAGGTTCGTGGCCAACCGTACCGAGAGCTGGGCAACTGTTTAAAATTCAACACTTCTTTGGGCATGGATTTTCTCAAGAAGGATGTGTCTAAAAGATGAAATAGCGAATATATAAACCGTTTATATGTTAATCGTGAGAACCGCGGCTCTCCAACGCGTCCGCTTAACGCAAATCCTTTGAATCAACAATGTTAGCACATGTTGTATATTTGTTTCTGTGCTCATTTAAATAATGTAAAAGGTACGCGCTAGAAATAATAACAACTACTTTCAATGTGTTATCCTAATTCAGTGTTATCTAATTTTAAGTCGCGTGATCCCTACTTGTTTTCCGCTTCTTTGCCAGACTGCCTCTGTTATCTCCTAGAGGATTATGATGAACTTATTTATAGGCCGCAATAATTATTTTCGCCATAAATTGACTTGAATTGACAGTGCCAATAGAAAGTATCACGCTCTGTGTAGAATTTTTAATTTCTTATTCATCATGAAATTGGTCAATAAAACTTACCGTCACTTATTTTAGATTTGACTCTATCAAAATTGGAGAAGGAATTGTGGCTGAATAATAACAGCCGCATGGGTCGATCAATCAGGTTAAGCTACGCTTGCCGCGGTTGGTCCGTAGATGGGTGACCATCTATACATACCAAGACTCCTCCGTGCCTCGGAACGCACGTTAAGTCGTTGGTTCCGACTGTCATTCGTTGATCTTTGACAGTCATTACGGGTCGTCAGAAGTCCGAAAGTCTAACAACCAGTCTTAATAAGGGGTTTCGTACTACCTAGTAACTGGGTTGTAGAGGTCAGATAGGCAGGCTCTCCATGTAAAATACTAGTATTCAGCAGCATCCAGTTAGACTGAAAGAAAAAGCTAGGCAGATGATGACTCTATTAAAATTGAGAATTCCTGTCTCAAAACAAAATTGCACTAGTAATCCGTACTAATTACATTCTGTGTCACATGAGTTTTTAACACAAATTAGTATAATATGGCGCCGTGACCAAGATTACTTTTAAAAGCAGTCAAATCGTAATTTACACGGTTAATTAACCAAACAGCTTTTTACCTAGTTACCTTGATTTACAACTTTGGGGCCTGCCTTGGCTTAGAGAGTTCATAACTACTAAAACCTGCCATACCTTCTAGAACCTACGTCTACTTTAAACTAGTGCCCTATTATAACGTGATCGCATGAAATATGGTGGTGTATCCCACACCACCCTGAGTTTGCATCGGTGTTTCTTCTCAAAGTTGGATTGGAAACGCCGACCTCATCTAGTTATTAAATTACTCGTATGATTGCCGTGAAAAAGTGTAAAAATAAAATATTTTACAAACCTACTAACAGAAATAAAATATTTTTTCTCTACTTCTAATTAAAAGTCGATCGTCCGGTGGACCAAGGACAGTCAGCCTCCCAGCCTCACTCTAAGTTAATGACTGGCATAACAAGATAGACTAGACATAAAAAATCGTCATCGTTGTATGTTGACAGTAACTTACCACTTCAGTCGCGTAGTGCACGCTGCTGAACCGCAACCACACCCGCTGCCCCGAAGCTCCCCACGACGAGGGCACATAGAACCGCCGGTCGTACCATACCACCCCCACGTGGTCGCGCAAGGTAATGTCCTCGCCGACGTCGTTGTATGATGCTGGCACAGGCATTGTGATTACTGGACCAGTCTGAGGAGAAATGTATTATCATTAGCGGTAGAGCGTTTAGACTAGAGGAACAGACGACCTGATAAAGGTCGGGAGGAGTCGGTGGATCCATTAGCACTTATAGTTTCATCACCATAACTGAGCGGTATCTTCTTATGGCTTTTTACATTTTTTTTAGGTAGGTATTAGAACCAAATAGTGTTACGTTCTCAAGGCAATTAAATTATTGTTATTAAAAATTTTGTTAGAAACGCAGTTTTTGAAAATAAAAGTATTGACTTTTAACCCTACAGTGTATGATTTTTCTTATCGGCTTAAAAAAAAAACATTAGCCTGCAAATATGATGCCATTTCTCGGAAAAATATTTAGAAAAATCATAACTCAATAGAAACGTATGTTTTTGTGCATGGCACATCATGCATTATAATGTTAATATGTGTTACGTAGTATCAATGAAATTAAAAGATTACACATAAAATGACAAATATGAACATGAACTTACCTCTACTAATTATTTCGACCCTGAAAATTCTATCATTTTAATTTTATAATTTTTTTGCGATTATTATACGCCGCTCGTTAATGGTATTCAAAGTACCTACCTACCGATTTGAAGAAAACATAAATGTTTATCTACAGATCTATCCAATATATATGGTACTAAATTCGAAACTCAAATACATAATAGTTAATCTTGTCAACACTAGATCACGCTACTTGGATCGATTTTTAAAATATTAGACATTTTTCGGTACATTCCATATGTGGGACACTATGCACTGTAGGGTTAATGGGATTCTTGTCCTACAATAATAATATAGTGTCATCCCAAATGTCGATTAAATAATTCATTTGTTTACAATAAATGTTAAACGACCGAAATCAAAAGTTAAGAGTAATTATTCAGGAGTAAATAACACTGCAAAGACGATATCATTATCATAGACAACTGTTGCAAGTTGCAATATCATACATAAGTCACCGATAGAGTTTTAAAATAAAATCTCTAAGATAAAGGACAAACTAATTTATACGTGTTAAAAGATGTGCCATGATTTCGCACGAGTGCAGGGTCAAATGTCTTAGATATTGGAGACGAGAAGACGAGCGTACAGACCTTCTCAACAAATAATACAGAAAAGAATGAACGTGATTTATAGTGCCTGGATCACAAACCATTTTTCAAATGAGTTATCTTTCACACGTCGTGCTTGAGTAGATTAATGAAAGTGCAACAGTGAAGTAATTATTGCAAAAAGTATTAAAGTTAAATTGTAAGAGCAAAATGAAGAATTTTTATAGCTTCATTTTCATCATAGAGATAAAATCCAATGGCTTCTAGAGGCTGTTCGAACTTGAATTAATGATAATAATAATTATGGTAATACGGAATAATAATGAAAACACATATTAAACAACTAATAACAAAAAGAACCGGCCAGGTGCGTGTCGGACCACGCACAATGAAGGGTTCCGTAGTTGGAATGAATTTATAAGTACCAAAAACAAACTTCACAATGTAGTTGAAAATCATGTTCTCAAATACATTGCAACTGCAAATGTAAGTCGGTCGACTGTAAACTTGTAAAGCGCGATAGTTTTCCTTTTAATTACGTTATATATAATATACACTACCGTGAATTTTTTTATACCAAAAAAACAACCATTTAACTGGCGCAGGGGCGACTTGACTCTATTAGTACTTTAAAGCTTAATATTTCAGAAACGGATCGCTAAATCGGTTTTCACAAACCCGCAATATTTTTATTTTACCACTTTGGCGGCGTGATTAAATGTATATCCATGCCAATTTATAGCTTTCTAGTAAGTACTAAGAGTCTCTGAGCTAAGCTGCAGACGGACGGACGGACGGACAGACGTACATGGCGAATCTATAAGGGTTTCTTGTTGACTACGGAACCCTAAAAATGGTAGTTGACAAACGAGTTTTTGGACAATATTATCTAACAAAGCTAGCCATACATTATTATTTTAGTAAATAACGCATAGGCGCCAAGGTCGACAGGTTTGCAGTAAGAATCTATCACGATAAATGTAAGTAGTTTAGTAATTTGATATTTTGTTGGAAAAAAATACCTAATGTAGCGACGTTTTATATAGGAAACATGCTAATACCTAACATATACGATATTTTAGGTATTAAACATACGAATAGAATTTTCAAAAAAACTTTTACATGCAAATTGCACCTTCAAAATCACTAAACGTTGCATCTTTTATCGACTGTAGGGTTGACCCAATCTCTACGAAGTTTCCCCCATGAGTTACTGATGGAATGTTAGAGATGATTGACATAATACAGGTACATCCAAGTTAAAAAATGATGAGAAATATCAAACAATATTTCAATAAGTGCCTTAATAATGTAATAGCTGGCACAAGTAGGGGCGGAGTACCTGTACAGGCCTTATTTTCGAAGCCTATAGGAATATTAATCAGCCATTGTTGGCGATTCAGAGTAGGAGGACATGAAGGTTGTAATATATTGACGATCGACCAGAAAATACCTTACTGTTTATGATTTACACTTTATGTTTTTATTTTATAACACTTCGTATAAATACGTCGTTACGTGAGCCGATTATAAACCTACGATGAACCTTGTAAGATATAATTTATGTGAATGTTCAGGATTAGGTACCGAATTTTTTTTTTACGGGAATGTGGTGGTGATTCCATACGTACCTAAGTACCTACGTCATCGTCGTTTGAGTAGTTTGAGTAATTTATGCGGCCTACCCAAATGTCCTTTCATTGGTATTGTTCGTCGAATCGTAAGGCTCCTCAAGTTCTGAGTTGAGCTGCACGATTTTTGACAAATGCGTGCACTGACTGGACAGGTCCGCTCAATCTGCGTGGTTCTTTACTCAAAAGACCATTTCAGACACCAATCTACATGGTCTTCACATGATCTGACCAAGATTATGTCTGGACTTTAAAAGAGACTGTGACCTCTGAGTTTGTTTCGGCCTTTCTTCTCAGAGTAGTCAGATAGGAAACGCCGACCTCATCTAGTTTAAAAAAATATGATTGACATGTAAAAGTGTTTGTACAAACCTACTTACAGAAAATAAATAATTTATCATTTATTTATCATTTATCATTTATCTGTAAATAGTAGATACCAAAACTTTAGGCCTTTATATTGTAAAAACGTGTAACACATTAATATCTGTATCTACATACCAGCACGAGTCTGGTGGTAATGCCCCTAAGGCTATGATATCATCGAACTTTTTATATGCGTAGGTACTAGACATTACCTTGTCGAGATCCTGTTCGAACCAGCCAGCTCTGTACCCGGTCTCGGGATCCGTAGGAGATTTCCTGAAGTTCCATAGTCCATCTAGTGTCCGTAAGTCCCTAGTTTCTGTTGCTTTCGGGTACAAAGGTCCCCCGGTACTGGCCTGTGCTTTCTTCAGTGCTGAGTCAATTTCGTTGGCCGTTGCAGTATTCTGCACCACCGCACTTACTACACATATGAGTGTTATAAACATGAACAGTATCTTCTTTCTTGACATTATCTGTAAAAAAGACAAAGGCGGTATTAAAAAAAAATCAGCAAATATTAATGAAGACAATACAGTTCAAGAAGTGATTAATGGTCTGTTAGTGATTAATTTACGACTTCATTATGACAGGATTTCACTTTAATAATAGTTATGAAACAATTAAAAATTACTGTTTTTACAATTCCGTTTAACAAAAAAGAGACGTACTTAGTGAGGTGATGAAACATACATTCATGGGCTATTAACACTGGCAATATGAATCAGTGGGTAAAAGTGAAACACCTATTGAAGATGCAAGACGAGGCGGCAACGGCTTGTAATGTTACATGTCGATTTTATTATCTAGTCTAGTCACTCACTGCACCCAAGAAAGCGTTTTTTCTATACATTTAGATACGAGAAAAGTGGAATATTTCATATAATCTGGCTGGAAGGAAGATAGTATTTCTTAAACCTAGCTGAATGTGACCAGCTGCATTGATTGAGTAACTAATTTATTATTACCTGTGTTGTCCCTGTTCAAAGTTCACCCCGTATTCTTGTTTTGAATCAAGAGAGATATCATCACGAAAACAAATCTTTAAAATAGCGTTACATTTATATTTATTATCTATGGACTGAATTACTGGGATAGATGTTGTCAGCTGTTGTCATCCAAATTCTTTGCTCTATGCATATTTTATGGTATAGGTTTTACGCAAACTATTGTGTTCACATTGTGAGAAGAGTCAAGTAGTCAGTTACTGGGTATCGTATTACCCAGTAACTGGGTTGTGGAGGTCAGATAGGCAGTCGCTCCATGTAAAATCAGCTGCATCCGGTTAGACTGGAAGCCGACGCCAATATAGTTAGTTGAGAAAAAGCTAGGCAGATGATTGTGAGAAAGGGAAAACAAAATTATGTATTTGTGATTTGAAAAGTCGTGTTTTAGTCTTGCATGTGGCTTCAAGGGATTTAAAAAAAAATGTAATAATGACAAGATTATCACTAACATTAGCAAATTATCATCAGTCGGAATCTTTGATAATATAATCATATTATACGGTCTACTTGGAGGTGGCTTGACCTCTTTTGACAAAGGAAGTTAGGGGTGAGCGCTCTATGGGCTTATTTGGAGTCCTAGGAGAGGAGCTAACAGACTTTGTTTACGTTATCATACATAAAAAAAAAAATGAAGGGGCACACTAATATGGCGGTATTATTCCTCAACTAATAACAACACTTTCTATCGTCTTAGGTACAGGTAATCCGTAATGGTTCATGGCTACCTAAATTTGAACACACTCACTCATTAGCCATCCTCACCATGTTATTACATTACAGTTACACTATATTAAACTATTAGCGAGTTGAAAGACAGCCCGATCTTGACTTGGTGCCAAGATTTCAAATCCAATAAGTTTCCTATTTCCGCAATATCGTCGCGGGCGCATCTAGAATTTCTCTATTCCACTATGCGGGACCATTGAAAGTGTATCATCGATACCGTGACCGCTCTACCATAACGAACAGTACAAGTATTATTTGCACCGTGTGTGTGAATTGGGTTGAAGAAGCCGGTTTACTTGCGCTAATGTTTGATCCAATGTTTGTTTTATGTTGCTTCTTTGATTTGACCGTTTAATAGAAGCTGATTTTTCAAATGTTTGAAAGCCGCTATGAAAAACGCGATATTAGATATTGACGATAAAAAATATTTTTATGTTGAGAAAAAATAAAGTGCCAAGAGAAAAAGTGTCTAATAGGTACTTAAAAAAACATTACAGAAAAAATATATACCGAACTGGAAAATTTAGAGAGCAAATCATAGAAAAAAGTAAAAGAAGTTACAATGGTACCTCGTCGTACCTCGTACATACATTATGAATAGAAAAGTATAATTATGAATAAAGTTAATAAATGAGACTGGATGCGGAAGGCGGAGGACAGGATGTTGTGGCGCAGTCTGGGAGAGGCTTATGTCCAGCAGTGGACTGCGATAGGCTGAGTTGATTGAAATGAGACAAGCAATGAAGACAAGAAAAAAAATATTTAAAAAAATATTTATGATGGAATATGAAATGAAGCTTGTCTATCAACCATAGAAATATAAAAATGTATAATTATGCTAACAAGGAACTAGATTCTTCCCGCGACTGTGTTCCTGTGGAAATCGTAAAATACACAATATCCTAAAATAAAAACCACATTTTTATAAAACTCCCTTCGTCCCCGACCCACCGCGTCGTATCGCATCGCCCGCCCACGCTCTTACTTCGTTGTAGCTTAGTGTTCTTTCTGACTTTATTATTTAACTCGGCTCCTAAGGGTCGGAGCGATTTACAATAAAATAGCCTACATATAATCTTCCTCAAGAATTGGGCTATCACATACAAAAAAAAATATATACAGCGTGTAACGGAAGGGGGGTATGAACCCTGAAGGAGGTGAATGTGCTCATGAAACTCAACAACTTTCCCCAAAGAACATAGGTCGAAATATGAAAAAAAAAATTGGCCCTCCCATAGTAAATCAATCAGCTGGTAGTCAGTTTTGTAAGGGAGGGCCAAATTTTTTTTTCATATTTCGACCTATGCTCTTTGGGGAAAGTTGTTAAGTTTCATGAGCACATTCACCTCCTTCAGGGTTGATACCCCCCTTCTGTTACACGCTGTATATATCCGGTATTCCCAGAAATTAGCGTGTTCAAACAAACAGGCTCTTCAGTTTTATTACAGCCGGTCGATTCTGTAAAAATCTCACCGTGAAATCATAAGTGAAGTGAGCACTTAATAGTGTTAATCCCTAGCGAATGACAGCTCACTCCACGCTCACTTCACCCAAGCTTTCACAGTGAGATGGTTACAGAATCGCACGGCTGATATTAGTATAGATTCCACTTTGGTCCTAACTAATTGTTTAATTATTTTGTAATCGTAAGCACGAAGTGTTTAAAGAATGAATAGTTGCTAAATACCGGATGAACATTTTTGAGCTATCGTGTAAATAAACATAAATATTCAAATATTATGTAAGGAGTGTAGGTATTACACTAAATATGTAAGTACCCGCATAATGAATATGTTAATGGCATGCTTTCGCGCGTTAGTTACAAAACAGAGGCTTTCTAGCATGCACATGCGCTCAAACAATATGCCCAGACGCACTGAATTGTTGATCAGAATTCTGTGCGGATTCCACGCACCACCATGTAGGCAGATGATAGGGCTGCTTCACTCCAAATATTGAAAACATGCCAGTGTTGCAAGAGAATCAGAAAGCAATGGCTATTGGCTTAATTACAACACATACACACACACATAACATCAAACCTATAATCCCTGAAGGGTTAGACAGAATTGTACAGACGCCAGCACATCAAGCTACTATGTATAATCTGTCAAATATCTTTAATAGATTTTCAACTTTATCACTAAAGCATAAGGTTCAAAGTTGATTGGGAAAATTTGACAGTTTCGGGTAGCTCGATGTGCTGGTGTCTGTACCTTTAGAACACCTACGTATCGCCAGCCGTTTTTCCCTTTGGTTACGGAACCCTAAAAACCATAATTGTGGAACCGTTATCTTGTCAAAAATATTACACTGACTTCAGCGTTGTGAATTTTAATATTAATATCAATTCCGATGTTTGGCCAATTTAAGTAAGTAGGTAATAAATAATATTATATAACTTCTATGCAATTCTCAAGTACCGTACCTTACCAAATAAACAATTAATTATGCAATGTATAAAAATAAGTGTAGCTACACTTACATCCTTATCTATTTAATTTAATGTGCATTTCCTTCTGTGGAGTCTTTTACTGATAAAAAATATTGATATAACTCTTTTCTCAATTTAGTAAAATAACATGTAAGTAGGTACTTTACAAAGTTAAAATACTCCATAACAGCAGGAAAAACTTGTTCGAAAATCGTATAGGTTTTCCAAATAAGAAACAAAACAAGATATTAAATCAAAATCTTCCATCAAACGGTTCTCTATGCAATATACACCTATAGAAACTAATGTAAAAAAATATATACGTCGATTTGAAAACTTCCTTTCTTATGGTAGGTTAAAAAAAATAAAAGAGAGCAATGTAAAAAAAAAACTTCTTGGGTTGTCACAAATTCTCAATGGACATAGTGCAACTTGTAATTTGCATAATCGGCGAGTGCATGAAATAAGAATTAAAAAACAAGGCCGCATTCCTCTAAAAGGGCTTTGTTTCACTTTGAGAAAACCATGTCTAAAAAAATACGATTGATCGGAATTTTCTACAAAACCAAAATTCGGTAAAACAGTTTTGTGCATAAGTACTGAGCTAATATTGTGGGTGCAATCCCGTCACCAGGTTTTTTGATGTGTTTCAATATAAACAGCGCATTAGTAATGTACCTCATCATCTGCGTAGCCTTTTCCCAACTATGTTGGGGTCGGCTTCCAGTCTAACCGGATGCAGCTGAAATACCAGCATTTTACATGGAGCGACTGCCTATCTGACCTCCACAACCCAGTTACTGGGTAATACGATACCCCTTGGTAAGACTGGTTGTCAGACTTTCGGGCTACTGACTACCCGTAACGACTGTCAAGGATCCACGAATGACAGCCCGGACCAACGGCTTAACGTGCTTTCCGAGGCACGGAGGGGTCTTGGTATGTGAAGATGGTCACCCATCCACAGACCAAACGCGGCAATCATAGCTTAACCTGAGCGATCGATCCGCGCGGCTGTTATTACTTAGCCACAAGCCCCTCAAATGTAATGCATTAGTAATGTACGTATGAGTGTAAAACTATGGTCTAGATTTATGTAAGATTAGATTATTATTATTTATTTATGTTATTTATTATGAGCGTGCGTGATCCATCGCCGCCCGTACGATGTCCACCGCGCACAGGATGGATGGAAACCAGCACTTGAAGTGAATTTTTGCTCCGTTGGTGTAATTGCTGAATGGATTTCCAGTGTGAGGATAAATAAATAATTAAATAAATAAAATGTCTGAAATAAATAAATAAATAATAATAATAATTATTATTATTATTAGACAACCCTATCATGGACATCACATCATAATGTAGTCATTACGGTATGTTAGATAAACGAGCGACAAAAACATTCTAAGGACCTGGTATGCCGCACTACAGCTCTGCGAATAGCTGGCTAGCTTATCTCTTGGCCAATACATAGTAGGTACATATTTAGAATTACTAAATCCTGTTTTGCTAAAACAAAATGATTTAGCCTTGTGATGCCTGATTGGAGGATTTAGACCTTTTCCAAATATCCTGCTTAAATAATATTTTTACCTGTGGGGTGATTTCGTAACACACTAACAATTGCAATAGGTATGTCGTTGATTTTGACAATTCGACAACATTCTTTGTCTGGTTTACGTTGTCGAGTAGACGAATTTTTTAGACTTATGATGCAATTGAATAGGGATGCGGGTTAAATATTTTTGTTTACATCATCTCCATGTTTTAATAACCTTGTTTTTATTATGTTTTATATTGTTTCGTGTTTATATTCGTCATTAATAAAAACAATTGTTCCGCTAACTAGCAAACAAATGATCAGTATCTACCGTGCTAATTACTTTTTTATCTGAAACTTGTTACTAATTAACTATATGTGTTAGTGGAACAAAAAATGTATTTATTTATATCTTTCAAAGTATCAATGACTTCGAAGTTGTTAACCTGTTTCTCCTGATAACAGTATTGAAATCAATGTTACAATATTGCATTAGAGATAAATTATTCGGTTAGTCCCCCTCTGCTCTAGTACCGCTATGCTCGACTCTTAAAATACCTAAGTACTAAAAAGTTTCGCTATGCACGAAATCATATTCGCGAGCAGTGATTAAGAAAACTGTTACAGTGTAATATTTTACTTAACCATTTAAAAAGTAAATTAAGAAAACCTAGTATGTAAATATGTTATCCTATTCTTAATCATCATTAATTATATTAAAACAGGTCAACCTTTAGTTGTAAGTCAATACTTACTACAACTCTATTCATAAACATTTCTTAATTTAGAATTGCTCTGAAATTCGTTTGTCCTTATCTATCATTTTGACTTTTTTGATTGTCAGAAGGAGATAAAACAAATTGTAACTTACAGACGCTTACGCATACGAAATATAGCGCTATAAAAATGTTAACTTGAATTCAAACACTTTTCTTTTCAACTGTACTTTCCATTGTTTACTAAGAATCGAAGAATTTCGTGCATAGCGAAACTTTTTAGAAGGTATTTTTCGAGTCGAGCATAGCGGGACTAGAGCATAGGGGGACTAACCGAAATGATTTGCTTATTGCAGAGCGCACAAGGGCTTTTTATTGTATTGATAAATGAGCTGCGGAGTAATTGCGTAAAGACTAAAAGTAGCAATGGCTCTCATCCTGACAGTTCAACAACATTTATTTACATTGTTGAGCAGACAAATTTTTCGAACATATGAAGCAATGGATTAGCAATATCCATCAAAATAATCCAGATTGTGATTGAAAGTTTGTTAGGCAATTAGTGTGCTGGTGGCCGTCCCAGTTTTATCATATTGTGAACCTTCGACCTAGATACCTAGATAGCTAGTTCTCTATCTATATAATGTGCGATAGTATGGAGCTGATAAAGCCAAATCAGTCCCTTAGTACATAAGCGTTTCTGTCCTTTAATTATGAATGAACTTCATTCAATCACTAGGGAATTTAGTTCAACTGAATGTGGTGGAATCGTGGAACGACAGGCTTTGCGGTATTTTAATGGACAACTACATATTTAAGGGGCATGCGGTAAGGTAGCCCGCAAAATTCAAATTTTCTTATGCTGGCACTACACATGGCGTATTTGCGCAAATATTCGCGTTATTTCGTTAATACAAACTGAACTTTATTTCAAAACCTATAGGACATATATTATTTTATATCACTCAACTAACGCGAATATTATACCAAATATGCCAAGTGAAGTGCCAGCATTACGTTTCTTGTAAAGTGTTAAGTTATAAGTTGATTCAAATATGATTCGCGACTGGAACAAAATATATGACTTTACAGAATTATCATTAGAATCATAAAAAGCATCGATAAAATTCGAGTTAGAATTTGCCTCCATGATTTCATTCAATAGGATAATATGAACTTAGAGAGTTGCATTGATGATTTTTATGATTCCCCATTCCGCAACAATGTTTCAGGGTCTAACTCCCCATTCCTAAGACTTTGCAGGTTTCTCAATAATAATTATGATGATGTTATAGATATTTGTTGCACATCAATACAAAAATTCAAGCACCAAGTCCACTAAAAATATTCAACACTACATTGGATTATGTTTCTCTTAACCTACTTATATTTATTAAATTTTTTTAACTGTCTAGATATTAAGTATGTATAAAATTGTACAACTACTGTAATTAATTTTCTAGTTAGGTTCATGCATGCTGTGTCTATCGCATCATTTTGCACACTTGGTGTGTATTTTAGCTTGTATTATTTAGATTAAAAAATGTAACGATTGTAGATAGACCAATAAATAAATAAATAATTTTATGAATAAATATTTTTACGGCCTCAAATCATATTTAACAACATAAGTACAACCTGATACTGACTTGCGAATTCCAAAAATCCTAAGAAAATTTGAATTTCGCGTCCTACCCCGACGCTTTCGCCTTAAATGTGAGTTCTGTATGTATCGTGGATGTGTGTAGAAATACTTGAGGGGCCCGTGCTAAATAATAACAGCCGCACAGGTCGATCGATCAGGATAAGCTACGCTTGCCGCGGTTGGTCTGTGGATGGGTGACCACCTTTACATACTGAGACCCCTCCGTGCCTAGGAAAGCACGTCAAGCCGTTGGTCCCGGCTGTCATTCGTTGATCTTTGACAGTCGTTACGAGTAGTCAGAAGCCCGAAAGTCTGACAACCAGTCTTACCTAGGGGTATCGTATTACCCAGTAACTGGGTTGTGGAGGTCAGATAGGCAGTCGCTCCATGTAAAATACTGGTATTCAGCTGCATCCGGTTAGACTGGAAGCCGACACCAACATAGTTGGGAAACATCTAGACAGATTATGATGATGTGTAGAAATACTTGTGTACCTACTGGCTCATAAACACATAAAATCTGTAGGCAATACAAATATTAGTTCCGTGAGGAGATCGAACGTGCGACATCACTCAGCAAAAGCGCCTTTCAAGTCGTAAATTTTACTGTGAAACAGTGTCGCTATAGATAAGCCGATGTATTCTGTAAAAATCTCATCGTGAAAACTTAGGTGAAGTTAGCTTGAAGTGCGCTGTTAATCCTAGCGTTAAGTGGAATGACAGCTCACTTCAAGCTCTTCTCACCTAAGTTTTTACGGAGAGATTTTTACAGAGATTCTATTGCTAAAAAATCAGTTTCATAAGGGCAAAGGGCAAAAATACTCCATGATTCTGCAGAATCTAATTATGTGTGGTTTATCCCGTTTGCCGCAAAAAAGTACCAAAACTGATGGTTCATCCGGTAATGGAGTTTCTTATGTAAATCTACGATAGTTTATTTATTAACAGTTCTCAGCAAGAAGAGATCACGATTAACCACAAATTGTAGTTTTTCAATAGTCAGTTTGATGTTGAGACGGATGTGCCTGCCTCACCGACCCCCGGTACGAGTATTGTTGTTATGACACGGTAGCAAAGTTTAATTACAAATAACAATTAAACTTAACAAAAAAAAGAGGTGCTAACAAAACAACTGTTTTAATTATATAATTACACAAAACAAAAAGTTATGGATATGTTTTTAGCATATTTAATTATTTTTATTTAAGTAGTCAGAGGCGCAATTCCCGTTTTGTTAAGAACGTTCACATTCTAATCTGTCTCACACTCTGTCAAAAATACCTCTAATTTCCCTACATTTGGACTCGTTTTTGACATTCATCGTAGCTGAGATGAGATTGCGACTAGATTTTGAACGTTTTTAACTGTGAGAATTGGCGTTCTGTAGTGCTGTTCTGTAAAAATCTCACCGTGATAACATGAGTGAAGTGAGCTTAAAGTGAGCAGTCATTAGTGTTAATCCCTAGCATCAGATGGAATGACAGCTCACTTCACTTAACTTCTCACCGTGAGATTCTAACAGAATCGACCGGCTAATTATATTTTGTCTATAGACTTTTCTATCTTTAAATAGCACCTATCCATTATTCATGCATTCTTGATAACTTGCTTACTTCGTCGTGATATATATTTTTTTAATTAAAAAAAAAACTGGGGTCATTCTACGAGGTAACTTTTTTATGTTACTCAGTCCAGTTGCCTCAAGGAAAATATTTACTACGATTAATAACACGATTTTTTAATTAATATTGTTGGAAATGTAATCGTACATCCCGTTTTCCCATAAAACTTAAGTTGAACGACCTGTGATGTAATCGCGTCATTTGTATCGAAAAGTTGGCAGTTGCTAATTAAACTTATGTAGGTACCATAATAATTAACTTAAGGTGAGATGAGTATAGGTGATCGACCGTATAATTGGCTTTTTTCATAGTTTTATTAAGTGGTTATATTGGGTCCGTGATAAGGTCATATTATAATGATGTGTAAATTCGAATCTCACACGTGTTGATAATGCAAAAGAGATGGAAGTGTAACGTAATAGTAAGGGGGCGTGCTGTGTGTCATAATAATTATGTAGAACCTGTAATAATAGTAAATAATATAAGTACTTACACATAAATAATGTGTAGCAAGTATCCTCCTTCGTATTGTATTGAACACAAGACAAAAAGAATTAAAACGTAACTTTTAACTTTACACGTCGGACATAGGTCCAAGAATCTATGGGTGGGTGGCCAAAATCGGAGCTGACTCCACCATCTTGTTTTTTCACTACAATTTCTGTGACAATTTCACAAATACCAACAACCCTGTCAATGTCATTCAGACAACAAAGGTCACGTAGATATTAATTTAAGAGAGCAAGACACAATAACAGCCGTGCGATTCTGTAACCATCTCACCGTGAAAACTTGGGTGAAGTGAGCGTGAAGTGAGTCGTCAATAGTGTCAATCCCTAGCATCAGCATGACTCAAAGCTCACTCTAAGCTCACTTCACCTTAGTTATCACGGTGAGATTTTTCCAGAATCGACCGGCAGTAGTTAAGTTATGAATAGAAAACAAAAACTTCATCCCAGAAAGTATCGTAAAAATTCGCATCTGCATCTCGATCAGTTTAAACATCCATAAAAAGTTTATTAACGAAGATGAGAGAGTATCAAACAACGTGATTACTAATAATGTACAATTAATATCCGTGGTTACCGCGAACATGCTGTACCACCTACTATACAAAAATTCTTTCGATAACAAAGAACAAGTTAGTAAGTATACGTGAAAGAATGAGCTTTGTCGTGAGGTAATTTGCATAGTCTCAAAAACTATACGAGTACCGGTATGCAGTGCATGTCCGACGAAAAAGACAAACAGTCTATCATAGTGTCTTTGGAACTTTGCCACAGCGTTAAGTATTTACTAAAGGCTATATAACATTTATCTAAGACTAACGTTGTCAAAGAGAAATAAAATAAATTCTTTTTAACAGCATTCATGCCAGTCTTTTGGGCACTTATACCATTGACATCGATGCGGACGAATTTTTTGATGCCCAATAATCTCCTGCCTTTATCTTTATTAATTTTTGTATTATATACTTGTATATAATATATATTTTAGTGTTAGTTTGTATATTTTAATTGTTGTGTCTTTGTGAATAAATACTAAAATTCTATGCAAAAAAAAAGACCAACGTCAATCTGTCACCAACTTCTGCCCGCGACTTCGTCCGCATAAAATTTTGGCCCCCGACCCACCACGTCGCATCGCATCGCCCGTGCTATTACTTAGTTTTCGGTTAGCGTTCTTTCCGATATTTTTTCTTTTTTCCTTTCTCAAGAATTGGGCCAATTAATCTAATTCCAGAGATTAGCGCTTTCAAACCAACAAAGATTTGATTGCGAAGTTTGTGAAGATGATTAGTTAATCCAATCTCCTGCCTCATCTTGTTTACCAATATATCTTTTTGTGGTACGCCTGCGTCTTGTTTCTGACACAAATATTATTGTGCATTGAAATGCTCTCCCCTATACGCTCCACTCTTGTTGAATAGAGTCATTGTGCCCATATGAAGGTTTTATCTTTGATCTCCAGTTGTATAATCGATGGCAAAATACATTAGGAAAACGTACTTTAAATTTTTTGAGTCTAGTCGTAAAAAGTTATCTTATAATTTGAGTTTAGTTTGAAAATAACAAACATGATGATATTACGCGGATTTTTGTGAAATGCAAGGTCGAATTCATAATGTGCTCTTTTGTTAACTAATTAATTTAAACATTTTGGCAAGGCATGCAACATTTTAACCTCTAGACTCAATTCATGTTATATTTCAATAAAATTAAACAAAAGCAAAAGCCTATCGCGAGTGAGTTCGAGCATAACGCTCTGGACGACCTTGTCCAGCATCCAGTATAACTATACATCATACCTCATGTAGCTTTTGTTAGCGACAGTACAGGCTGGCATCATTTAGCAAGCTTATCAGGGAATCAAACCGTCTGTCTGCCGACACACCGTGCCTTTTGGAAACCGTGGTAACTCGAGATTAACACAGTAAAGCACTGTGTAAATGCTCGTGTTTTTTATGATATCATCTATGCAAGAGAAGCGATGTGGCTTGCAGATAATCTTAATGTAAACTCGCATGTTATGATCGTTAAATCATGTCTCGTTGATTCCGCATTTCTTCGCGAGTGGTCAAAGTTCACGCTTATTAGTAACTGGTCAAGTAGGTATGTATGCCCGCAGCAGCTGAACTCGTCTTTTCCAACCGAATCAAAGTGATCGTGAGTTTCGACTTTACAAAATTCTGAGCAAAAATGTAAACAACTTTAGTGGACGCAACTGGCGTCGATCTATCGTGATTCTATCTAAGAATGAGAAAAAAATAGTTTAGCACTCTGCGCGGACGTTTCGTCCTGCCAGTTCGTTGAATCTCGGATGAGGGATGGCTGCGTTTTTTAATCCCCGTGCCTCCGCACATATACTCACGGTCTTGCGACTAGAAATTTTTCCTGAACCTCACGTATGTGAGGGTCTGACTGCTCAAGACCAGCTTGCATGAGATTTTTTTCAATATTTCTTCCAGGACCTCTGAACACTTTCCAAACGATTACTGAGTTTTTACTGATCTATGCGAGTTTTTTTACTCCCGGTTGGAAAGGGATAGGTATGAAAAAATATAGTTCTACTTATTTATTTTCATATGCATCACTGGAATATTATTCATCATAGCAATATCTAAATAACCGTTCAGCTGCTGACTGTGCTTGATTGATCCAATACTAATGAGATAGCATTTGAGCTAATACCAATGAGATAGCATTTGACCAATTTCGCAACAATTACCCATGCACAAATAGTTCAAGCCATGTAGTGTATCGCCCACGAGACCGCAATAGCCTAGTTCACGCTTATAAATATTTGCGCGGGATGACAATCAGATTAGAGTGGAAACGTGCTTTGTTTGTGTTTCCCCTTGTTTTAAACATGTACAGTTCAAACAATTCATTCAGACCGTTATTATTTACGTATTTTCTGCATTTACACCCGTTATGTAAACTACAATAAGGAAATGTAAACATTGCAGGACAAAACGGCCGATCGCGTCTGTGGCCCCTAAACAGATCAATGTTTGGGCTCAGGATGGCTTGCACGAGGACCTTTCTTCTACCCTGGAAGTTATTCTCTTACTTTACGTTTAATCTTTTATACTGATCTTTATAGTAAGTTTTTGTATTGTTTCATGGCATGGTTTACTTTTAATGAAGCCAAGGACATTGGAGTTTACTGCTTACTATAACGCTATGATTTCTTATCGAATGTAGGATATTAACAGGGCCCTTTTAAAATGAACGAAGGATTACTTTGTTTTGACATAATTTGTAGTTTTAAATCGATAATAGTCAGACACGCATCCTAGCAATCTTCTTACAATAACGTTACTAAAGCGGTAGCTCAGAGTCCAATACAAATAAACGCTTTGTTATGCAAATTATACTGTACATGTCCGACTCTACGATATTATAATATGTCATGCGATACGATCAAATCACTAAAAAAAAAAACCTCAAGATCCTCAATAGAACATTTAGCATAATGAAGCACGATTAGAAATCGAATGGTCCGGTCAAGTCAACTAATTAGTTCAACAGTTCGAATAATGTTGATATCTACCATAAACAAGTCGAAGTTCATTTTAAATTCCCTTTTCAATCCATCCAAAGGTTGTCTTTAAAAGATCGCTCTTAGCGATAAGACGGCCCATTGTGTCACCCTTTGTAAAATTTCTATATTTACCTATGTCTGTAATTTATATGGTGTACATAATAAAGAGTATTCTATTCTATTCTTTTTAAAGTGTTTATAACAGTGAAGAAGTCACCTAAAGAATTCTTACATTATCCGGCTAATAGAAACAGCTATCTACTCGTAAGCATGGGAAACCCAAAAGCGGGCACAATTAGCCATAACATTAGAATATTCAAAGCCCTCTAACACGCAGTGCTTATGTCGTGTCGTCAACTATGTAAAGGCAGACGTAATTAGTCAAAGTCCTTTGTTCGGCGATGTTCTCAAAGTAAGTGCGATTGTGAGTAGTACACTCGTCCGTACAACCGTTGACCCGGCTCAGTGAAATGTCTCATTACGCCAATGAGCTTAATTACTTGCCCAATGCTTCCCCAGTTCCTTGGAATGGAATGTTCATTTTTAAGCATCTGCCGTTTGAGGAAATAGAAATTTCAACGAGGCACCTGATGTTTTTATAGAAAATAAATAATTCACGTCATGAAACAATGTGGAGCATGATTGGAATACCTTAATGGAAATTTGGAATCGGTTAAAATATAAGGGGATTGTGTAATACACGTGGGAGATCGTGTACGAACGCAATTAATATTTCGTTTGGTTTTTTTTTGTCATCGTGATGTACAGACGCCAGCACATCAAGCTACCCGAAACTGTCAAATTTTCCCAATCAACTTTGAACCTAATGCTTTGGCGATAAATTTGAAAATCTATTAAAGAAATTTGATAGATTGTAGTAGCTTGATGTGCTGGCGTCTGTACAAGGAAAAACGAATTTAACGCGTGTGAAAATCGCGATAAAGTCGCTGGACATAAAAGAAATATTCATGAGAGACAGAGAGGCAGGACAAAGAAAGAATACTAATCCTTCGTTGACGGGAAGTGGATCGTAAAGCCTTCTGTATGAACAAGTGGTAGAAATCTAAATAGATATTTACGTGCTGATTATGCGAATTGAAACTTCGGAACGATCCAACATATGACTATCAGTTTCATCCTGTTTTATCGAACGAAACAATAGTACAGCTGTCATATTTACAGCATATGCGTATAGGTACAGTATCATATTGTACTATATTGATGATGTTTTACGCGGGAGATACGCTAATTTGACAGTTTTAAAGTAGGTAACATAGGTACCTACATAACATATAACGCATTTTTATTTACACTGAACCAAAAACATTTATTACACTTAATTTTGTACTATTTTGTATCATTAAAAATGTTTTAAGTGTGTCCGACACGGAGGCTTACGTGCGTAGACTATGTTTAAACGTAAATTTGTAACATGACCTTTTCATGAAAAACTATGGGAAATAGCAAACAGAATGAGCTACTTAGCCAGAAAAGTAAACACAGGTAGGTTTATACTTTTATAGGCAGATATAACGCAGTCCTACTCTACGTAGGTAGATTCCCTATGACTGACTTTGTTGACTACCTCTTATGCAGATAAGAGGGAGTCGCATTACGCCCGCTACGAGTAACGTCCGTTTATGGCCCTATTGTATTCTTGAAGGTGATTTTTTTTCGGAACAGTCGCGTTAGAGCCGTTTTACCTAAAAGTACACTCAACGCAAGACGACAACTGAGGAAGAAGCCCAAATCGCAAATGTAGTGAATATTAAAGCTATTTTCTGGTAAAGCCATTTTATACAAAAAGGTTTTTTATTTTATTAGTAACTAGTTTCTGCCCGCGGCTTCGCCCGCGTAAAAAGTAACTTTTTACTATTATCTCAAGGGAACACATTATCGGGATAAAAAGTATCCTATGTGTTATTTATTTATTTAATACTTTAAGCACATAAATGTACAGAGGCTGACTTAATGCCACAGGCATTTTCTACCAGTCAACCTTCTATCAATCCAGGAAATGGTCTATCTATGTGCCATTTTTCATCCAAATCAGTTCAACGGCGTACACTTGATTGAGTAACAAACATCCAAACATCTTCAAAAACTTTCACATTTACAGTATTAGTAGGTAGGATAGTAGGATTACAAGTGAGTATTGCTAAAAAAACATTACATTTGTGATTTTTACTCATAAGTTGTCATTTGTTTTATTTTTGAAAAAAGCGCATAAGAGTTTAAGAAAATAATCCGTATTTTTTTGGGATAACCCAAGAGTCAACGACATTTTTGTATGGAAAATTTGTGCTACCTACAACAGTGCCTATTAGAAGTAAAAAAAAGTATTACCGTCATGGCAATAATCTAACTGCCGGGGACAAGCACGGTGTCTCATGTATACGGAAAAAAAAAGATCAACATATATTTCTTGAGATACCTATCCTTCTAGGCAATGTTGTGTCTTTTCCTACCCACAACTTTTCTTACCTACAACTTTGCCTATGACTGAGTGTTTGTAATTCTAAAAAAAACGGCATGATTTAAATAGATTTGGGTTCTACCTGGCAAGGCATAAGGTCTGTTTTCCATCTGAAAGTCTTTAAAAGCCGTAATAATAAATAGGTTCAGAGATACGAACAAAAATCGTCAAAATTCAGGCAAAGTTGCATCATTTTACGGGTACTTTTCAGTTAAGATTCTATTCTTATTTGAGAGTTAATTGACATTTGCCGCTTTTGATCCTATTGCAAGACTCAAAGAACTGAATTACATATCATTCGAAATTGCAAAATACAATTTCTCAAGGTGTATGAAGTTAAAAGGTCTTGGTAAAAGGTTGAATCCATTTCTTAACAGTTGTTCGCGCTAAAACATGGTGTAAGACCTGATTTTTTAAATTAAGAGTTAGATTCGATAAAAGTCAAACCTCAAAAGGGACGTTTACGTTAAAACTGTTAAATATTTAACTGGTATCAAATCAATCGGCTGAATGCGTCCGTAACACTCGTAGAAATCGTTGAACTATTTATAAGTTTACGCGTCGTTGACCGAACACGGCTAAAACGCCTGAATGTAAACAAACTCTTACATGCGTGATGCGATCACTTCATCTTATTCTACATCATCTGCAGCTTCAGCTGTACTTGTTGCAACTCTGCACCATGTACCTACTTGCTGTACCTTTTACTTTTATTCTAGACATCCAAGCGAACCCGCGACTTCGCTTGCTATGTCTTTTGTTTCCATAAATTATTCTATTTGAATTTTTCACATCACGCAACGTGTCTTTGTTCTTAACGCATGTGTTCTGTTTTTACTTGCTTCCATCGTAATTAGTGAATGTGAAAGTTCATAAAATTGTGATCGACACATGTATTGCCAATCTATAAGTTTCTTTGTTTTGTGTGAGAGAACTTGCTACGAAAGTTTTTTTTTTATTTTTATTTTTTTGTAACTTTATTAAGCAGAGTTGAGTCCTATTTATTTTTGGGTTCACTTATTCACTGTTAAAAACAATTCCAATGTCTTCTTAAAGCGGATGTTGAGATAGATTTAGATATATTTTTATGAATGTTATACCGATACTAACATACTAATAAAATATATATAATGTTATAAAGAGGTAAAATTTGTTTTGTTTGTATGTAGGGGGGTAATCTCCGGAACCAGTCAGATTTGAATAATTATTTTTACATTTGATAGCCCTATTCTTGAGGATGCATGATTTTTACATTTGATAGCCCTATTCTATAGGCTATAACTATATCAAGCTAGGACCCTAAAGAGAAAGGAAGGATGAGGAGGGAAGCTAGTGGAGCAATAAAAGTAGGTGTAAAAACAAATAGTCTACCCAGTGGCAATGTACCTAAATTTTAAAATCTACGTGGTCAATAGTCTGCGATAATGAAAAGTTGTGGTCTGGCCATTTGAACCATAAACCAGCCTGCAATACAATCTCTGCCAAACAGTCGGGGTGTTACAAAATAAATGATCTCAGGAGGTTATTACGAGAAAATTACAAGTAGAGCGTGGGTAAGCAAATGCTGTCAGTTGCGACGCGTACGTACCTACCTACAAATCACGAGTTTTTGTACGGTTATTTTGTAATGATAGTTTTCCGATATACCGGGCGTGCAACCTGCCATTATGTTATGTAAGGTACGACAATGTCTCCTTTTGTTCTGCTTAACATATTCTTAATACAATCATGTATTTGAATAATATTGAAGTAGGTAATGCTTTTGGCGGATAGCCATTTCATAATAGGGTTTCAATTTTAGTTTGGTTTGGTGGTACTTACAGATCGAGTACCACCCTACCAAACTAAAATTGACATTAAATTGTCCAAGTTAATTTATTATTTGCCTCGCTCAAGACAAACTTTTTTAATTTTTCAAGGAATCAATTTATACTACAGTATCAATATATGTATATATGTATTATACCCGCGACTTCGCTTGCTATGTCTTTTGTTTCCATAAATTATTCTATTTGAATTTTTCACATCACGCAACGTGTCTTTGTTCTTAACGCATGTGTTCTGTTTTTACTTGCTTCCATCGTAATTAGTGAATGTGAAAGTTCATAAAATTGTGATCGACACATGTATTGCCAATCTATAAGTTTCTTTGTTTTGTGTGAGAGAACTTGCTACGAAAGTTTTTTTTTTATTTTTATTTTTTTGTAACTTTATTAAGCAGAGTTGAGTCCTATTTATTTTTGGGTTCACTTATTCACTGTTAAAAACAATTCCAATGTCTTCTTAAAGCGGATGTTGAGATAGATTTAGATATATTTTTATGAATGTTATACCGATACTAACATACTAATAAAATATATATAATGTTATAAAGAGGTAAAATTTGTTTTGTTTGTATGTAGGGGGGTAATCTCCGGAACCAGTCAGATTTGAATAATTATTTTTACATTTGATAGCCCTATTCTTGAGGATGCATGATTTTTACATTTGATAGCCCTATTCTATAGGCTATAACTATATCAAGCTAGGACCCTAAAGAGAAAGGAAGGATGAGGAGGGAAGCTAGTGGAGCAATAAAAGTAGGTGTAAAAACAAATAGTCTACCCAGTGGCAATGTACCTAAATTTTAAAATCTACGTGGTCAATAGTCTGCGATAATGAAAAGTTGTGGTCTGGCCATTTGAACCATAAACCAGCCTGCAATACAATCTCTGCCAAACAGTCGGGGTGTTACAAAATAAATGATCTCAGGAGGTTATTACGAGAAAATTACAAGTAGAGCGTGGGTAAGCAAATGCTGTCAGTTGCGACGCGTACGTACCTACCTACAAATCACGAGTTTTTGTACGGTTATTTTGTAATGATAGTTTTCCGATATACCGGGCGTGCAACCTGCCATTATGTTATGTAAGGTACGACAATGTCTCCTTTTGTTCTGCTTAACATATTCTTAATACAATCATGTATTTGAATAATATTGAAGTAGGTAATGCTTTTGGCGGATAGCCATTTCATAATAGGGTTTCAATTTTAGTTTGGTTTGGTGGTACTTACAGATCGAGTACCACCCTACCAAACTAAAATTGACATTAAATTGTCCAAGTTAATTTATTATTTGCCTCGCTCAAGACAAACTTTTTTAATTTTTCAAGGAATCAATTTATACTACAGTATCAATATATGTATATATGTATTATACCCGCGACTTCGCTTGCTATGTCTTTTGTTTCCATAAATTATTCTATTTGAATTTTTCACATCACGCAACGTGTCTTTGTTCTTAACGCATGTGTTCTGTTTTTACTTGCTTCCATCGTAATTAGTGAATGGGAAAGTTCATAAAATTGTGATCGACACATGTATTGCCAATCTATAAGTTTCTTTGTTTTGTGTGAGAGAACTTGCTACGAAAGTTTTTTTTTTATTTTTATTTTTTTGTAACTTTATTAAGCAGAGTTGAGTCCTATTTATTTTTGGGTTCACTTATTCACTGTTAAAAACAATTCCAATGTCTTCTTAAAGCGGATGTTGAGATAGATTTAGATATATTTTTATGAATGTTATACCGATACTAACATACTAATAAAATATACATAATGTTATAAAGAGGTAAAATTTGTTTTGTTTGTATGTAGGGGGGTAATCTCCGGAACCAGTCAGATTTGAATAATTATTTTTACATTTGATAGCCCTATTCTTGAGGATGCATGATTTTTACATTTGATAGCCCTATTCTATAGGCTATAACTATATCAAGCTAGGACCCTAAAGAGAAAGGAAGGATGAGGAGGGAAGCTAGTGGAGCAATAAAAGTAGGTGTAAAAACAAATAGTCTACCCAGTGGCAATGTACCTAAATTTTAAAATCTACGTGGTCAATAGTCTGCGATAATGAAAAGTTGTGGTCTGGCCATTTGAACCATAAACCAGCCTGCAATACAATCTCTGCCAAACAGTCGGGGTGTTACAAAATAAATGATCTCAGGAGGTTATTACGAGAAAATTACAAGTAGAGCGTGGGTAAGCAAATGCTGTCAGTTGCGACGCGTACGTACCTACCTACAAATCACGAGTTTTTGTACGGTTATTTTGTAATGATAGTTTTCCGATATACCGGGCGTGCAACCTGCCATTATGTTATGTAAGGTACGACAATGTCTCCTTTTGTTCTGCTTAACATATTCTTAATACAATCATGTATTTGAATAATATTGAAGTAGGTAATGCTTTTGGCGGATAGCCATTTCATAATAGGGTTTCAATTTTAGTTTGGTTTGGTGGTACTTACAGATCGAGTACCACCCTACCAAACTAAAATTGACATTAAATTGTCCAAGTTAATTTATTATTTGCCTCGCTCAAGACAAACTTTTTTAATTTTTCAAGGAATCAATTTATACTACAGTATCAATATATGTATATATGTATTATATCTACATCTATACGAATAAATAAAACAGAAGTGTTTTTAATGTCAAAATAACAGCTTTTTACTAAATGCATAATTTTGAAAGTAAGTAGATATGTACTAACTAAACTACTACTAACTAAAACTAGTAATAACTAAAAAAAAAATTTGCTTCTCAGACAGAGAGACAAATTTTTCTGTAAAAATAGTCTTTTTGTTACGGCTAATGTCCGAAATGGTTGGACCGATTTTGACAGGACTTTCACTGGCAAATAGCTGATATTAAAAGGCAATACTAATATACAACATGTCCCAGAATTAACGCACAACTTCTTAAGGGGTCATTGTACTCATCATTATGAACAACTTTTACTATGGGACCAAAACTAAAATCGCGAAAAAAAAATCAGCTATTCCCTACATATCGCATAACTCGTCAAAACGTATGGAACAGCAGATTTTTTTTCGCGATTTCTGTTGTCAATTATTACACAAGCAAAAATTATATATTACGCTACACCTTGTATCGTGATAGTCCGATTCATTCGTGAGTTATGTATCCCTGTGAAATAATTACCTTGGCTTAGACTGTAGCATCCTAGGCTAGAATTACGGATGTAGGTAAGTACAATAATATTAGTAGGTGTAAAAATATTACACTAGTGAGCGTGGTTACTAAAACGTGTAGGTACGTATACCTACGTTACGTTGTCATGCGTTATCCATTATATACAGCGTGTAACGGAAGGGGGGTATCAACCCTGAAGGAGGTGAATGTGCTCATGAAACTCAACAACTTTCTCCAAAGAACATAGGTCGAAATATGAAAAAAAAAATTGGCCCTCCCTTACAAAACTGACTACCAGCTGATTGATTTACTATGGGAGGGCCAAATTTTTTTTTCATATTTCGACCTATGTTCTTTGGGGAAAGTTGTTGAGTTTCATGAGCACATTCACCTCCTTCAGGGTTGATACCCCCTTTCCGTTACACGCTGTATATACATATTATATAAATTTTCGTGCTTGCCAGGTGTGTTTGTTGTTAGTAAGATGACGGTTAGGAATTATTTTGAATCATTGCATTACAATCAGCACCTAATTGCGTAACACACTATCAATCGGAATCTGAATCATTTTGGAGCAAAGTGCTAATCCATTGCTTCGTAAGTTCGAAAAATTGGTCTGCTCAACACGTAAATAACGCAATGAATGCTGTTGAACTTTCAAAATGAAACCGATTCCGATTGATAATGTGTTACGCAATTGCCCCGCAGATGTGGTTAGGTGTCAATTTATAATAATACCAGTTTCTGTCCGTGACTTCACCCCCGTGAGAAATCTTGTTCCTTCGACCCACCCCGTCGCATCGCATCGCCCGCCCGCACTATTACTTCGTTTTCGCTTAGCGATCTTTCTGACTTTTCTTCTTTTTTGCTCGACCCCTAAGGGTCCAAGCATGTTGTTAATAAAGCTTTTAACCTTCCTTAAGAATTGGCCTATTAAATGAAAAAATATTTTTTCAATTCCAACTGGAGGTTCCAGAGATTCGCACGTTCAACGTTCAAACAAACAAACTCTTCAACGTTATTATTAGTATTACTATTATTTATTATTAGTATCTCCTAACTAACTATTTATACTAGGTATAAATTAGTAGTAACGAAAATTTTAAAATAAAAAATAACCAAATCGGTCTAGCCATTCTCAAGTGATGCGCTTACCAACGAGTATTATTTCATTTTCATATAAATAGATAAATTAATATCGATTTTCCGCTGTCCTACAATGCACTGCTATTACACTTATTTTTATAAATAGTAACATTTAATAAACGTCAAATAAAAACTCGTTACATTTCATTCATAATATCAATAAAGAGATACACATAATGACATTTAGGGTCATGCGTTGTTATTTGTTTACTTTACTTAATCATTATTTGTTTATCATATTTAACGGAGCGATAATGGATAGGTACCTACTCGTACATATTACATATCTGAAGTAAGAGTAGCTTTTTCCATGTTAAACAGTTGTCTTTGACACAGTAAAATATTTGGTTTGCTTTTTTTCTTTTCAAATTAGCATACATGGTGGCAGGTACATCGACACGTATCCTGTTACCATGGATTCAGTAGGTACATGATCTCGGACGATGAAATTCAAACCCCAGCCGAGATTTTTTTCGTCTGTTATTAAAAAAAAAAATACATGTTGACCGCGCAATGCGCTTTTGTGTGAAACAGCAGATTTTTTTTTTTTGATAACTGTCTAAAAATGTTTACCCTAGAGGGTGATTTTAGAATCATGTGCTGGAGCGTCGATGTACCTGACTCCTTGTTTATAGGTACTTATTGGTACCACTAAATAAAAACAATATAAAGGCATTTTCGACCAAACTTTTATACCTGAGTCCTGCCGTGCGATTCTGTAACCATCTCACCGTGAAAGCTTGGGTGAAGTGAGCGTGGAGTGAGCTGTCATTTGCTAGGGATTAACACTATTAAGTGCTCACTTCACTTATGATTTCACGGTGAGATTTTTACAGAATCGACCGGCTGCAAATAAAATTTGAATTTTTGACAGTTTCTCCTTACGGTAACTGTCAGACGTCAATTTTATTCCACGGATAAAATGTATCGGAATCTGTTCAAAGCAGATCATTTACCACTAACTACCAACTCATTTACTTTTATAATTGACGGAGGTTAAGTAAAATTAACTAAGTAAAGCTCACGCTGTTTTATTTAAAGAAGAATTCAACAAACAAACGTTTATAATCACGAATTAATTGATTATGCAATTCAAGGAAGGAACTTAAAAATCCTAATACATAGATTTAGCAGGAAGTTAGTAATAAAAGTTTGTTTTAATAAAATTATTTTATTATGATTGCATTTTATGTAATTTTATTTAACTGTCCAATAAACTCAGCAATAAGTTAGAAACAAAGAAAATCCCTTATTATCCCTTGAGCGTATTACATAAATATTAATTGAATTGAACAACAACATATAAATTGTATGGGTGTTAATTTATTATAAAATAATTTCATTTTCTATACCTATTTTTTTAATCAGCCTGTATTGTCACACTGCTGGACAAAGGACTCCCCATAGCCACTGCCTTAGATTTCCACTCTTCCCGGTGTTTATTTAGTCATTTAAAAACAAAAAATATGGATCAAAGAAAAGTTATTGTTTGTTTATCGCCTTCGTGAATTCTTATCACAATTTGAGTTCGAACTGTAACGTGAGCTGTAAATTGTTTTAATAGGTACTTTTGTTTTTAATTGTTTAGACTTTAGAGATTCCACTACTAGGGTACCTACCTAAGCGTGATTTTTTTTAAAAATTCGTCATTAATGATTAATGGATGAAAACAAATACAAGTTTTTTTTTTTATCTATGTGTCTTATCTACTTATTATTAATAATGGTGGCATGGATTACTTACTTTTTGTGCATAAAATTTTCTTGGAGTGAAAATATATTAGAAATGCAACCGCGGATAATCACCCGCGAAAATTAAATAAATACTATAAACTTTGGTTTACAATTAAAAAGTTAAAGACAACTGTTAAACTAATTCACAAAAATAAATGAAAAACTTTTTTAACATCTGTGAATGTAGGTATTTCGCGATGTTTTATTTTTCAAACAGAATACCAGCGCGCGTTCTCCGCCTGACGCGTGTCGGCGGACTGGCTGGATGTAAAAATCTGTTGTCACATATTATCGGAACGCACCGGCATAAACCAACCGAATCGGAGTAAACACGATTAATTACTGGAAGCGTAGTCAGAATGGTACAACTTCTCGTGGTCGGCTGTGCGCTATTTCACTTTCTAGCTTTAGCGTAACTGCACTGCTCCAGGCTGGGCGATAAAAACAAAGTGGCCGGCTGATTATGACAGTAAAACATGTTAAGATTATGAGTCTTACCATAGCCAACCGGGATTGATTTGACAGGACACTCGCTTGACTGACAAGCAAGAATAGTTCACGAAATTGTGCTATAATGACAACCGAGACATTTGTGTTGCACATAAAGTCAAAAAGAATTACTAAATTAACTAACTAAAATAAATAAAACATAACGATGAAGCTTCTACAATACTATGCACCGAATGCTGGGAGCATTAGGTGAAGATATGTTGAAGAAGCAAGTTGAAGTGTCAACGGACCAGCCTGACCTGCGCAATTAAACGTAAAACCATTCACCACTGGGCTGCCGCAGTAAGCGAAAAGGACGAACATTGGTAAAAAATGTAAAGAAAAATAAACCTTACTAAACAATAAAGGCGCATCCATTAAGGCTCATTTTTCTCTATTCCCTTTCCTCAGATGCGTCCCTTTTACCTACGGCGGCAGTGGGGTAGAGGCGTACTTGAATGAACAACTGAATCGGCAAACGTAGCATAAGGAAGAACACCCTATACTACTAAGGCTAGGTGGTGCGAAGATTTCCGAAGGATGGCTGATAGCAGCTGGATAAAAGAAGTTCCAAGGATCGAGTTAAAAAGGATGTGAGAGACCTACTCAGCAGTCAGTAGTGGAATGCTATAGACTGGAGCTGATGAGGACGGGCTAAAATTATGAAGAAATACGTAAGTACTCAAGAAATAAATTACAATAATAAAAGAATAAATGCTATACTTAATAATTAGTTTTTTTTTTCTTTTAATATTAGTAGCAGTTTAAATTAAAATTTTTGTATTTTTATTTTATCGTTTTGCTGTGCTTGCAAGGTCCATATTTTTGTTAAATCTTTTGTAACATAGTTTTTACAATATGGAATTATATAAATTAATATTTTTATTAAATTATTTTTATATTATATAGTTTATTTATTTATTTATTTCGGGAAACAAACAGTTACACAAACATCGTAATAAACAGGTAGTGAGAAAAAAAAAGACATTACATATGTGTAGCTCATAGTTAGTGGGTATAGGCAGGGCTCTGAACCGGTTTAAAAAGAGCGGTTAATTTCGATGAAATACCGGTAAATATATCGTTCCCTCATTAACCGGTTAAACAAGTGAACTGTTCATATGTAACCCAAATGACAAAGGTTACCGGTTACATAAGCACAAACGGTTTTGACACCCAAATTAACCGGTTAATTCCGTAAGTCGTAAATATTTTTCGTCTACTTTTTTAACACTTCCAACAAGTTATAGTGACATTAGTACATTTAGTACCCCAGAAAACATTAGGAAAAAAAATGTTTGATCTGAGGACGTCAAATACAACCGGAGAACTTAAATGGTGCGGGTAGATTCATGTTGCGACTTGCTTAGTTAGGGGGCGGGGGGTGTTTAACCGGTTAATTATCACTTTCAAAACCAAAATTCATGAAAAACCGGTTTTCCGCAAAAACCGGTAAAAACCGGTAAAGTGCAAACCTTAACCTAAATCGATTTCGGTTTGGGGTCAATGACCGTAACCGGTTAAGAATTTCAACCGGTTTCCGAGCCCTGGGTATAGGTATGAAGTATACATGCGGTCAATCAAAGGCAGAGAGGGCTCATGAGTCACGAACTCACGACCCATGTTCATTTATAAAAGATCACACAATCATCTTTTATACAATCCGTCAATATTTTAGAAATAGTACGGAAGCGAAAACTGTCTTGCTTTCATTGGATACCTACAACTCTAGCCTTGATTCATGGATTCATACTTTTCTTGACGTTCGGACTCCATCTCTTCCTCGTTTCAGTACGAGTTATAAAAGAAAATTTGCTTATGCTCTAGAAAAAATATCCATACTAAACTATAAATTGCGAAAGTAGGTCTGTCTGTTTGTGTTCTTCCTGTGCGAGTCACAATAAAAACTGTTTCTTTCTTTCTTTTCTTTGTCTTTCTGTTAGCTTATAACTCCTACCACTGAACCGATCGTTCTGAAATTCTTTGAATGTAGGTAGGTTGGGACCTGCAGAAGGACTAGATAGGCTACTTTTCATCCGGCACCCTAATTTCGTAACAACCTATTACTCTAAAGAATAATTTTGAAGCATATTGCTAACCCATCGCTCCATATGTTGGAAAAATGTGTCTGCTCAACAAAGTAAATAACGCAATGAATGTTGTTGAACAGTCAAAGTGAAACCCATTGCTACTGACAGTGTGTCACGTAATTACCCTGTTGGATATTTGCATTTTTTACACGCAGACCAAGTCGCGGCTAGCAGCTAGTTACCTATAACCAGCCAGCAGCAGGTTGGTAGCAGCGTTCAATGTATAAATGTGCGTCAACATATGAAAGCTTTCCAGCTACTTATGGGGTTTTGCTTATCTATTGACAGATTACTCATAAGCTAGCAGGAGATTCTCGGTACTGACTACGGCGGCGTATCATATCGGTTATCTCCAAATGATGGACAGTGGTGTCGATTCTGTTGTTCACAAACTAATCTAAATTTAAGTTCAGTTCATCTTTTTCATTAGGAAAAGTACAGAAGATAAATATTATTTTATTCCTGACAAATTAAGATACTCCTAGACAAGTTTAGACGTGATTGAAAAATTGGATACTAAAAATGCGTCAATTTACGTCAGGCGCTGATTAATTTTGTAAGTTTCAAATCTCGACATTTCGTCAAAGTGTGAAAGCGGGGCGGGTCGCTAGTGTCCAATAAAATAAAGTAAAAATTATGAAACAAAACATAAGGTAGGAAGCAAATAAGGCGCGAGGTCCATCCGATCCCATTCGGCATTTTTGTCGGGACAATAAGGAATTGGGCTGGGCCGACCTTCGGCCGGCGACCTTGTCACAGATCTGTCCCAGTTGGCTGTCACAAGTCAACCCAATTATTACATATGACTGTATCAGGTTACGCTTTGTGTACTATAGTAGGCAGGTAGGTACAATGAACTGTGTTGTAGGGTATTGAAGAATTACAGCTAGTGTATTGAGATGTTTTTCTCGGCAACTTAATTCCTGTCCTCTGTGAAGATGAATGTTGAGTTGTCTGTGGGGTAAACGTGGGAGATACACGTAGTTCCAAGTTTGAGGGTCGCTCTTTCGAATGTTCCGAATAGAGAATCAGCTGAGTTGACACATTCCTTGATGTCGATGGTCGTGGGCTAGTTGGGAAAATATTGATGCGTTCTGTGATACGCTGGGTGATATCAAATTTGTTTTGAATGGAGTTCTCTATATAGCCAATTGATCGGATCTCCATCCACCGTGGTGTTTTAGCGTTGTTATACGTGCACCAGAATCCGCCAAGAGAGTGGCGGATGTTCTTCGGAAACAGTGGCCAGTGTCAGTGTGTGCGATCTCTTTTGGCACGTTGCTTACTTTATTTTTGCCTAATAACTGTTATTTTAGCCAGTTCTATCCCTCTGCAGGCACCGCTGATCCCAAAAATTAAAGCAACCTGTAAAACAAAAAATAAGTGTGTTAAAACGGTAAATAAATTAAATTAAATTAATTAAGGTTGTACCAATTTAATTTCATGAAAAACGTTTTTTTAATGCTATTTTTGAAATAGTTTTAGTAAATATGCTATTTTTTCCTTGCTCTGGTACGCTACAATGACGGTCTTTTTTAGCAAGAGGAGTGAAAAATAAATACACGACGGTTTCGCTTAGTTTTTAGTTTAGAAATTCTTCATAACTTAAAAATATTCTTACATAATTGTAGTACTTAAATATAAATTAACAGTTTCGCTAATATTAATATCTTTACTGTTACAGGCTGAGAATAATAATTGTTACGAACCTATTACAACATACGGCATTTAATTATTAAACCTTTAACAAATTATTGTAATAATGTCATTTATAAAATGAGGAGCAGCTAATACCTACGTTCTAAGCGCTCAGCGTAAGGTACCTCTCCCGCCGCCGATGATTAGCGTCTGGGATCATGTATGTACGGACGCCAGCACATCAAGCTACCCGAAACTGTCAAATTTTCCCAATCAACTTTCATCAACGTAAAGTTGAAAATCTATTAAAAATATTTGACAGATTGTAGTAGCTTGATGTGCTGGCGTCTGTACATTTTAAATAATATACATCATCTGCCTAGCCTTTTCCCAACTATGTTGGGGTCGGCTTCCAGTCTAACCGGATGCAGCTGAATACCAGTATTTTACATGGAGCGACTGCCTATCTGACGTCCACAACCCAGTTACTGGGTAATACGATACCCCTTGGTAAGACTGGTTGTCAGACTTTCGGGCTTCTGACTCTACCCGTAACGACTGTCAAAGATCCACGAATGACAGCCGGGACCAACGGCTTAACGTGCTTTCTGAGGCACGGAGGGGTCTCGTCAACAAGTTAACAAGTTTCACATTCAATTCAATTATTTAATAATCAAATACCTAGTATTGGATTTAGGTTTTTAGTTTTTCTTGCGTATGTCCACCAAGTGTGTCTCTCAGTAATTGTCGCTCGCCAAGCGAGTACCGCTGACTGAGTACTCTCTTTGATAGCTCCTCTCGCAACGTCAAACGAGTACTCGCCGGGGCAGTGTGACCAGCCGGCGATCAACTACATATTAATATACTTGTCGTCGCAAGCGATATCAAGACGACAAAATAATCAAAATACTACTTCCGGTTGATTTTATAATATTGGTCAAACCGGAACTTATTTCTCATTGGTTGATCGGTTAGTACAGTGAACGCCGTGAGGTGGCGCTATAACTTCACGCCATTTTCTACACGTGGACAGAGCCGATTGGAGAGCGGGCGGCATTCGACTTGCGGAGCTGACGCCGGATGGTTGAGACCATACAATCGGAACTGTCATGTTCACCGTACAAAACCTTTGGTTCTTACTACTCATAAAGTGATTGTAAATTACCGAATAAACGTGACTGTGATTTGTGCTTCAAACTACGTTTTACTGGTTGCCCGAGTACCCACCTTCCTCATGGAACCCGTACCAAGAAACTATGATGATGGCCCTGTTATCGCTACGCCCACGCTCGCGCCGACATACTTATATATCTGTTTTGTTTATACGAGACCTACAATCTTTTGTACGTTTCTTGTGCGCGTAAATCGTTGATAGCTACTTGGTCGCTTCCTCGTCGGCGGTGGAACAGCTGCCTGAAGCAATCACACCGCGAGCTTTCTAGTATTTGCTTTGTTGAAAGTTGACTAAAATAGGCGTTCATATATTTTGTCATGATAAAAAAGGTGGAATGATGCTCTCTCGCCAGCCCGTCCGCCCCGCCATTGCCAGCTCGTGATGTCACACCACGAGCTGGCTATGGCGGGGCGGTGGTGTGGCCTGTGGTAGGTAAGGCGATAGCGCATGGCCACCGGTGGCGTACGAGCTACCGCGTCTCTCGCATGCTGCCCTGTATACGGTGAGAGCGGGTAGCGCGGACGCATCATACAGGCCCAGCCACGACGAACAATACGAAGGGATGGGAAACTAGTAGGTACCGCATCTAGGGTTCCAGTAAAGAAGTAGAAAACCCACGTTTCAAGATTTTCTAAAATCCGCAATAAGGCTAAAATAGGGGTGAACATAGAGACAACAGACCTAGAGTCATTCGCGGCATAAGGACGCACTTTTTCTTATTTTTCTCCACTGAGCCGAAACTATTAAAATTTTAGAGTCTTTATTTGTGCTATCTGTAGCATAACTATTTAGCTCCTAAAACGCAACAAATATTCGACGATAGATTAAATGGTATTTTATATATTAAGCTAAAATGTGGTTTAGTCAGGCTGCGTACCTTTGCCCCAAGTTGTGGGTAAAAATACGCGGTAATTTGAGTAAAAGTAAGCATGCGGTACAAATCAACAAAATCCGCCGCATATGTTTAGGTATTTCTTCTCTCATTAACCAACTGTCTCACTTTTTTAGTTTCCTTTTATGTTCGAATTCCTGACGTGCGTATCTTAGTAACTCAAATTCCAGTGAGGTTAGGTTAAAACGTTATTATTGAGAAGAACGTTAAATAAGTACATTTACAAGAGAAAACATACTTACCTTTAAAATACGAATGCTCGCTCCACTTCCACAAAATTTCCCAGTAGAGAAAAACTGTGGAGTTGTATGGTGATTTCAATTTTTTGCACGTTATATCGCAAACGCGACACGCACTGTTCCGCGGCTTACGAGTTACGACACAATAAGGCACGGCTCTTGCGCACACATTTTCGAGGAACCAGTGTCCCCGCCGGCCCTTCCACCTGTCTTCGAGAAAAAAAGGAATTCGTAGTGTTACCCGCTGCGTCCTTTTACCCCAAATGACTCTATGCGGACGGAGTCGCTGGTAAGTCTGCTCTAAATAGGACCCTTATCGATATCACGATATCGTAATGTTCACACTTAATTTTGATTGTAATTAAAATATTTAATTATACTGAACTATTATAATAGAGATTTGACATCCCTAAGAACAAATATAAGGATTTATATTAGGTACTAGCAATATAAACGTTAAGTAAATTCCTACCTTTTGCAAAATAGTGCGGCGTGTCCTGAATGATTTTTCAGTGTCAGTATATTGGTTATCATTGTTAATCGCTCTAGATGGCATCAATAACATCGTCTTTGATTGCTTCATTATGTATTTTATATCAACTAAGTAAACCACGTTCGATCACGGCACTCATGAAACTGTTGAACTTGCTGCTGTACGTACACACTATGTGGGTTATCATCACTTATTAGCTATTTCGTACTTTATTTTTCCTATACGGAAAATCCCTCTATATTCCACCGGTACTCGATTTGATCTATTGATCTGTGATTTTATTTTGTTTTTTTTTTTTACATTTCAGGTATTTTAAAAGTATGTAATCAATGGTACCCGTAACTAATTTGCCCAAACAAAATAAAGGTAAACATATCAGACGCACGCGACAAATACCTGCGAGTGTGCTACTTTTTTTCAATCTGATAACGCAGCTAACGCGTTTATGATAGGTTAATATACTATGACAACACTAGTCATAACTAAGCCCAGTGTTGCAATGCTCACAGGTGAGGATCTTTCCTAAATGGTAGACATTTAGGCAAAATATTTTTGGCAGCGGCATATTGTTTATTCGTTCAGTTATTTACAAACTTAATGAACCATTATGTTTTCGATTCAACCAAAAAAACAGTATTCTATTATTTCTTTTATTCTAAAATATTGCTTTTGGGGGGTGAATGCACAGATTTGTCTGTGAATTTTTGTGATCGTATATAAACAACAAAAAATATTTCTGTTTCTATTTAGTCATAATTGAGCTGTTTTCGTAGAGTTCAAAGCACTATCAAAATTATTATTTCTTATTTAATTGAGACACTATCTTCTCTAAGATTATAGGAAATAGCGGTATATTTTCTTAAAGCGGTATAATTCCGCTGATGAATTTATGGACCATACCGTGTTGAGAACATGTAGGTAGGTACAGACGCCAGCACATCAAGCTACTACAATCTGTCAGATTTCTTTAATCGATTTTCAACTTTATAGCTAAAGCATAAGGTTCAAAGTTGATTGGGAAAATCTGACAGTTTTGGGTAGCTTGATATGCTGGCGTCTGTACAAGAATTATGAGGAGTTCTAGTGCTAACATAATACCGTTATCATGGTATAATAATGAACAGTCGTCAAAAGGGGCAGGTCAATAAGGCCTTTAGAACGTGGGAATAGTAAGTCAAGCTTGAAGTTACGATTTACTTCAGGAGATTACAGGAGTGTAAATGCTTGGCTATGGCGGGTTTTAGGAGCAGTACCTACCTAGTAGAAAATCTGAATAAAATGAAAAATATTGCTAAACCATTGCTATATATGTTTGAAAAATTTATATGCTCAAAAAGGTAAATAACGCAATGAATGTTGTTGAACTGTCAAAATGAAAGCCATTGCTAGTTATAGTGTGTAACGCAATTACTCCATGTATGTGACGGAGCTCCTCCGAAAAATGGTTATACCATCATGAGAAGTAGGTACATATTATGAAATCATTATTTGTATTTTGAATACTTAATAATCATTTTTTTTTCTCTTCACAAGTGTTGTTGTGGACAGGAAGTACTTAATCTAAAAAATATAGGCTTAACATTAAAAAAATCTATTTCGGCCAGAATATGCTGAATACATAGAGAATATAACCACTAGAGAGCGTATGGGCCGATTTCTTCGAAGCACACGACTCACTACTGCGGGCCGGGGGATGAGGAAGAACGCGCGGTTGCAATTGGTCAGTTCAAGGTCAAGTTGCATCGTTAGGGCTGCTTTACTTCATTAAGAGAAAATAGTCGATATCGATAAAATGGATTTTAACATTATAATAAATACTAAATCAAAATCATAGAAATAATATTTAATCAAAATCAATCAATTACAAAAAAAAAATCCCGGAAATGGACTGATCGGCCCCGGTCGGGGACAGAAAGAACTAAAAAATCCCGGAAAATACAAAAAAAAAAAAAAACCGACGAACTGAAAACCGAGGAGGTTCTCAGTTCGTCGGTATTTCTTTTTTGAAGTCGGTTAATAGTAGATAGTTATTTTATTAAAGTATGTGAATTGAATAAAAAATGTATTCATTTTATTTTTCTCGATATCAACTTTCAGCTATTAAAGATAACAGCACTATTTTTTACGATAAACATACAAAAGGAAAGAAAGGGATAGAAGCATTAGAATTGTCTAATACAAGAACGAGACTTTTCCAAAAGACATCAACGCGCGACTCAAAAAGTGTGCTCGTTTACCCAGCCACCATTTTAAATAGACCCCTGCAGTGGCTTATAATCTGATTAAATCAAAAATAATTTTTCGTAATGTTTATGTACCGATGAAAAGTTATGTCATCCTTTTTGTAACTAGATGTCTAAGAATGTTTCCCACACCACTTCACCGCGCATGAAGGCATTTTGATGCGTTATAATTGCATAAACGTTATAAAAAAATTCTATTAATTTAGCGTGCACGCAGGTCTAACACTTGGACATAACTAAAATTGCTACTAGTACCGTAGCCTATACATAGGCGACAAAATACTAATAGTTTTCGTGCGTCGGGGCACTGTATACGCAGTCAAGTGGTTATAATAGTCTTTGGCTGAATAGCATAGATGAAACGAAAGGAAAGGAGGAGAGAAGGGAGGAGGAAATGAATAGTGCTAAACCTCTCAGGCAATTTAATCTGGCAAAGTGTCGCGCACTTGTTCGATTATGAAACATTACCACAACATTCCGTGAACCGGGGAATAAAAGTTAACGGTCTCCTCCCATAAACCGACTGTTCACAGCACTTCAATTCGTGAGCCGACATATAAAAGTTTACGAGACAATATAACTAGCTGCGATTTCGGCGAAAGATACGAATAGCTCGATTCTTATAATCGTTTGCGAAAATACTTTTGGCTACGAGGCGAACATATTAAAGCATTCGATGATGCGTAAGAATAACAAAATCAAAGGACACCTGCTTACAAAAAGATTCAGTTTTCTTTATTATTTGAAATTATTGGAAGTTTATCTGCTGTTAGCTGGAAGATGAAACTAGTATGAAGGAAACCAGTACACTCTACTCGTAGAAACAAAGATTAGAAAATATGTGGCATCCATCAATTAACTCTGGGCCCTCGTGGTTGATCACGGTTTTTCTGAATTGAGCTGCATTATTTTTGACAAATGCGTGCACTGACTGGACAGGTCCGCTCAATCTGTGTGGTTCTTTACTCAAAAGACCATTTCAGACACCAAACTACATGGTCTTCACATGATCTGACCAAGATTATGTCTGGACTTTAAAAGAGACTGTGACCTCTGAGTTTGTTTCGGCCTTTCTTCTCAGAGTAGTCAGATAGGAAACGCCGACCTCATTAAGTTTAAAAAAAAAATATGATTGACATGTAAAAGTGTTTGTACAAACCTACTTACAGAAAATAAATCATTTATCATTTAGCAAAATGCTGCACATGTGATACGTATCAATATCTAAACACGATAAAATACAGAGATTATTTTTTAAACGGATATTTTAAGTACTAGTGTAACTTCACAAAGCACGGTAGTTGTTGAACCCAAAGAAAAATCATCCAATAAATTATTTTTTGTTACCGTACCCATCCCATCAGGTCTGCAGAGTTTCGCTAGCTAAATTAATTTGACCCTGTATACATAAGTAGGTAGGCAGTATGTTGCTAAACATTATTTTTATTTATACGGAAAACTTCGTATTTTACCTAAAATAAAACATATCGGTAATTACAACAAACAAGGCCACCTCGTATCAAATAAAAATCAATATTACAGATACACTCAGCCGCTATCACTCGTTATAATCTGTATTTGTTGTTCCATTACTTTCTTCGACATAACGTATGAATTATATGGATCCATATTGCAAAACATGTTACTTCTACCTATATGAACAGTAAACTCATTAATACAATGACATAGGTATTCAGTTTCTTATTGTTGTGCCAATACGTGTAATACTTGTGAATGTTCCTAAAGTTAATCTAAAATCAGTAGATATCGATTCAAGGCAATAAGAAATTAGACTAGCACACAAACACAACATTCTTCTCGCTTGGTCGCTATACAGTATTTACAAAGCGGTCTTTCCCTCAGTGTTAGATAAAGCTTGATTCTACAGATCCTCTTCTTACCGTATTGACGGTCTTCTTCTTCGTCCAATGATTGCTGTTTCAAAACCCTCAATTTATACAACGTGTAACGTTACATGCGCAAAACCTCAGACACCCCAACTTATGTCTATGTTTCTTTAAATAAACATTATTATTATTATTATTAACTGATTTTTAATTCAATTGACCTATTTCAGAGAGAAAATAAGTTATTAAAAAAATTGTAAAGGTTTTATGTGCTGTTTTAGTTTTACTGGACATTCTGATCGTTTCTTGCGTCTGCGACGACGCTTTACCGAGGGAGGATTCTTCACCGGGCCGCTGCGCCGCGCTGACATTGGCTTGCTTGACCTATTAATAAATAGACACGGCAACGTTTTTAATGAAGATTTTTTGAAAAATGTGACCTATATTAAAAAGTAGTTTAATTAATTCTGCTCGTTATTCTGATCAAACTATTTTCAGGTTTTGCGCATTTAACGTTACACGTTGTATGTACATTCTGAGTTTATTTTGGTCAATACGGACATCGGTTAAGGAAAAACATCATGAGGAAACTTGTAGTTAATATAAGTCTGAAATGTACTGTTCATATTGTATTTAATTTTTGTGCCCGACATCTATGTGAAGTTTGTAAGAAAAATAAAAAAATTAAGATTTTGTATGCTCATGAGATATGCAATAAAGATTTAAATTGAATTGAATCGTCAACCCGTCTTGAGCAAGCGTGGTGATCAATGATTGTGCCTTCTCTGTATGAAAATAGGCCTTTGCCCAGCTGTGGGACTGCGATAGGCCGGTATTATTATTACCGTCGAACGGGGTGACTGGTGGTTTTCACCTGCTAGGCACATAGTCACCCCGTTTGACTGTATTTTTATATTTTTAAATTAGATGTATGTGTGAGGGGCCCGTGGCTAAATAATAACAGCCGCACAGGTCGATCGATCAGGTTAAGCTACGCTTACCGCGGTTGGTCTGTGGATGGGTGACCATCTTTACATACCGAGACCCCTCCATGCCTCGGAAAGCACGTTAAGCCGTTGGTCCCGGCTGTCATTCGTAGATCTTTGACAGTCGTTACGGGTAATCAGAAGCCCGAGTCTGACAACCAGTCTTACCTAGGGGTATCGTATTACCCAGTAACTGGGTTGTGGAGGTCAGATAGGCAGTCGCTCCATGTAAAATACTGGTATTCAGCTGCATCTGGTTAGACTGGAAGCCGACCCCAACATAATTGGGAAAAGGCTAGGCAGATGATGATGAGATGTATGTGTGAAACAGTACCCCGTAAAAGATGTACGTACTTTATTATACATATAAACTGAAAATGGTTGAGTTGATTTTATTAAAAAGAAAAGAAAGTATTATGGAAGAAATAATATGTCTCCTGCCTGATCAATGTTGCATAATATGTACGGATAAAATGACAGGGGGGGCAATAATGGGCCCCGGAAACTGTCGTTAGCACAAAGTGACGTAGCGACAAAAGGGCAACATGTCTTGAGGTGCTTGAGGAGTGGGTATTCCACGGATATCAAAACAATCCCAGAGCCCGGAAAATGTTCAAGATTCCTATCAGAACTTACTGGGATAATTCCTTTTTCCGAGTACGTTTGCTCTTACGACTCTTCTCTCAAACCGGCCAAAAGAGGTTTCTCGTCAGTGTTCACTCCAGCCGGCCAATAAAGGCAAGCCAGAGGTAAGGAACAAGACTACTCCCAGGAGATAGGGTCCGTGGGGTCGTTACAGACTACCAGCAAGCCCCATGCAGCCCTGCGGGTTTCTGTTTCTATCTAGGTCTCGTGGCCTAGAGAGGTTCTGGCAAAGTGCCGGCACAGACCTCGGAGAGTGGGGGCCACAACGACGTCAATATACAACGTGTAACGTTAAATGCACAAAAACTGAAAATAGTTTGATCAGAATAACGAGCAGAATTAATTGAACCACTTTTTAATATAGGTCACATTTTTCAAAAAAACTTCATTAAAAACGTTGCCATGTCTATTTATTAATAGGTGAAGCAAGGCAATGTCAGCGCGGCGCAGCGGCCCGGTGACGACTCCTCCCTCGATAAAGTGTCGTCGCAGACGCAAGAAACGATCAGAATGGCCAGTAAAACTAAAACAGCACATAAAACCTTTACAATTTTTTTAATGGCTTATTTTCTCTCTGAAATAGGTCAATTGAATTAAAAATCAGTTGGGGTGTGTGAGGTTTTGCGCATTTAACGTTACACGTTGTATAAGGCGGTGGGGTGACAATCTTAGTAAAAATCTGACAGTTAAAATCACGATGTATTCCTATAAGGTTTCCTAAGTGACTAAGGGAGATATTAGGTACACTTTCACGAATACATAATTAGGATCATGGCTATACTTGATGATCCTATGATCATCATGCATTGACTTATATATTAGGTACTCTTATGAAATCATTGTCCCCATGTATGTTCGGTTTCGTAAAACTGCGGATTCGACAATCCATTGCGACATGTTGTCATTTACACATGACAATGTAATATATGTAGATTCGTATTAGATTTAATAGATTCCCCCCGGTACCCGCCGCCTCCATTAAATGTGAAGAGCTGATGAGCGCTTCAGGGTACCTGGAGGAATCAATTAAACCACGGCTTATCACGTGTTCAATAAATATTCCTGGAAATCATTCTACGTATTTTACATGTTTTGCAGTTGGGTTGTCAGCCAAATTTGACGCCTCTTTAAATCTTAAACTAACTTCAGTACTTAATGCCAATAAAATAACTTTTAACTTACTCGCGGAGGTTGCATAGAAGCACCAAATAGGCCACAGTCTCTGCAGTACCTACTTAGACATGAATCATTTGTGAGTCTATTGGATATTTATTTCTTAATCATCTCAATACAACTGACATTTACAATGATGACCGTATTACCCAAATAATCTAAAATATATAATTATGTAGTATCCCCTAAATCAGTGTTTGCTCTTGAAATAATACTGCAATCTATTCGACAATAATTATTCCAATGTTAAGATTCTCGGGGTGATTAGACAATTTCTATTGATAATATCCTTTTATCTACCTAAGTACATCACTAACAAAAAAAGGAAATTCGTGTTTGTTGTTATTATTACTTAGGCAAGTACTTCCTGGTTATAAAGCGTTTTCGATAACAAAAACTAGATTTAAGATAAATGATTCGTAAGTAAAACATATGATTCTGCTCTATGGTCGTTACAACGGTTATGACGTCCGCTGCATCCATGCGCCTTTTTCTCCACCACCTCCATTCCGCCTCCACCTTTTTCTAACCAAATCGATATTGTAGGTTAGTTATCTAGTTATTTAGTTAGTTATCCTACTAGTTATTTAAACCCCAAGAAATTACAAGAAGAGATTTACAAGATATTCTGGGACCCTTTCTCTAACTCGGGATGGTGTAATCACTACATAGTATAAAACAAAGTCGCTTCCCTGTCTGTCTGTCCCTATATATGCTTAGATCTTTAAAACTACGCAACGGATTTTGATGCCGTTTTTTTTAATAGATAGTGTGATTCAAGAGGAAGGTTTATATGTATAATACATGCATAATATAGTAGAGAAACACTGATAATTTTAGAGGTTTCTAATGTAATGTCGTAAATAAACACATTTTTTGCGCTTGCATTGTAAACGCTGGCTGAACCCGTCGAGATAGATCAAAATAATGTACTACAGTATTGTACACCTTAAAAAGGTCTATAAAAAGTCCATGATGGTATATGTCTGTCTCTTTGGGATAACCCACAATAACCATTTTATATCCTATACTTTTTACGAGAAATAATGGCTCTAAAATTATCAGTGTTTCCCCATTGCACCCGTGCGAAGCCGGGGCGGGTCGCTAGTAACTAATAAGAGAAAGGGAGGAAGAGTCCCTTTTTTAAAAACTTCACCTAAATATCGGGCCCTAAATACTAATCGTGTAGTGAAATAGGGGTTTATTTTCTTGATAGTCTTATGTCCAGCTTTTAAAAACCTCGCCCAATGAATAGGTACGTAAATTAATTACGTAGTGACATCTAGTGGTAATTGTGTATGACTTGTTAACTAGCTCCCGTAAAGATTTGGTTTCCTAAGAAAGCGGTAAACGGTCATAAAATAACGGCTGGCCAAATACGGAGCGTTTTTTTACACCTTTATGTCAAATACTGGTGAAAATTAAAGATTTTCATGACGTAGTAGGAAACCGAAGCTTTGACATTATCCAACAGCACCCACATTAGTTGTCATATTATGTTACAACACTGGCGCGCATACCATTGCATAGTCTGTGCATTGTATTAGCAGCGACTACCACCGAACCGTCTATATTTTAAGATTCATGTAATATTTCTTACAAAGGATTGCCGGTGATTTCAGATGAACTCTGGGTGTAAGCTGGAGAGATTTACAACAGTAAAATCTGCTGTGTGTGTGACGATTACCTTGCGCTTGCTCGCTTCCTTGCAAACGCTACAGTAAAACGGGGTGAATAGGAATGCAGGGGTGAATCGGGACGAAACTTTAAAATGGATTTGAACATTGAAATAATATCGTTTTTTGCCAAAAGGTCTCTTAATGTGTTTACTATAATAATAATAATAATAATAAAACCATTTATTTTAAGGTAACAAAGACCCATAGATAGACCTTAACTTAAGTATACATAATATAACAATTGTGTTAGTAAATAAAACTTATAAACTATGTTAGTATCACTTGGTAGCACTAAGTCTTTGTGCGTTCCGGTGGCACTTGCCCGCGAAAGCGTCGGAATACCACATCCTGTGGCCAAAAGCTCTCGTCCATCACCTGATGCAGGTAGCAGGTTGGTATGCGCAACACAAACGCCTTAAAATTTACGTTGCGATGCGACTCCAGCAGCTGCACTCTCGGCGCGTACTTCAGCCTTTGGTGTACGTACTTCACGATGTCTTCCGCGTCGGTGGTGTAGTGGAGACGGGAAATATACACCGGGGTATTCGGCTTCGCAGCACGCAGTTTTTCGTTGGGCTCCGTAGGAGCCTTGCCGCAGCGGTTCTTACAGCTACTCTGTCGGCGCTTCCTCCTTTGCACCGTCACAAAGCCGTCATCATCAGCCCGGTTCGTCTCCTTCACGGTCACGGGCTTTGCGGGGGGAGCAGTGGGAGTGCTCACAGTGACCAACGGGTCAGATGGTCGTGTTTGTCGGGCTGCGCTGCGGGGAGGAGCAGCGGGAACGGGAGCGGGGCTGCGAGGTACGCTTGCGGCGCAAAACGCAGACTTAGCAATCGGCGCCGGCGACAAAACTGCCGACGCGAAACTCGTGACCGATGTGTCTGGGCATCCGACACCTCGGCGCGTATTTACATTGTTTACACGCGCCGGTGACCCAATTAACGCCACAGAGTTACGCAACTCACCGAGTTCTGTGCGCAGGTCTGCAACGGTGCCCTCAGATGTCTCCAACTTCCTCTGCACATCAGCCAAACTAGCCTTCAAGGACATAATGTCTTTCAACAGGCTCGTAACGTCGACGTGGTCGAATGTGACTGGGGGCTATATTATAGTTGACGATTAAGTGTAATTGTTGGCTACAAACTATATTACATCAACGTTAAAATCCATTTAAAAGTTTCTTCGCGATTCACCCCTCGGTTCCTATTCACCCCATTTTACGGTACGACGTAGACTGTGAAACCGGTTTATTATTTACGCAAAGGATAGTCGTGACGGATCACATTCCTTATTTCCTCCAACATTCTTATAATTAAGCTTACCGTCAAACAAGCCAACTTTGCCAATCAAGGTATCTTTGCCCTAAAAGCAATTTTTAAGCAAATCCGCTAATATAAGAAACAATTTTAGTTTTATGGCAGCATTTATTATTTGGGTGGAAAGTTGATTATATTTGTGGCAAAACTATCTAACGCATTCGTTCCAAAGTTCATTTAGTAACTTGTTAGAACTTGTCGAGTGCGGGGTATGTTATTGCGGGCAAATTTCCTAAGGAAAGTGTTTGTGGATTTTACCTCATGGCGAAAACACAGGTAAGTGTATTTACTGTATGTTATAGAATATCAGTTGTTGAGTATTTTAAATATAGTTTCATTATTCAGGACTTTATAAATCAAAACTTTTAATGATGGGCAAAGTTACCCTAAACTATTCAGACCCTTCCATGCCAACATTGCCCGTTATCAAAAAGCACTCAGGGTTGTCACTTTTAGTTATTTTGTAACAGGTTGAATTAACGCAAAACCACAGAAACAAAACATCAAACACCTCAATTACATATTTCTTAACTAACGGCTTTAAAATAAAGTACTTAATTTCTTATGTTATAAAATATATTAGTACAGACGCCAGCACATCAAGCTACTACAATCTGTCAGATTTCTTTAATAGATTTTCAACTTTAGCGCTAACGCATAAGGTTCAAAGTTGATTGGGAAAATCTGACAGTTTCGGGTAGCTTGATGTGCTGGCGTCTGTACCTAGTGCAATTTTAATCACCATTTTCCTCTTAAGGGGTCATTGTACTCATCATTAACTCATCACAAAAAATCAGCTGTTCCCTACATTTTCACGAGTTATGCGAACATAAATGTAGGGAACAGCTGATTTATTTTTCACGATTTCAGGTTTGGCTCCATAGTAAATGTTGTACATAATGATGAGTGCAATGACCCCGTAAAAGGAAAACAGTGATTAAAATTTCACCCAAGTTTCAAGTGAAGAAGAAAATAAAATTGTGAGAGTCTTGCAAGCTTCTAGTGATTTTGGATCCCCCCTAACTAAACTCGATCTAAAGTTATTGGTGCATGAATATTTAAGAAAAAATTCTCTAGAGTAAAAAAGTGAAAATAACATTTATTTAATCATTTTACTGGAATGTGACAACCCTTAAAATCTTAAACTGTTTGTTGGGCCTTGTATGGAAAAGGGCACTAACCGCTAGGTAACATTGCCCACTGTTTTTATCACGAAAATATTTAAACTACAAACAGTATTTTAAAACTTAGGTTAAGATTGCCTTAAATTGTAGTCGTGGTGCTTTCTACGTATTTATAAGAGCTTGATTTGCGTCAAAAATCGAAGTGGGCAATGTTGGCTAAAAGTCCGGATTATTTTGCCCACCATCAAAATCGAACAAATATTGGTTTAAATTTTATTTTTTTAAATATTTTACATAGCAAATGCGTGCATATGGTCATATAGTTGTAGTAAATGAAAAAATATACTTAAGTCCTATAGAAAAAACTTATAATATATTCGATTTTCTTAAAAAAACGGGCAAAGTTGGCTTGTTTGACGGTATACGTTATAACGTTATCTACAGTTTGGTTTAAGTGTTTGCGGCTGGCATCCAAAATTCCAAACGGTCAGTTTAAAAGATTTAGGGCTGATTTTTCAACCGACAGATAATTTCATCCGAAGAATAATTTTGAATATTTGACAGTTCTTCCATACAAAATCTGTCAGACGTCAATTTTATTCCACGAATAAAACTTATCTGTCGATTGAAAAATTAGCCCTTACTTAAACAACGTCATAATTTATTTCTTCTGCTGTCAATTCTTTAGCCAGTAAAAAGCTGTGTGTTTCCTGTAAAAAATAACGTAAATTGTATCTTTTCCTGTTGAAGAAGGAATTTCACCAATTTTCCTTGGAGGGCTTTCCAGTGTGGACTAAGTAGCTATAGAATCTAAGGGTGTGTTTCAACAGAAGCGGAGCTGGGCGAAGCGGAGCAGAGACGTGCAGGAATCGACTAATCACAATGGTTGAAATCCTCATCGCGTCACTCGTCTCGTCTGTGATTAGACGATTCCTACACGTCTACGCTCCGCTCCGCCCAGCTCCGCTTCAGTGGAAACGCACCCTAACGCTAGAGAAGGTAAAGCCCTATCCTACAAAAACCATATTCTTCACCGAACATCACCTGCCTAGCCTTTTCCCAACTATGTTGGGGTCAGCTTCCAGTCTAACCGGATGTAGCTGAATACCAGTATTTTACATGGAGCGACTGCCTATCTGACCTCCACAACCCAGTTACTGGGTAATACGATACCCCTAGGTAAGACTGGTTGTCAGACTTTCGGATTTTTGACTACCCGTGACGACTGTCAAAGATCCACGAATGATAGTCGGGACCAACGGCTTAATGTGCTTTCCGAGGCACGGAGGCTCGGTATGTAAAGATGGTCACCCATCAGACAACCCCACAGACCCACCGCGGCAAGCGTGGGTTAACCTGATGGATCAACCTGTGCGGCTGTCATTATTTAGCCACGAGCCCCTAACGTATGATACATCTATTTGATATATTATCTACAAGCATCGATGGTTCAGTGGTAGAATGCTCGCCTGCCACGCGGGCGGCCCGGGTTCGATTCCCGGTCGATGCAATCATTTTTTGATTTCTTTTTTGTTATAACGACAGTGATTGAACTTTTTAGTTGCTATGTTAGTGAGACTGGACATCGTGGACAATATGTGGACGAGTTGTTATTTGATTTGATTCGTTCACATTTCATAAGTGTCTGTAAATGGTTTAAGTGTAATCAATGGTTTGGAGTTAAGTTTACTAATGAATAGCCTAAAATAAAAGTAGGTACCTATTAAACAGAATGAATATCAAATAAAGTCTCCTAAAAATAAGTTCACAATTTTAATGGTCAGAGATTTCTTAATAAAGATTTATGCTTTATTCTTTATCTTCAGTCTAACGCTCTCCTAACTGAACTATTTCGGCTGATTATAGCCTTCCAAAATTATAAAATGGAATATATGTAAATTACTAGTGAATCCCGACCACTTGTTAAATAATCGACATATCATTTTGTTAAGATTTCCATAATATCAATAACTACACACGTACAATGTCTTATAATAAACCTATGTAATGAAATTTAATTAAACGCCATCTATCGGAATATTTGAGTACCAGATAAATTTAAATCTGATCTGTTAATAGTATTGCTACTCGACCATAGATGACGCTTTTTACAATTTAGGCAAAATAAAAATCAGAGTAACAGAATATTAATGTAGATGGCGTTGTTTAGTGCGCTTTTTCAGGGCAATAAGCAACGTAATTTTTTTGGGCTAATTCCTACTAGGTATAAAAGTTAAATGCTCACAAAATTACCAATAAGGGTCATCTGACAAGTGAGTGAAGTGACAGGTATAAGATGAACAACTAAAATTAAATAATGGTAAAAAAAGATGTAATCCGTAGGGACCTCCCTCGTAAGCACAAAAGTACAACACAGGACGGTTTTTTATGCAACGGATCATAACCATTGTCACGAAATCCGATTTTCGAGATCCAAAATTAGAGGACAAAGCTGTTGTGGATGTGGATTATAGGATAATTGGACGCATCGTCGCTTAACAAAGCGGCTTTCAGGTATTTATACCTAAAAAAGGATCAGACTTTCGTGCATACAACCAGCGCTCGTTTGTGATCGCGATCCAAGGGGATTTGCGACTAATCGCAAACAAAAATAGCGGCAGGAGTTAAAAATAGTGTTTAGCTGTTTATAGGTAAAATAATCTCTGTGTATTTTTGCAGGTGATTTAATTAGGATTAGAGACCTTCGTTACAGCTTTCGCAAATAAGTTTATGTGGCCTTGGTTCTGTTTAGCTAGCATAAAATAATATTATGTAGGATTTATATTGTAACTAATAAAACAAAGAGGATGAAACTTTAAAAATACTATTTAATTAGAAAATAAGTACATATATAATATAACTTACCTACTGTTGTAACCACCGAAAGGTCTTTTAACCGGCAGGGTAATTGCTTAACAACACTATCAGTAGCAATGGGTTTCATTTTGACAGTTCAACAACATTCATTGCGCTATTTACGTTGTTGCGCAGACACATTTTTCGAACATATGGAGCAATGGATTAGCAATATGCTTCAAAATGATTCAAATTGAGAGTAATAGTCTGTTACGCAATTAGGGTGCTGATTCCTTTCTTTATAGGCAAGTAATTAGTAAAAAAGTGGTCTGAAATTAAAATTAGGCAGCATTTCAGACTGGTTATATAATGATTAATTTTCAGTTATCAACGCACTAGATTGTAAGTTGCAGACAACAATGCGATTCTGAGTCAGTGCTGTGATGTGACACATCGTATGGCAATGTTATTGATTACTGCAAATAAAAAGCCAATGAAGCAATCGCCGAAGCGGAAAAAAGTTGAGGGTTCCTTACAGTACCTACCTGCCTTCTACCTTACGGTGTTGTAATGAAATATCCGATTTGCAGGACTTTTAATACTTATAAGGTTCTTGAATGTTTATAAGTGTGTAATCCCGGGTAACCCTAAGTTGATAAAAAGAACTGTTGACTTTTACGGGCCAATGATTTACAATGACAATAAATGACTCACTCCAGTCTTAATCATAACTTAAATCATTCCATTCTTATTGACTATAGATATATTGTTTGACATTACCTGTATTACAAATTGGCAAAAACGTGACTTTGCAATTGGGTAGTTGCATGATATTGAATACTATGTATTCTAGTAGATAATATATCCACACATGTAATACAATAATAGAATTCGAAATCAAATTTGAAATCGGTCGAAAAATAAAAAACTTATATCTTATAGAAACTTTTTGTCTATCTCTTTCTCGCAAAACGAAGTTTTGCATGTAATTTATATGGCGATACTGAACTATGACGTCACAATTCAGTATTTCCCTCTCTGTCTAATTGAGAGTTTTGAACGCTCATATCTTTTCAATTTTTAAAAATATTAAAAAACTGTTTATACCAAGCTATTAGTGAGGTAAAAAAGCTTCAATTTAAATAATAAAAAAAAATTAGTCAACTCGCGGATTGTCTTATGTAAACTGATCAAACCGGCAGAACAAAGTTCTTTGGTTTATGGTGAGCTAGCTGCTAGTTATTGAGGTGATTCATCGTCTGGTTTCTCCGGCTTTATTACTGAACCCTATGAATTAACTCTGTCAGTAACATCCCGTTGATACTCGTAAATGATAATTGTATGACAACCTTTTTACACCAACTAAGTTGTTTTAAATGCCTTTTTAATTTAAGTATGTATTTTTTCTACATTTTTCATCGTGATCTAGACAACAAAATAAAGCTTAATAATAATTTCACGACGATTGGAGTATCTGCGCTGTCATTCCTTCAGCAAATTGGGATTTCATTTTCATGTTCAGCTGAACAGATACTACGCTGTGATCTTTGTCAAAAAGATTACGCCCAACGTGGGGCTCGAACCCACGACCCTGAGATTAAGAGTCTCATGCTCTACCGACTGAGCTAGCCGGGCTTCCAGAGTTGTTGCAAAATTAATAATCAGGTCACCTATGGATTGTCGTATACGACGAAATTGTTAGATATTGTTCTTGCTTGCAAGACATGTAATTAAAAATGTCTGGGGTATCCCCGGTACTCAGAGTCATTACTTAAAATTAATCAATCGTTAACTTTAATTGACAATTATAAATTGGAACGCAGTCAGTCAACAAAAATATGTCAGATCAATAACACTTTTGTTGACATTTGTGCCAAAATATGCTGGTTAATAAAAGTTGATGATTGATTAATTTTAAGTGAAGTCTCTGAGTGCGGCAGATAGACAGTTAGGTACGCTTCTACAGTGAATATTCATCCGCGTCTTATTTCATTCTACCCACGACTTCGATCTAAGACGTTTGATTCAACATTATGAGTACCTAATTTTAACATTATTATACTAAATACTTCAGTTAAATACATCCTTTAAATGTAATTAATCTACCAAGGATGAAGGGAATTCCAATAGAATATAAAATAAAAGACGATACAAAAATATAAATGTAAAAACTCCTGATCACCTTAGGTACTAAACTTTTTTCCGTCTTCAACAGCCGCACAGGTCGATCGATCAGGTTAAGCTACGCTTGCCGCGGTTGGTCTGTGGATGGGTGACCATCTTTATATTCCGAGATCCCTCCGTGCCTCGGAAAGCACGTTAAGCCGTTGGTCCCGGCTGTCATTAGTAGATCTTTGACAGTCGTTACGGGTAGTCAGAAGCCCGAAAGTCTGACAACCAGTCTTACCTAGGGTTATCGTATTACCCAGTAACTGGGTTGTGGAGGTCAGATAGGCAGTCGCTCCATGTAAAATACTGGTATTCAGCTGCATCCGGTTAGACTGGAAGCCGACCCCAGCATAGTTGGGAAAAGGCTAGGCAGATGATGATGACAAGCTGTAACTTAAATAACACACAACCTCTTAATTATACTCATCTTTATGATCAACTTTTACTGTGGGACCAAACCTAAAATCGCAAAAAAAAAAAATCTGTTGTTCCCTACGTTTTCACGAATTATGCGAACATAAATGTAGGGAACAGCTGATTTTTTTTCGCGATTTCAGGTTTGGTCCCATAGTACAAGTTGTTCATAATTAAGAGTACAATGACCTCTTAAGAGGTTGTGCGATATTTCAGTCAATATACATACATACACTCGAAAAACATAACCCTCCTTGTGGCGCAGTCGGGTAAAAATATACTTTACTGAGATACCGAAAAGGAAAATTTATAATATTGACTAAAAGTCATTGCGTGGACATGGTCCTTCTGTGATCATTCACTACTCTATGACACAGAAGCATTATACTTACGACTTTGTTAGAATATATATATTTTATAAACAGTATCTACACAAAATACAGATAGTTGAGAAGGCAATCTACATACAATAAAATTTTACAATACAATTAAATTTTTGCAGTCATATTATACGATATTATTTTGTAGTGCTGAGCTCACGCAACGCGACGCACGTCCACCTAGCAACACGAGGCGCCCCGCACTGAATTCATGGACGAGTGCGGGGATGATATAGACACGGACTTTAAACGATCGCATTTTTAATTTATTATAATAAAAAACATACATGTTTTTAAAAAGTAACAAAACCAAATTATTTTCGTTTGTATTGCAAAGCAGTAGATTTTTTTAAATATTCTTTTGATAAAAAACGAAGGAGTAAAATGGTTTCATCTCAACGATTTGGAGGTGATTTGGTGGTTTTTTTTCTTAATATGTGATAACGATAGAAAAATTATGGCTAAACCAAATTACGATTCATATCATGTAGATTACCAACTATTTTTTTCAAATGTAATTTCTCTGTAATTCCGGCGAAAAGCTGCTTCATCTGCACGCTGTTTTTAACCTTTTTTCGAAAGAGGAGCCTTAAGTAATTAGTTTGTTTTACATTCATATATGGTTGTCAAAATTGTATTATCATGTAGGTGATTGAATAGCTGGCGCCCGTCGCGGGCGGCGCCGGTGGCAAGTACAGTCACTAACAAACATTTCATAACTTCAAAGTTCACATGGAATAGTACCTACAGCTTCCAAGAAAAGTACAAGTAATCGTAACTTAGCTTCCAGAAACAGTGTTTATTTAAAGAATTCATTGAAGAAATTGATTATTCTGTACGCGAGCCCATGCATCCATTGAAAGCGGAACTTTTTTACTTATTTGCATTTGTAGGTTTGAAGTATTGCGAAATGTTTTCAGATAAGTTAAAGTAAGTATGTAATTTTGATTTGATCCTTCGAAGCTAAGTAATGTTTTTGGAAAATGGAAATCTAAAATCCTTTGTCCAGTGACATCGGGATCCTTGAAATTAAAATTAGTTACTAAAATCATGACGTTATTTTGCTGTTAGCTTGCTTCCTTTCAACAGCAAACGGTAACTTCATCGGCAAATTCCTTCGCACAATCACACGGTTATAAAAAAAAGTTGAGTCATTAAAAATAATAATAAACTAACATCGTTCTTAAGTTTACTAACACAATGAGTCCTTGTTACTTGAATAAATAAATTTATATATATCCCTGTATGCAATATGCAAGTGCACTCAAGGACAACCCCCGGTTGGTTAGAACTATTGCAGGATATGGAAAAATAAAAAGTTGGACTATGGGTTTGGGTGCCTAAAGTGGGTTGGTTACCAAGAACTATGGAAGAACTATAGCTTAAACTTGTGTGCGCGACGTTCCCCGTTCAGTATTCCGGCGTCGTTCGAAGGAAGTGGCACGGCTGACAGTTAGCTTTTACATAGCAGCGCAGCGCCGATGACCTAAGCTCACATGCGATCGCTTATTACGTCGATAACCATCTGGGGTCTATGTGGGTCACTGGACCTCAGATAGCCCGGTGTTGGTTAGCTTTGGGCAATTATTTGCAGGCGCCTGTTAGCGGCGGGTGTCTCGTGTTTCATTTGTTTCTCTAATATGTATTATACTTCGAGGACTGTAGATATTCTAGTAGAAGGATGCTCAAGCACGAATTTGGTTTGAAAAGTGACCTTATTTTACACGAATCTCTTACTTACTTTTTAATATCAAAATAATGCAATTACTGTTCGTTATCATTAGTGTGCTTCTGTTTCAAACACCACGACGGGGCACCACAATTGTGTAACACACTTTCGATCACAATCCGCGGGATTTTGAAGTAAATTTCTAATGAAATGTTTTAAATCTTTCAAAAATCAACACAACGTAAATAACGCAATGAATGTTGTTGAACTGTCAAAATGATTGTCATTTTGACAATCATTTTGACAGTTCAACTAATGATGAATGATTGGCATTGTCATTATAAGTGTGTTACGGAATTAACCCGCAGGTTTAGTTTGGTTTCCTTTTGTGGAATATATTTTTTTAGTTTGTAGAAATATTAATATTCTCTGAAGCGCAGCTGGGAGTACAGCTAGTCTGAGATATACAATTTTAAATTAGGATTCATTCTTGATCATCGTTTTTGAACACAGATTTAAGTTTATTTATCAGAAGTTTAAAACCCACTTGTGCATAACAGGTCCCAAGATACAATTAGCGAAAATATGTTTAAAACTGTCAACTTACTACGATTACCAATTTACCAGTAATCCAATGAAGTTTTGATATGCTTAAAGCTGATTGTATTTAGCGAGCTGTCATACCAGGCAACAGAATTTATATCTGTTCTTGAGTACTCGTAGAAAACTCACATAGCTCAACAATATATGTACAGAGGCCAGCACATCAAGCTACTACAATCTGTCAGATTTTTTTAATAGATTTTCAACTTTATCGCCAAAGCATTAGGTTCAAAGTTGATTGGGAAAAATTGTCAGTTTCGGGTAGCTTGATGTGCTGGCGTCTGTACATTCGATATGCAAAACTTTTGGGGTAATAAATTATTGACTACGTATTCGGGATAGTTTACAAATACGTCAAAAGAATTCATAACAAAATCTGTTTATTTTATTGATTGAAGACACCCCAGCTAGCAAAATAGTCTTGTAAATAATTACTTAAAAGAATAAAAGCATTGTAAAACATTTATAAGTGTCCTGATTAAGAAGGGGCCTCTTATAAAGGCATGTATAATGGGGATTTGAACTGAAAGAATGTATAAACTTATAAAGAAGTCTTATAGATATACAGGGTTATTTTTAAAACACCAAAAACCTCTTAAGAGGTCATTGTACTCATCATTATGAACAACTTTTACTATGGGACCAAATCTGAAATCGCGAAAAAAAAATCAGCTGTTCCCTACATTTTGACGACTCGTACGAACGTAAATGTAGGGAACAGCTGATTTTTTTTTCGCGATTTCAGATTTGGTCCCATAGTAAAAGTTGTTCATAATGATGAGTACAATGACCTCTTAAGAGGTTTTTGGTGTTTTACAAATTACCCTGTATAGAAGAACTCCTTGTAAAAATATTTATAAGAGCAAAAGTTTACAAGCGCACTTGTGTAAGACTAATTACTCTTGATATTTTTTTATACTTATTTAGGCATCTTATAAGATCGTATGTTCTTATAGATTTCTTGGGTAAGTATTTTAAAAGAGCACTGATCTTACTAAAGCATGATATACAACTGTTGAAGAACCAATAAATTATAAGTGTAATTTTTCTGAGCTAAATCATATTAAAGAGTAGTAGCAAGTTGGAAGTTGTATAAAAGAACATTTAAGCTCACAAACGTCGTAAGCATGCTTTATTAAGTATATTACCGATCTCATTTATTGATATAAGTATTCTTCACTGTCAATGGCCACCGATAATTGTTTTAGGCTAGTGTTTAATAGGAGAAATGGTCTTTAAACTCACTTAACTAGAGTCATATAAGAAAATCTAGTCTGACAGTGCATTTAACTAAAAACGATTGAGCTTTTAAATGTTCTGATGAAGTACACTTTAAGTTGTTGGCAACATTGCAGTCAAGTAACGACAATCGACGACGGCTGAACGGCAGGCGGTTTAATTTAAATGGCTGACGTTTCTTCAACGGCGCCATCGGACGTTATAAAACTGCGGTACACAAGCGGAGCGGCACCTTTCGCGTTTAGAATTTCAAATAGCGCACACCTTCCTTTATTATAATATTGTAATTTAAGAAAAATATATTAAACTGTTGATTGAATTTAGTTATTTTGATTTTATTTAAAACACTAACAGTACAGTTCACATCAGAAGTGTGTAGCAACTTTCACGCCATGGGTAAGCGAGGTGGTAGTAGTAAGCGGTCAGGGCGACAGCGGGCTTCCTCCACCTCTTTCTCAAGCTCTAGTGCAAGGACACCATCTCCGCCTCGAAGACGGAAGGATAAGGTATCAAATAAGCGGTCAAGGCGAGAGCGGGCTTCTTCCACCTCTTCCTCAAGCTCCAGAGCAAGGACACCATCTCCGCCTCGAAGACGGAAGGATAAGGTATCTCACAAATATACCGAAACTGTGAGTACTTCGAATTCTATAACTCTGAACAATTTTATACCTGATTTTGACCCATTAAAGGATGATATTGACACCTGGCTTAGCATTATTCGATCTTACGCAAATACTTTTTCATGGTCTGATAAAATGATTCGCTATCAAGCTTTAAATAAACTAAAAGGATCTGCGAAAATCTGGTATGATTCGTTATTACGTACAGAAAAACTATGGCCCACGTGGAAATGGGACGACTGGAGGTCGAAATTGTCAAATAGTTTTCAAATACGTAGAAATATGTTTGATCTTTTAAAAGAAATTGTAGAGAAAAAACCTTTGGATAATCAATCTTTGTATGAGTTTTATTTTGAACAAAAATGCAAGATTGACCGTTTATGTTTGAATTTTTCGGAACAAGATGTTATTTCAATCATAGTTGGTAATATAGGTGATAGTAATATTGGTGCATCTATAGAGTCTAGTAATTTTAAAACAAGTGACGAATTAGCTAGTTATTTGCATAGTCGTGTATATAAGAAAAATTCAAAACAGGAAAGTAGTTCACGTGACGCACAGATAAAATCAATAGCCCAAAACCAGTCTGCATCCTTTAATCGAACTCAAGTGTCTACAAGTTCAACTAGCACAATCCAACCTTCTTCCAACGTTGCTCAGGATTTATTAGGTCGCAAAACAATCAAATGTTATAATTGTGGGGGTAATCATAAAAGGAACCAATGCGATTCAATTAAGTGTGAATATTGTGGGAAAAGAGGGCACCTAGAATCGAACTGTTACCATAAAAAAAATTCGTCGAAAACGCTAATAAAACCTGAACAACAAGAAACTAAATTTATATCTACAAATCCACGTAACAAGTTTATTAAAAAGGTATCTATATTTAATAATTATTATGAGGCATTTATTGACACTGGCAGTAGTTGCTCATTAATGTCGGAGTGGTTAGCAAAAAAACTTTCTTTGTCATATGTCATACTACCCTCACCCGTTATTTTGCAAGGATTTTCAAAAGAAAATTTTAAACACGTGAATACAAAGGTTAAGGTTAGTTTGACATTGGATTCTATCGTTTTGAGTGATATAGATATGTATATTTTGGATGATATGGTAGGATGCGACATATTAATTGGAAGAAATGTGACTGAGCGATCTGATTTAGTTTATTCTCGTATAGGTGAAAACCTACAATTTCAATATGCCAGTGAACTCAAAGAATTTTGCAATAATATAGCTGCGATAGACTTAGATACTACTACTCATCAAAGCGAGTTATTGGCCCTGCTGAATAGATATAGTGATTGTGTCGCTTCAAGTATAAAAGAGCTTGGAAAAGTGACTAACTACGAAATGACAATCAACTTATCAAGTTCGCAGCCAGTTCAGTGCAGACCTTTTAGAGCCTCATTTTCGGATAGGCAAACAATCAGAGAAATAGTGTCAGAATTACTCGAAAACAAAATTGTGCGCGATAGCAATTCTCCATATGCCAGTCCGGCTCTTTTAGTAAACAAGAAAAACGGCGAAAAAAGGCTCTGCATTGACTATAGGGCGTTAAATAAAATTACGATAAAAGACAAATATCCCATGCCGCGGATTGAAGATTTAATAGATAGGCTTCAAGGATATAAATGTTTTACTAGTTTAGATTTGAAAAGTGGCTATTACCAAATTTGTTTACATAAAAATTCGATAGATAAGACGGCTTTCATAACTGAAGATGGTCATTACGAGTTTTTAAGACTTCCATTTGGTTTGGCCAATGCCCCTGCATGTTTTCAACAAACTATGAACAAAGTGCTAGGTAATTTGAGATTCGGCAATGTAATTATTTATTTAGATGACATATATTTGGTTAGTGAGACTGTAGAAGAAAACATTAGGCTATTAGAAAATGTATTACAGATATTCAGAACAAATGGCTTGACATTAAATCTAAAAAAATGTCATTTTTTCAAATACGAAATTGAATTCTTAGGTTATAAAATTAAACCAGGTTACGTTATGCCAAATGATACTAAATTAGAGGCTGTTAAGAGCTTCCCAACACCCAAAACAGTTCACCAGCTTCGACAGTTTTTAGGACTAATCAGTTATTTTCGTAAATTTATTCGAAACTGTGCAATTCTATCAACTCAAGAGTTTTCGTTCGAAATCATCCATAGGGAAGGAACTCGGATGCAGCATGTAGATGCCTTGAGTCGCAATCCCGTGCTAACCGGGGAAAAATCGGAATCGGAAATTATTATGTCAATTACGGAGGCAGATTGGTTACTGGCAGTACAAGTACAAGACTCTGAGATAGTCAAAATAAGAGATGTTTTAGGATCAGGAGAGGCCGACGAACATAAAGATATTTTTAAAAATTATGAGCTTTTAGGCGGAAAAGTTTATAGGAGAACTAGTCAAGGTCGTAAATGGGTTGTTCCAAAAAACTGTATTTGGCAAATCATACGGTGTAATCACGATGATTTAGGTCATTTTTCCGTAGACAAGTGTGTAGAGCGTATACGTGCACGATATTGGTTTTCACGGATGCGTAACACTGTAAAAAAGTACATTAAAAACTGTCTTAATTGTATATATTTTAAAAATAAGGGAGGTCCAAAAGAGGGCTTGCTGTATCCCCTGCCAAAATATGCACAACCCTTCCATACTCTCCACCTTGACCATCTAGGACCCTTTGTTACAACTAAAAACAAAAACAAATATTTGCTGGTAATTGTAGATTCGTTCACGAAATTCGTATTTATATCGGCAGTACGCAAAACCAATGCGGCTGGTGTAATTAAAGAGTTAGAGTGTATATCAAAAACATTTGGTAACCCTAAAAGAATAATTAGTGATGCGGGATCATGTTTCACTTCAAATAAATTTTCTCAATACTGTGCGGATAGAAACATTAGGTTGCATATCGTAGCGACAGGCGTACCTCGTGCTAACGGACAGGTAGAACGGTTTAACAAAACCATTTTAGAAGCCTTAAAAACGATGGGTGCAGATACCACAGATGATAGGTGGGATCAATGTATTAAGGCTTTACAACAAGGACTTAATAGTACTATTCACAAAACTACTCGAGCCGTTCCCAGTGAGGTAATGTTTGGATATAGATTACGTACGGATAGTGATAGTCTAGCCCCAGATCTTGATAGCGAAGCATTGGTAGACGTGTCAAAGTTGCGTGAAAAGGTAGACGAGAATGTTAAAGCTAGTGCAGAGGAACAGAAAAGAAGATTCGACAAAACCCGAATCAAAGCCACACGGTACAAAGAAGGCGACTTGGTACTGGTCAAAATTCAAAGCCAAAATAATGATGGTCAAAGTCGAAAACTATTACCGGCATTCAAAGGTCCGTTCCAGATTAAGAAAGTGCTGGATAACGATAGATACGAGATATCAGATTTAAGAGGTAGCCTAAGAAGCTCTAAAATGTATAATGGAGTAGCCGTGGCGGAAAATATAAAACCATGGATTAATATTGAAGATTGGACCATATAAATCTATATAGTAATAATAACAAACCGTGTTGGCAAGGTATATATTTGATGTATTATTTTATTTACTAATTCATTATTATTTCAGTTTGAATGTTTAAATCTTGTGTTTACAGTTTGAGCACCATACGCCCATAAACCTTTGTAATACTTACTATTCCCGTATTTAGCTTGCGAGGCTGGTTAGACTACTGAGTTTTTAATATTATTGTAGTATTGCATATGTTGTAATATAAATGCTTTGCTTTGCTTTGTGTTGAACAAGATCAACTTGGTACGCTTGAGTGAGTTAAATGCTCTTCGAGTGCAAGTGATTTTTTCAATTGTTAACCCGGTCTCCTAAGTGTGGCAAAGTCCCTTTAGGTGCGGGAAATAGCACTGCAATCCATGAATAAAAATGTGCAATACTTCAGATGTCCTACGGATGTGTTGACTCTTTTAAAATTTTAACATGTACTTATTTCAATTTCAGTATTCCACCCAGACTCGTGTGGTGCCTGGGGCAGACACCATGCAGCATGGCCGTGTTGGCAACATTGCAGTCAAGTAACGACAATCGACGACGGCTGAACGGCAGGCGGTTTAATTTAAATGGCTGACGTTTCTTCAACGGCGCCATCGGACGTTATAAAACTGCGGTACACAAGCGGAGCGGCACCTTTCGCGTTTAGAATTTCAAATAGCGCACACCTTCCTTTATTATAATATTGTAATTTAAGAAAAATATATTAAACTGTTGATTGAATTTAGTTATTTTGATTTTATTTAAAACACTAACAGTACAGTTCACAAAGTAAGATTGTAAATAATGGAAAAATGGTGACATTTTGTATTATTTCATATTTTACTAAATTAATAACTATTATTCAAAAACACATCTCAAAAATGTCCCGAGATTTTAATGTTATTTACATTAAAAATACTTCGAATAAACCTACTCCGCAGGTAGTTCAACATTATAATAATAGTAGGTAAGATAGAAGTAACATAGAGATATTTTTATAAAAGTTAATATACAAAGTACTTACTTTTTTAAAGATTTTTATTATATTCACTGCATGCGCACAAATGTTTGTTAAAATGTTCGACACGCTTAAAAATACTCTTACATTGAGATCACAAAGAGGCAAATAAGGCGAATCACACTTAGAACAGCATTCGTAAGGCTACACAATGGCATTTTACCTTTACACCATGCCAGTGTAAGACACTTGTAAGACTAATTGCTTTTACAACGGCACTAGGCAGATCACTATAAGATTGAAAACACTCTCGATAAGAGCATAATACAATAACAATAAGGGCAAACACTTTTACAAAGTGCGCCCAATTCCACACTTACCAACGTTTGTAAGTGTACTAAAAGAGTAAGCAAAATATGCTCTTAGGATACTTGTAATACCAAGTTTTGCTAGCTGGGACTTGAAGTTAAACTTATACGAGCAGTGTTAGTACGACAAAAGTACAATATTTACTTACAATATCCCTAGTATCATAAGTAATCTAATCGTCAATGTATGTTAGAGGGACAAAACTATTTGCACTGTTCAAATAATGTTTTCTATAACGACAGGTATCTGTGGTCACCTGCGGTGTTATTCTGTAAAAATCTCGCACCGTGAAAACTCAGGTGAAGTGAGTACTAGTGCTGGTAAGGCGTAATACTCGTAACCGGCGTGTGTCAGGTAAACGAAGTAAAAGGAGTATTTAAGGATCGTAGCAGGTGGCGTTCTGTAGTTTCTGCCTACCCACATGGGAAGAAGGCGTGAGTTTATAAATGTATGTAGGTAACTGTAATTTTAATAAAACTTACCAACCGTATCTTGAGATTCTTGTAGGTACCTAAAATGGGAATTTAACATTATTACAATGTGCACATAGTTTTCTATGCCTTGCATTAGGTACCAAGCCGTATGTAGTTGTACCTACTACACAACAGAGGTGTTCCTATAGTACACACATTTTTCTTCAGTTATTACAGTTATTTGTTAGGGACAAAAAACAGTTACATGCCAAGCTTAACTAGAGATTCTTAAATTAACACAATACTTAGAAATACATTTAAACACAATCTATTCCATATTTATGTTACTACACATGTAACCCACGACATTGTCCACGAATTCTCATAAAAAAAAGTTTAAAGAAAACAGACTAACAGTGTGCATCGTAAAACAAGAAAGAATAAAATATAAATATAATCTAGACTAGGTATTAATCTATTCCAGATTCCAGGTGCTAATACAAAATCCACAAACATAGCACTCAAGTACTTACTCGGTAAGTAAATACAAATTCGTCAAAATATGTCTTATGTACGTATTTAATTCCAATATGAAGTTTACCCTTTGACTCACAAAATCAACTATTATTAATTGACCTACTCTAACCATCACTTGAGGTGTGTTTATATACCTATTTATTATGTGGTTTTTTGTAATAAATGAGTTAGCACTTTGTGGACGGTTTTCCCAGTGAGTCGTGAGTAGTGAACGTCAAAGAAATTAGGCGGAAATAACGTGTTCAAAAGCTACTGTTTTATTTCAGGCTGTATTGTGAGTGCATTCGGTTTATAGGTGTGTCATCAGGGTTTTTCAACTTTCCTTTAGATACTTAGAGCTTAAATGTGGAAATAAAGTCTCGTATAACTCATAACTGTTTTCTTTGCCTGAAAAGAAGATGACCTTTGACAGCGACTTTGGTTCATGACTGTATCTCTTTTTAGTTCCAGACAATGATGATATAGAACCACTAGCTTTGGCAAGCGGCTCCGCCCGCGTGGATGTCGGAAAATATCCCACGGGAACGTACTACCGGGGTTGAAAGTACCATGTTTGTTAATCCAGTTTAAAAACTCTCTGTGTGCCTCTTCCAAATCCGTTCACCTGTTTTTGCGCCAACCTGGAAAATACATTCAGACAAACGGACAAAAGTTCTAAAATGTATAATTATTTTCGGCATCAGACTCGTTCCCACACCTCGTAGCAATTACTTTTTTCAAAAATATTCAATGTTCAGTTTTGACTTCCTTTGTATCTTACTTATGTATAGATTATCATATTATCGTCTTTCACAATATCAAAGCAACACTTCTATATCTTCCCTTGCCCCTTTTCTATTCATTTAATATGAAAGTAGTTGTGCACCTAGACTTTCGTCACTTGCCTCGTTTATTCACCTAGCCTTCAGGTTCTCGTCTATGTAAATGACTTTTATTTTTATTACACAACACGACTAAACCACTGAATATAATGAATGCGGTTAAGAGTCCCGTTATTTCTTAGAAGTAGACTGTGTCACTAGTACTTAGTTGAATCAAATCATACACCTTTTATTTATTCACCAACATATAAGTACCTATCGCTTGTAGTATGTATGTACAGACGCCAGCACATCTGTCAAATTTCTTTAATAGATTTTCAAATTTATCGCTACAGTCTAAGGTTCAATTCTGTCAAAAAGGACACAGGAATTATTGAGAAAATCTCAGTACCTATGTATGTACGCCCGACGACGCCATATCAAGCAATAAATTTCCAGTATGATCTGACTTCTCATTGTATGAAAAACTTATACAATGCGAGGTCAGCTAAAACTGGAAATATATAGCTTGATACGTCGCACTTATGAAAATTACAGGAAATTAATATAGAACACAGGAAAATTTAATTTACAACAACAGTTATATGCACTTGACTAACATTTACTTTAAGGAGCTGTGTTTTTCCTGTTTGAGGTAAGTTCGAAATTCAAACTAAATACAAACAAAATGGATGCAAACTTTGTGTTTCAGATTTCGGAAGTTTCGAGGGGCAATGAAAGCAAATGTTTTTACTGTAAATAAGGTATCAGAATCACTTTTACAGGACATTAAAAAAAAGCTCGATGTAGTCGACATTTACTATCTGAGGAATCCCTATAATTAATATGAATAAATTTCCCCTGAGGATGGAGAAAGAAAAGAAGAAATGACAAAACAAACTCAGAGGTCAGTCTCTTTTAAATTCCAGAATTAAACAGGCTGACTGGTGTGTGATCCCCAAATTCCCACCATCCCAATAAGTTACGGTTTAGTTTTCAAAACCAAGGCTCCTGGAAATATCATCAAAAGCAAATAAAACCAATGGAAACAACTGAAGTTCTTTGTGTGAGTACAAAAATACCTGTGAACAAAAAGGAGGTACTGCCAATGCACCATATCTTCATAATAAAGGTTAATTTGCTTGTCATTACGTTCATTTCTCGGTACGATGACAATATGCTAACATATCGAATCGTTCACCCCGTTTACGATGGAGACCCGACCGGTTTATGTGCATCGCGCTTCGTAATGACGAGATGCCCGTGTGCTTATTGTAATTAATTTAGTAGGTACTGTACGTTGTATGCAATGATACCAATGCTTTCTTTTGGGTCGTTTTTCTTTCCAATTGTGCCGTTATTTGTGTGGGTTGATGATCTTTGTCCACTTTTAAAATTACGATAAAAAAGCACTTCCTCTCTACTTAAACATCATCATTATATTTTCTTTACTCCTGTTTCATGTCTATTGTTATATGTATATATTTATTTAGATTAGTGTAATATACTTTATGTATGTATTCATTGTATCGTGTAAATCGTACAACACAGACTACCTACAGTATTTTTGTCTCTCCTTCCCTTTTCAATCCATCCAAAGGTTGTCTTTAAAAGATCGCTCTTAGTAATAAGACCGCCCATTGTGTCACCCCTTGTAAAATTTATATGTTTATGTCTGTAATTTATGTGGTGTATATGATAAAAAGTATTCTATTCTATTCTATTGATGAGTTGAGTGACATAATGAAACGGTAAAGTAACTGATTTTGAAGTCATGTGAACACGTTATGAATCATTTCTCGTTAAAAGGTGTTGTTTTGTGATGTTAACCTGCCCTGCCCCAACACTAGTAATAATTTACCTCAATATGTTTACCTGTAGTCAATGTGCCTAATTTCGAGCACAAAAAGTATACTTTATGTTGCCAGTTATAAAATATTAGAATGTGAATCAAAGCAATCTAATTTATGATTTCACTTTAATTTTTCTTCTTACTAATTAAGCTACACTTGCCAGTACTTCTTGTGAAAATTATCACCGGCAAGATACCCTAATTATCCATATTAAGATGTATCGAACCTTTTGTTTCGAAACATGTTTACAAAACCCTTTTCTTAAACAGTGAAGTGCAGACGCATGCGCTTCCGCAGAGGCGCGTGAGTCAGTTAGTTGTAAACATAGTCATCTCGATTCTCGTAAATATATCACATTGTGAAAACTGATGATCGATTGCGACTATAAAATTTTGTACAAAAGCAATCATTTATTTCAACAAAGGAAAATGCGACTGCAAGAAAACAAAGTGCAACTTCATATACCTACTTAGGTACGTACTTCACTATTTGTTATGGGGTTTAAACGTAGTAGGTAAGAAACTATTATTATGGTTTATTTCATTTTAACACTTTGAACGCCGTGGTGGTCACCAGTGAGAAACAGCAATATTTTTTAAAATTATTTAGATAGTAATAATAAATAATTATTTAGACTATTTTGAACCGTATGAGCCAGTAAAATATAATGTGTAAAATTTGTCGAAATCGTGAATCGGCGTCAGCTCAGATGGAAAGTAAAGTGTGGTCACCGGTGACCACCACGGCGTTCAATGTGTTAATAATTGTTTCCTTATTCTGTAATAGAGGTATTTCCTAAAAGTTAAACGTGAAAAGTGTGCTGCCAACGTTTTAAAGTACCTATCCTAATTTGTAGCAATGCACCCATTTTTTGCGGGTGCATCAGCGCAACCTTTTTTTATGCCGTAAAGGCAGTGGTCAATGAATCACGACGCTGAACGTTTTTTTCGTACTATTTTGCGTTTTCTTCATCGACACTTCGCTGGTAACATTTTAGTTTTATTTTATTTATGTCAACGGTTCCGTTTTTATTTGTTGCCAGTATATTTTTATCTACCGGAACGGATTATTCAACGCTGTGGTCAATTTCGACCCAAGTATTACAGCCCGGCTAGCTCAGTCGGTAGAGCATGAGACTCTTAATCTCAGGGTCGTGGGTTCGAGCCCCACGTTGGGCGCAAACATTTTTTTCCCATCATTATGTCAAATGTTCTGTTAAAAGTCTTCACTGGCGAAGAATAAATAGATTTTTAAAAGTAGGTAAGCAATCCAATTGAGTAAAATGCGAAATTATTATTTTATCTCTGCAAGACTATGTTATGTTCCATAGCTGAAGGGTTTTCCATTGTAAGGAATTTCCCACAAAGTTTACATACGTCACTATGTGTAAAACTGTCGTTTTCCTCAATCTTCTTCTTCTAGCGTTTCGATGGCATAAATAGAAAAAATAAACATATTAGTTTTAAATTTGTTTGGCCCAAAATATCATTCGCTGACGCGGCCATTAGGTCCTCATGTTTTCAGGTGATAGGGCATGCGGTGCAAGATGGGAGCTGAGCCATTGTCTGTGGAGAGACACCGCTAATAATTCCTTGCTTTTCTAGATTTTTTTTTTGCCTAGTTAAGGCGGTTGTGAATTCATATGAACGCGCGTACAGCGATAGTTCCAATGCCAAGGCTGAATCATGTCGTCACTGACGTCAAAATAAATGACACTTCATAATTACTTACCGAAGTGCGGTTTAGACAACGTGTGGTCAAGTACCGTTTATTTTCATGTATAACAGTTTTCCTCCTTCAGTATATTGACTCCAAATTATTGAAATAATCCCAGTTGCATTATAATTACTCTGCAAGTGCAATACTGACAATTCCCTGTTTGTCACTCCATTTAACTGAATTCCCGTGGGTTTTATTAACCTTTACTTATAAAAATAGGTAGGTACCTACCTTGTAAAGAGGGCTAGGGGAGTTGGTACCTACGGTCAACCGATATACAGCATGACTTTTTTACCGTCTCCAATTTTTTACAGGCTGTTCCACCCATGTATATGAATAACTTTCACTATGAAACCAACTCTGAGATCACGAAGAAAAAATCAGCTGTTTCATACATTTTGGTCAAGTAGGTATTGAACTTTTGTATTAAATAGCTGATTTTGTTTTCCTGATTTCAGAGTTGGTCCCATAGTGAAAGTCGTTCATGTTTATGAGTAGAACACGCTGTAAAAATTCGGAGCCTGAAAAAGAAATCATACAGTAGCTACTGCACGTAAGTTTAAAACGAATTAAAATACTAGGCGCCTTTATCTTGAAGCACTAGGGTTTACTGTTCCAATCCATGTTATAATACAGGCAAGTGCCTAGTTTGGGGGTCACCGTCCAATCTATTCTTGTACCTACAAATTATGATCATTAAAAATTTGAATCCAAAATTAAGTGGCTGTCAACGTCAAACTTCTTTCATGGTGAGGGAATTCAATAAAAATAATTTCCCTGAAGCATAGTCTTTATCCTTTTTGGTAATTTAGTTTTTAGTCGAATATAAAATCACACTGGGGATTTCCGACATCAATTCCGTTGAAATATTTTAATTACCATATTTATGTGTGTTTATAATAATTTGTTCACTAATTTTAAAGGAAAGCAGTTATTTTTGACGTTCTTCACCATGCTATATTGCTATCACTTATTAAAGTATGACTTATAGAAAGACGTTGGTGTTGTTGTGCTGGCATCTGTACCAGTGTACCATTTACACAATGCAATGAATACATACATTTAATAAATATATTCGTACCCACGGTCGTGCCTACTCATCGTTTTATAAAGTAAACTCGGTGGCCAATTAATAAATCCCACCTACCTACAGATTGTAGAACAAATGAATGCGTCATCAGATCATCGTACGCAGGTAGTTCCTGGATGTTGACCGCGTGACATACATACGTATGTATATGTTATCTAATGACAGGTAGAATCCCGTTTCCCACTGATTGACAAATTGTAGGTTCTTCGTATATTATTCAGACCAACTGTCTGGTATTCTAGCCACAAGAGCCCTGGGGGCTTAATAAGTGGGTTAATTTATGAATCTGCCGTTGATAACTGCTGTGCAAAGCATTCTTACAATATCCACGTGAAGACAACCAATAACAACAATACAATTTATTTAAACGTCGAAACTTATGTTTTATGATAAGTTTGGACGTTGGATGTAGTGTAGTTACGGATAAAACGGTAACAAGATCAGCGGGGTAGTTGAGAAACACACTATCAGTAGCAGTGGCTTTCATTTTGACAGTTTAACCACATTCATTGCGTTATTAAAATGGTTAGGCAGACAAATTTTTCGAACGTATGAAGCATTGGATTAGCAATATCCTTCAAAATTATTCAGATTGGGATTGACAGTGTGTTACGCAATTAAGGTGCAGGAAAATGAGAGTGTACGTCAGATCGTTATTATAAAGTACTAAGGGATGAAACTTATTGTACTAGGTACAGACGCCAGCACATCAAGCTAGCCGAAACTGTCAGATTTTCCCAATCAACTTTGAACCTTATGCTTTAGCGCTAAAGTTGAAAATCTATTAAAGAAATCTGACAGATTGTAGTAGCTTGATGTGCTGGCGTCTGTACATGACACGAAACGACCGACGAGCTCACACAGCGCACTATGTGCTAGAGCTTTTTGCAAAGGAGGATTTCACAATACAGATGGTTCTGTGAAATCCTCCTTTGCGAGGATACGACTATTCTGCAGAAATTCCTTTACACTACATAGTTACCCATATTCTGTTGTGCTGATATTTAAGGGAGATGGAAAACGGTGGGCCCAAATGTAATAAGTTGAGTTTTTATACACTTTCTACTAAATTATCAATGATATTATAAGTAAAGATTTTTACTTATAATATCATTGCTAAATATAATAAATAGATATAAAAACTAAAATATTAGTGCAAAAGAACATATTTTGCACTTCAGGAATCGGCTTATAGTTAAAGATTGTAACATATCCTCACTTTTACTTATCTCTTATATCTCTGTTCTCAGATTGACTATATCCGCAGAGTTTTCAGTGAAAGTTTGATAATATATTTAAAGCTATTAATTGACACCACTTTCATCTTTTTACACCCAGGCCCAAGATTGTATGTAATCGTTTCAGTCTCCTTTCCCAGATTCGAGCAGTTTGTGGTGTGAAAACTAATGGACGGACATACTTAGCCAGCCAAATGGCTGCCGTGGTCTTTGACCGAATTTTCTATTTTCGTCTCTATACGAAACATTTCCCGATTAACGGACTACCGGCCGAATTCTTTTCATAGATTTAACTAGGCACTTAGTCTATATATTCCGATACCCGTTTTGTAAATATTTTAATAATTAGGTACTTTCTTTGTTGCAGAAAATAACGTGTTATGTTTTATTTGTTTGTGAGTGCTAGCTAAGCGAATAACGGCACCATGTTCTGATAAAATAGTGTATCAAGTGTTTGAGTGAAGTGTAGGCATTAATACGGTAGTAAGTACAAGTTGCTGATTGTTTTCTAAACTCTGTTCAGGCTTTTTTTTTCACTCTGGCAAGTTAGAGAAAACTCGTCATGGGGTCACCCATGACGAGTTTTCTCTAATTTGCTCTTGAGTTGAAAGTGAAACCCTCAGATGTTGTGTTGTTGTTGTACACCTTTTGTTTTCATTTTTCATAAATAATACGGCCTGAGCTTTAATATTAAATTAAAAACTTTCAAAACACATACATATTTTAATTCATCGTTCCTCAGAATCTATTGTGTATACTCGACAATGGTTATAAGTATAACAGGTCAGATTTTAACTTCACACAATTTAAAATGATTGGTGACTCTGTTTTTATAAAATTCAATTTACAGCATTTGTTTTTGAATAATCTGTGTCAACTTTCAACTCTTTTGTTTGAGCAACGAATTTATTTCGCGCAGTTTTAAAACAAAACACAAACAGCTGATAAGGTTCAGCGAGTCAGACCTCCTCTGTGAGTGAGAGTGATGTTTATTTTATACATGTTGTTTAATGAAACTATATGAATAGGATGATATACGTTAGTGTTCTAGTTAAGTTATATTGTCGATCGGTACGTTATCGTGTCGCAGGATGTCGTGCTCGTCGGGTCGACGGTCTGACAGGCCGCAACTAATTGTTATAAATTGTGTTGCCATATATTACAGAGAGATAATGTTTGTTTGCTTAATATTAAGTTTTTTTTTTTTTTTTATGAAGCTTTCTTATACGCAATAGGTGGCTACAAAAATCTTTAACTTGACACTTGGTAAAGGCTTTGACATCTACTCTCATATCATCTACTATCATACCCGTAGAACGTAGTAACGAAGTTAAAACTGTACATTGAATACTTACCCTTTTGTCGGGATGTATGTTGCGGATTGCCGCAAAAACGGCTGAACGGATTTGGATGAAATTAGGCACTCCGAACTTGGATTAGCACATATGCTGCTTTCGATCCCGGTATTAAGTTTCCGGGGAACAATTTCCGACATCCGCGCGGGTGGAAAACTAGTTTTTTATGAGATGCTTACAGCTATAGAAATAAGATGTTATTTTCAAATCATATTAAAAACTATCGTTGAGGAATTTAATCTGACCTCAAACTGTTTCTTGAGAATACGTCGAAAAACGTTTCTTTGTTGGATTTGAACATTTTCGAGTCTCGGCTATTCTGTCTTGCGTATTTTATGAAAGAATACCCTAAAATACAGACAGTTTTGAATATTTCGCTATAAATAAACGCTGAGACGTAAATATTCAAGCGCCACCTGTGAGAAGGTCGATTTGAAACTGATTTCTGATCTTAGTACAATGTCGTGATAGATTGTAGCTACATAGTATTTTACCTACAACCAGTGCAGATGCGAATATTTTCTTAAATTTACTGCCGACAGAGTTAATGACATTATCTAGTAAGGTCTAAGGGTGCTTGCATAAATAAGCGGATTTTCGGGCTCCTTGCAGGTTGATATTTGGAAAAAACAGTTACATTTTTTTTTCTGTTTCTTTATGTGCGAGCGCATTAGTTAACACGGGACTATTTCACCCACACCGATTGGTAACGACTTTTTTTACCGGGAATCCGCTTCTTTATGCAAGCAAAGCACCCTTAGGAACTTAGGTAGGTAGGTAGGTATCTAGGTACTTCATGCGTGCTAGCAAAACCCATTCATATTCTACTTACTACGGACTATCTGTTTTGTTTACCTTCTACTTTCCGAAGATCTTGGTGTTTCCCATCTTAATCTTTTATTAACAGTTGCTTTCTAAAACACGTTCTGAATTACTCTCACCTTGAGTAATATTCTGGACGTTCAATAATTTTTCTGCAGCTGTTACATCAGCATAAAGGGAAATCTATTTGTACCTAATGGTAGCCAATAATTAAGAGAATCACGAAAACGAACCATTGTATCTATTTGAACCGGCTTTTGTAGGGAAATAATCATTGCGTTTAAAACGTCATGTCAAGTAGTACAGTCGATTGCACGTCGTGGGTAACAATGACCTTGGTCTGGCCGAGCGTAGTACGGAGTTCCTATAGAATAAGAGAAATATACTGGTTTTTTTACCACTGACGTGCTGCCTCCTGTTCAACAGTTTATCCTCCTGACCTAATAACACAATGTTAACGTTTCGCCGTCAAAATATTCCAAAGGCACGTTGAAATGAATCATTGCGGCATTCGCGGCATCTGACGTCTCCAGCATCATTAATCAAGGAAGGTACCAAAAATTAAGAAATATTCATTTTGGTGCGCAGTTCGTGGAACTTATCGTGAACCCCGCACAAAAGTCGCACTTATTTATTTTTATTAATTTGTTGGTTAAGTAAATGTTATGTTTTAACAATAAAAAACAAAGGTTATAATATGTCTGGTTATGAACGATACGTTTGACTCGTGTGTTTTTTGCTCTAGAATTGAAACTCAGGGGATGTGCAGACAGGTCCCACATATAACCAGCTTAATAAGACTATTTGAGTTGCAGCTTTCGTATGTATTTCGATTTTTCAAATTTAAATATGTATACTCCAATCGTAGAATTGAATTGGGCATATTTCAATGAATACAGTTTTTATTTGCGGCAATAGCCCAATACCCAAGTCACGCACTGGAGTGGCAGAGGTCGCGAGTTCGAATCATATTTGCACTATTGAGTACGTGAACTCGCAGCACAAACAAATATTGTTTAGTTAGAAGAATACCACGTCACTAGTAATCTTCTCTTTGTTAATCATACCTTTCACACGGTAAGCATTGATACGAGCGGCTTAGACAAAGGACACGAGGGTAGTATTCACTATTGAAAGTGCGCACGTGCCCTGGTCACATGTTTCAACGTGGACAAAGGAGAATTTGAGACTATAATTATCTTTGTATTCAATGAGTTCAAGACAATTTCAACAAAATATTTATTTGGAATTTTAGCGAGCACTAAGCTTCATATTTCTAACGAAATTAACCAAGTTATTGCACCTAAGAAAATAAATTAATGTTCGATTTGTGCTCAGAGACTCTCAGAAAGTACATTATAATGAAGTCTGCCCACTTGTTTACAAAGTTGTAGCAATAAACTCAAGTGATGGTTTTGAAATCGTAGTGCATAGTGAAACTAGCTAGGCGTTACGTTGGCTAGAGCAGGTACTACCTATAGTTGAGCAAACCTGACCTACCACACCTGGCGAACAACAGGGTATACATTCCTGCGATGACACTTACAACGCAATAGAGGTGGTCTTAAGTTACGGACGTGATTACTATTTATGATTGCATGCGCTGCGGAGCCTTAGTAAATGATAGCAATACATATGTTCAAAAACATTATCATTTTAGGCACTGGATGAGCCATTGAAAGTGGGTTTTCCCAATACAAGTACACAATACATACAATACAATACACACAATTTGGTGATAAGCTCTGCAAACGGACGTAGCATCAAACCAACTTAGCAACATACGGTTGTAGCAACGCATTCGAAGCAACATTCAGCCGTAGCAACAAGTGGTCGTAGCGGTTGTTGTAACACGTTCGTAGCAACACTCAACGGCGTAGCACGGTTGTACAATCGTTCATAGCGAAATACGAACCCGTAGCAAAACGCAACGAGTGATCATAGCACGGTTGTAGCAACATGATCGTAGCAAACAGGTTCGTATTAATGGCGTTCCATCACCAAATAAACGACATTACGAACCAAATGAATAGTAGATGTTATACAAGGGGCTAAAATGACCCCTTATGTACGAGGTAGAGCGAGGGAGTAAGTAAGACGTCAGCACATCAAGCTACTAAAATCTGTCAAATTGCTTTAATAGATTTTCAACTTTGTCGCTAAAGCATCAAGTTCAAAGTTGATTGGGAAAATTTGACAGTTTCGGGTAGCTTGATGTGCTGGCGTCTACAATTTGTACAATACTGGATATTTAACAAGATGTTTTTTCCGGCAACTTAATTTCAGTCCTCTGTGAAGAAGATGAATGTTGAGTTGTCTGTGGGATAAACGTGGGAGATCACTTAGTTCCAGGTTTGAGGGTCCCTCGTTTGAACGCTCTGAATAGAGAATCGGCTGAGTTGACTCATCCCTTGATGTCGATGGTCGTGGGCTAGTTGGGAGAATATTGATGCGTTCTGTGATACGCTGGGTGAAATCAAATTTGTTTTGAATGGAGTTCTCTATATAGCCTTCCGCCACTTGATCGGATCTCCATCCTCCGTGGCCTTTTAGCGTTTTTAAATTTCCACCTAAAATTCGCTAAGAGAGTGGCGGATGTCCTTCGGAAACAGTGGCCAGTGTACTGCCGGTCGATTCTGTAAAAATATCACCGTGAAATCATAGATGAAGTGAGCTTGAAGTGAGCAGTCAATAGTGTTAATCCCTAGCATTAGTCTACTGAATCTCATTTCACGCTCACTTCACCTAAGTTCTTATGGTGAGATTTTTATAGAATAGGTAGCACTACAGTTCCGGATTGGGAAAATTTGGATAGGTGGCGATCTCTTTTGGCATATTGCTTAATTAATTTTTGCCTATAACTTGCCTTGTGCATTTTCCGTTTTGATAGTTGAGAAAAAATCTCGGCATGCCCACTACACTCTCAGTCACACTCTAACTCTTGGCAGGCTTTGATAATTTTTGGAAATTCTCCACTTATAACGAATTTCCTGTCCTTATTTGTCGTTGTATTGGGCAGATTTATGCGTTGAAGATGGGTATCAGTTTCGACATCTTCCACTGTTATGTTAGCCAGTTCTATCCCTCTGCAGGCACCGCTGATCCCAAAAAATAAATATTAATTTATTTTATTTATTTTTACAATTTTAAGAAAGCTAACAGACTAATACACGTAAATGGTAAACAACTGACAATTGCTAATTACAAGCAACTTGTAAAACACAAAATAAGTGTGTTAAAACTGTATTTTGGTTGGTGCCTCTACCTGCCAATTTAGGTTGTTGAAAATAATAAAAAAAAGAACTTTTTTCTTGTGCCTTACTTGCGAAATTCTCGATATCGTTCCTCGTGAAAACTTTGGATTTCTTGGTGGTGAAGCGCTCCCCTTTCCATGTAAAAAATGAAATAATAACATTTTAGGAATTTTTCATATAATATAATATGTTAGTATTTCAAATCCTCGCACCAATATTTGTTGCCGCAGCGCTCATGTATCGAAACGTTCTTGAGTTTTCTCGCTAAGGCCGATAGATGGCATTAAGTAGTGTGTTTCCCGCCTTGTACTGAGCATGGCTGGTGCAGTGGACTCGAATCCGCCTTTTAAAAATTCCTTTTTTGGTGAAATCATGATGATACTCGTAAAATAAATGGACCTGCATCTGTGCTTCATTGAGAACTTATAGTACAGTGTTGATTTTTGGAGTTTCAACCATTCCACCGGTGGATTCAAGAAGATTTTGCTCGCCGGCCGGCAGCCTATACCTCACGCCATCACGTGCGCATGAACGAGGTATTTTCCCATCTCCCTGGGTCCGAGTGGGATCTCTGGATTGTCAAGGTAAGTACGTGGGCATGTTTTGCTGCTAACCATTTTTTGGTATTGGTTTCTCGAGGATTTATCAATAGGCTTCATTTTTAAGGTCCGCCATTACACTTTTTTTCGCACAATCTTCCTAAAGGTTCAGGCTATTTACATGCCTAACGCACATTTTTTGGTCCTTCAGATGCCTGATAAATGGCCCGTTACCTAGATTTTTGCGTATTTGTTTGGTGAAAATCATATAGGTTCAATAACGCACAATAAGTATTTATTTACGTAAACTTTTCGTAAATTATTGCCTATATAACGCAGCGTAATTGACAATAGATTTACGTAGTTTGTTGGTGAATCTGTTCAATTATTTATTAGTTTACATAGAACGACATTACGTATTAATAGGTAAAAGTCATTTTATGTAGGTATCCGCATTTAAAAATTCGCTTTGATAATAAGTTATTAGGTAGGTAGTTACCAACTCATCTCGGCATTGTGCGTAATAATAATTAGATAGATACCTACTCATAGTTGGTAGGTGCGTTACTAATTACGATTGCAAACCGCCTGGTAGGTATTTTTTCTGTTATTGTCTTCGTTTGTTATAAATAACAAAAAGACGAATAAACAACCGAAGCCGGAAGATTTATTAACTATTCTTCATGAAAAGAAAAGATTGTTTAAACGCATTAATCGATTGTAGGTATGATTTATCAAAAAATATATCGTAGTTCGATTCGTGGAAAAATGAAAGTTTTATGACTGAGTGAGAAACAATTGATGACATTCGAGATAGATTTGAATCTTTTGTCGACCAAATTAATCAAATTGACATTAGTTAAAAACCTGGTTCAAGTGCTGACTATACTTGTTTAGAATCCTTTGAATTTGAATATTTGATTTGTATATTCATATTAAACGTGTTAGGAATAAAATAAACAGTAATCAATCGCCATCAACACCTAGTAGCAACATAAAAACTCTTTTTGAACCGCTTAAAATAAAGTTGCCGCTTACAGCCTGTTGTAGAAAACTTAATTTACTGATAATTCTTTTGAGTAGGTAATTCTTTTCTTAAAGGAGTTGGTTCTGTACCTATCACGACCGATAATAGGATACGTGCATTTAGATATCGAGTCTCGCGTATATCCGGATCAAAAATAAACTATTCACGCATTAGTAGTTACGGACCAGCTACCGTCACTCCATGTTAAGTGGGATAGCCATGTAGACTTCCAGGCGCTTACGCTCGCAGATTTAAGCTGGAATATTTCAGGGGATATTGACCTAGTATTGGGCGCTCAACTGTTTCCTTACATTTACTTGGGGAATAGGATCGATCTTGGTTCACGCGCCCACCTGCATTATTGACCACATTCGGGTATGTCTTTATGGGTGATTTTCCGCATAATAGTGATAATTTAAATTTACCTAACTCTTCGGTCACGGCATTGGTTCTCAATGATTTATTACAAAAGTTTTGGGAATTGGAAGAAGTTGAGAATAAACGTTTTTTCTCTACTGAGGAGGCCGAATGTGAGAATATTTTCTCCTCGACCGCGTCACGTGACGATGTGGGACGTTATAACTTATACCGTCGCGTTACCTTTTAGCAAAGATCCCGGCGAGTTGGGTAACTCCCGCACCGCCGCGTACCGTCGCCATCGGCTTATTGCGCTTGAAAGGCAACTCCGCCATTCGCCGATGATGCGGAAAAATTATAATGCAGTGATCAAAGAGTACATTGACAATGGTTACTTAAGTCAAGTCGACGAATCTGCCATTTCCGATGACGGGTTCTATATCCCTCATCACGGTGTCGTTCGGCCAGACAAACCGATGCCGCGCATTGTATTGGATGCTAGTGCAGAACTCATACAGGGTTGTCTTTAAATGATGTACTCCATATTGGTCCAAATTTACAAATAAATTTGTTTATTCTTTTAATAAATTTTAGATTATTTCCCATCGCTATAAATGCTGATATTAAACAAATGTATTCAAGCGTTGGTGTACCCATTGACCAGCGTAAATAGCTACGCATTTTGTTTCGATTCAATGAGAACGAACCTGTGCTAACCTTTGCTTTTAATCGCTTACCTTTCGGACTTAAGTCGAGTCCTTACATAGCTATTCGCACTGTGCGACAGCTGGCCTCCGATAGTCCGCATTATCCCGATCCCGACTCCCATCGTAAGTCCCTCGATTCAAAAGACGCGTGCACTCCCACTCACAGTTTCTCTTGCACTGACCATTGGTCGAATGAGGTTTCCTATTATCTTATTGCTTTCTATTCACAAACGTCTAGTTTCTTGTATGTGTGCGGTACCCCGTCTTAGCTTGCGACCCCGTCATTCGATTAGGTATACGCTAATTTAGGTACAGATTTAGTGGGGTTCGCATCGGCGTCGAGTCGACGATGAAGTACCTGGGACTCGTCCTCGACAGCCGGTGGAACTTCGTGGAGCATTTCCGACGTTTGGCTCCCAGACTGGAGCGGGCCGGGGCTGCCTTGAAGCGGCTCATGCCCAATCTAGGGGGTCCAAACGCCTCCTGCCGAAGACTACGCAGGGGTTGTGCGGTCCATGGCCCTTTACGGGGCACCGGTGTGGGCGCGTTCTTTGAGGCGGCGACCAGCCCGCTGGTTGAACGCGTCCCAGAGGGTCATGGCCGTCCGGCTAGTCCGGGGATACCGCACGGTCTCCGGTGAGGCCCTTTGCCGGATTACCGCCATGGGATCTGGAGGCAAAAGTCCTCGCCCAAATATGGGAGTGGCGTGAGAAGGCAAAACGCCGAGGCGTTACCCCGCTGCCGCGAGAAATCGCGGCACATCGGACAGAGCTCTGGCGGGATCTCATAGCGACATGGAGAGCGGGTCTGTCGCAACCCAGTGCTGGGAACGCCACAATTTCAGCGATATAAGATAAAGAGGGGACTCTTTCAGGAGTGGCTAGAGAGGCGCCACGGCGTCCTCACCTTCCGCCTGACGCAGGTCCTCACCGGACACGGCTGCTTCGGGAGGTTCCTGTTCCATATAAGTCGGGAGGAAACGCCCGGGTGTCACCATTGTGTGGATCACCTGGAAGACACGGTGAAGCACACGTCCTCACGGCGGCGATCGGTGCCCTGGGCGTCGGGAGTCAAGTGCCGACTCCCGGCCACCATAGGCGCGGGCTTGCTGACGGCGAGCAATGGGCAGTTTGCCGTCCGGTAAGGACCAGGCCCGGGTCGACGGCGCGTTGTGTTCCACGTGCGCCTCAAAGAGATTTCAGCAGTAACTGACGTGTGCGTTCGCGCAGCGGAATGTTGTTGAATTTAAGCGGAACCTTGTAAGTGTCTGCAACATGTTGCCAAGTATCAATGATGTTCCGTTAGTAATTAAAGAGTTATAGGACAATTTACCATGAATAGATCACTGTTTACAAAGCAGTCAAATATCACGACGTTCTAAAGGAATTGCATGGTAAAATGTATGCTAATAATTAGTGTATTCATTCAACTATTTACATGCAAAATTTCATGTCATTAAATTCAGTAATTAAAGAAAAACAATTATAATACTGACGAAGCATCGAAAACCTACATACTTAAATATAAAAATAATATAAAAATAAATCAACATTTAAAAAGTACTTATAAAATAAAACATTGGTATAAAAAGGTATTTTCAATTCAATACCAATTTTAATTATTTAATTTCCCTAAGGGGTCTATAGTTAGAATCCTGATCCGTGAAATCTTCAATAGAAATTAGCTGTATGAATTTTATTTGTCTTAAATAATATATCTAGATTATATCTCAAGTCTCAAGCGCATACTTAAATAAAGTACCTACGTAAATAGTACCTACTTTCTGTCATAGTCAAATACATTTAAAAAAGTAGGTGTACAAAAATAAATGACCTATAAATTATATCGAAACAACAATTGTATCATCACCTATACCAATTCAATACCGGTATTATACTGTAAATTTTGGGATGTTACCTAAATATATTGCACGGCCGCTTTTTTGTAGCCATCCGAACTTGGTCGGGTTATGTAGGTTTTCGATGCTTCGTCAGTATTATAATTGTTTTTCTTTAATTACTGAATTTAATGACATGAAATTTTGCATGTGAATAGTTGAATGAATACACTAATTATTAGCATACATTTTACCATGCAATTCCTTTAGAACGTCGTGATATTTGACTGCTTTGTAAACAGTGATCTATTCATGGTAAATTGTCCTATAACTCTTTAATTACTAACGGAACATCATTGATACTTGGCAACATGTTGCAGTCACTTACAAGGTTTGTATAAACGTGAAAATCTAAACCCCAAAGTGCATACTTTAAGAACTAAGACCTAATAAGCGTATTTTACGTTTATATTTTTATCTTTTAAGCCCTACGATTTTTTCTAAATCTGTTTTTTAAACAAATATAAACAAATTCAAAACAACGTATGTAAAAATCTACAGCTCTCTATGTAAGCGCTTTATATGAAAACTAGCTAATGGCCAAACGATCGCGCAGCGGAAACTTGAATTTCTCCGAAGTTTATGCATGCACTAATTTTATTCATACATACACAATTACACACAAATACACACAAATTTTTGGACACATCTCTTTTCTTCTAAAGTCTATGGATTAAAAAAAGTTCCGCCAGGACAACGTTCGCCCAGCGGAATCAGTTTTTGGTGAATTTCTCCACAATGGCTGCGTGCACAAATTGTTTTTTACCATACACAATTATACGACGTCATACACTAAATATCTGCATAATTAAAATCTTTAAATTCAACAACATTCCGCTGCGCGAACGCACACGTAACTGACGGGGTCCGCTAGGGCCGATGCCTGCCAGGGTCGCGGATTGTTCGAAAGAGTTACCGTGGCCCTTGGCTCAGGCAACTGAAGGAACACGGGTGGGTTTTAATCAGTAACCGCCCAAAGCGGGAGAAGTTATTTGATAATTTCCCACCCAAAAAAAAAGGTAAGTACACATTTAGTAAGGACACAAACAAAAGTGGTAAGAATGAAATCTTTCTCAAAGTACCTATTGTGTAAATCAATCCTTGTAAAATCCGATCTCTTACATCAATGTCTTTACTTGGTAGGACTTGCAATTTTCACTCTCGCAGGCATCTCTTTATTTCTGTAATAAATATGTTAAACAAAATATGTGAAACGGTAATTTGCAGGTACCTATTGTATTCAGAATATAAGATATCAATAATGTTTGTTTAACAATGCAAGCAACCGATGTGATTCAAGATTGCCCTCAGACCTTTTCTATTTAGGAGCTGGGTTTATCAAGCGATCCCCTAAAGAGAATCCCACGCACCGAAGGCATATACTTGTATTATTCAAATGTTAAGAAGAAATAAAAAAAGCATTACATTTGTTGGGAACGGCACGCTGATGTACCCTCGAGACTATAAAGTCGCGAAATCTTGAGAAAAGTTATATTATATTTGGCTGGAGATGCACCTAACGAATAAAGAACTTGTGAGCTGTTGACGCTGAGAATATCAAATAAAAGTTTAATTATTATTTTTGTCTTACTGAGATAAGTATAGAAATCCTGCAATATACAGCTCTTAAGTAATAATAATAATCATTTTATTATCAGGCAACTAAGGACCATACATAAAACACACAAAATAATCTTATACAAAAATAAACTAATACGTAATAAAAACCTTAAAACTATGACTATACACGTAACGTTGTCGGCGACATGTTTCGCTGCGTGGTGTCGCGTAACCGTCCTCGGAAACGTCGATGTACGACACCTTTCGGCCAAAAGTCCTCTTTCAGGCAGGTTTGTGGATGCTGGGTTGGAACTCGTACCACGAATGACTTGTAATTGATGTTGTGGCGCGATTCCAACCTTTCGACCCTCAGAGTCAAGTTGGAATGATACGGTCTAGTGGTTTAGTAAGCTTTACATTTCGATTAATTAGGTGGATCACACACTAAAACGCGTCACGCGACGGGCGCGGAAACCGCGCGCACACGTGATATTTTACATTTAAAAAATTAAAATTAAAGCGCTTTTCTACGAAAGCGAATCACTAAAAATGAAAATAACATGAAAAAGATCTGCCGGTCAATTCTGTAAAAATCTCACCGTGAGAATTTGCGTGGAGTTGACCAAGGATACATTTACAGTCATAATCGAGATTTTAATAATATTTTATGTATGCTAATTCTGTTGATAATTTTATATAATTTCAAAGGTAGTATTTTTGTTGTCAAAACATTACTACTTTGTGGGTTTTTAAAATAAAATAGCAAAACAGAAACTTAACAGAATCTCAATTTGGTTTTTTAAAATCTCGATTATGATTGTAAATGTATGCTTGGTCAATCCCTAGCTAGTATCAGGTGAGATGACACTGACCGGTCACTCCACGCTCACTTCACCTAAGTTTTCACGGTGAGATGGTTGCAGAATCGCACTGCTCGAGTGTAATTAAGGACATGTATAACATAAAGAAGGCTCTAACATATCAACGGAGTTGTTGCAGATCAAATCTAACCCCGCTGACTCTCTTAACTAAGTTAACAAAATTTTGGGATTGAGCTGCTCCAATAGGTCTAGACAGTGAATGTTGTTTATTTTTTTATTTTGCTGATTTACACTTTTGTTATTTTTTTTCTTTCTAAATATCTATTTATGACATGACATGAACATTTACTGTTTAAAGTCTTATATTATTTTAATTATTGTGAATGTGAGGACTATGTGGGTCATTGTTTCCGTTTTAATCATGGTCTGGCAGTTTGAGTGGTTTATGCGGTCTACACAAATGTTCTGTCCTTGGTATTGCTCGTCGAATCGTTGAGCTCTTTAAGTTCTGAGTTGAGCTGCACGGTTACTGACGAATGCGTGCACTGACTGCACAGGTCCACTCAATCTGTGTGGTTCTTCCCTCAAAATACCACTTCAGACACCAATCTACATGGTCCTCAAAGATCAAAGATGATGTCCGGATTTTTATATACACATTGACATTGATGAATTTTATATAAACAATGACATGGATATTTACTTTGTATAGTATCTTATTTTTTATTATTATTATTGTGAGTGTGAAGACTATGTGGGTCATTTCTTTTTTCTTTTTTCCTTCTTAGTTAGTTTTAATCATGGTCTGGCAGTTTGAGTAATTTATGCGGCCTACCCAAATGTCCTTTCATTGGTATTGTTCGTCGAATCGTAAGGCTCCTCAAGTTCTGAGTTGAGCTACACAATTTTTGACAAATGCGTGCACTGACTGGACAGGTCCGCTCAATCTGTGTGGTTCTTTACTCAAAAGACCATTTCAGACACCAATCTGCATGGTCTTCACATGATCTGACCAAGATTATGTCTGGACTTTAAAAGAGACTGTGACCTCTGAGTTTGTTTCGGCCTTTCTTCTCAGAGTAGTCAGATAGGAAACGCCGACCTCATCTAGTTTAAAAAATATGATTGACATGTAAAAGTGTTTGTACAAACCTACTTACAGAAAATAAATCATTTATCATTTATCATTTATCATTTGTCACTGAGATACCGGACGCCCACGGCCGAGGTATACGAAAAAGCCAAAGTACTTACTGTCCGCAAGATCTTTTTTACGAATGCCTGCGAAGATGCCACCAATACGCCATCCCGAGTCTGCCTATCTCATCCAAGAGGATTAACAGGTTCCCTGTTGAAGGTACCAAGAGTGTCTTCGCTAGCAAACACTACCACTACATTAGTCGTCGTCCACGCCTTTACAACATAATCGGGCATAAAAAGGGGATCAAACAAAAAACTAAACAACTACGAAGACACTACACCGAGAGAGCAACTACCGAGAATTTGGCGCGCCCAGTCGTCGCGGGGTCCGTTGTAGTGTGTTATCCGCCTAAGGCAATGCCTTGGTTACCCTTTCCCGAGTACTATACATATAGAACTACTACTACCGCTAACTAAACTAACATAGTTTTTAAGTTTTATTTACTAACACAATTGTTATATTGTTATACATATGTATACTAAAGTTAAGGTATTTATCTATGGGTCTTTGTTACCTGAATATTAATGGTTTTATTATTTATTATAGAAGAAAAGAAGTAGCATCTAGTTTGCCGGAAAAAGGATCTATTCCGAAAACGATTATTAATATGTATTCGAACCTTCATTTCCATTCATTGAGTCATGTAATGACATGAATGATCGGAGATCCGGAATCCCCATATTTTTATCGTTCTTTCCAGCTTTACCCGTAATCATGAAGCTCAACTCCGGACCTTAGGAGCTCAACGATTCGACGAACAATATACCTAATTATCACATACATACAACCCTTCCCAGAAAGTGGTGGCCCCATACTGTTTGAAATATAGCAAAACATTTACCTGGTAAACGAAACGTTGCTTCTACGTACGGCTATAAACTCCTTCAAAATGTTTCCATTAAGTTTATACGTACGGCATAAACTTAATACAAACATTTTGAAGGAGTTGATAATGTTAGCTTTCATAAATCCCATTAGTCGACTTACATGGTGACTGTCGGCTCGCATGTGGGTCAAGTACTTAGAAATTGGTGAACAACGCACGTTACTCGTTAGTCATCAACGCCCAGTGCTAGTAAAAAATGATAACAGCTGTTGCAATTTTTGTTAATTTTTCGGCAAGTCTTTAACCGACTTCCAAAAACGAGGAGGTTATACATATGTTCGACTTTATATGTATATGTTTTTTTTTTATGTATGTTCACCGATTTCTCCGTCAATTGTGGACATGTTTTAATTTTTTTTTGTTTGAAAGTGTATGCTCTCGAGATGGTCCCATTGTCAACCAAATCGTAATCTGATCAGTGAATCCCATGGAAATCCTCAAATTTTATAGGCACACCTATAGCGATTTGAGTATTTTTATAGTAACTCGTGCATTTGCTCTCGGAAAGTACCATTTGGTGAAGTGGAACTGATGATGAAGACCACAGATGGCCATAGGAAGTACTCAATATTACGTATTTCACGGGTTGCGATTTAATGTGGTTGCTAAGCAATTTATTATTATTCAATTTATGCTCGTCACAATGAAAACATGTGGTGAAGTTGAGCTGATGGTGACTTCTCAATCAGCTTCAGTTCTCCTGGTTTTTACTAAGAGAACTCAACAATGAACGTCCCTGCATCGGGAAAAATAATATTTTGTAAAAAGGTGATGAGCAGTTGACATCAGGCTATTGTAACTTAGATAAATTACAAACTGAACCACTAAAAAGTGAAAACTAAAAAACATTTTTACAAAAAAAAAGACCGACTTCTTTTTAAACAATGTGATGTGATATCTGGTGCACTTTAAAGACCTGTGACTAGTCAGAGCCTCTTCTAAGTTATGCTATGACACTTCACCACATTCTCGTCACTCTTTACGTCTTTTTTTCAGGTTGTCTGATCCGGGCTATCAAGTATGACTGTTCTTTATCGAAAAATTTCAGCTGTATGTTATTTTATAGTCATATGAAACGAAAAAGCTCGATCACTTTGATTATTATTTTAAGCAAAGGTTTGCATTAGCGATAGTAAGAAAAACCACTGCAAAAGGAAGCAGGTAACAAAAATAATATATCTGGTACAGAAATGCAGACAGCTTTAATTTCCTGCCGGTCGATTCTGTAAAAATCTCACCTTGGAATCATAAGTGAAGTGAGTTTGAAGTGAGCAGTGTCAATAGTGTTAATCCCTAATGACAGCTCTCTTCCCGCTCACTTCACCTAAGTTCTCACGATGACATTTTTACAGAATAGCACTGCTGTATACTGAAAACAGCATGCTGTGAGATTCTTGACCATACACTACTTATAGCAGAAACGGAAGGACAAGGTGAACAAGGGTGAATTAAAAATTGACGCAGCTTTGATGTCGAAAATCATCGTTGTTGATTTTCAATGTAATGGAAACTGGTGTGTTTAGACTGTACCTATATTGATTTCCGTAAAGGAATTTCTGTCCCTGAAGCTACCTACAATCAGAACATTAAACTGATATCCCGTTTTCTTCCGCACCTACAACGGACTATACAAACATGCATTTGATAAATGTTTAAAAAACATGTGTGGCGTCGTGATTAGTATAATAACAATCCGCAGTCGTGGGTCAAAGTCACGTTGTTGCGCCGGCGCCTCAGCCATCACTCCTAGGCACGTACTATTCCATATGTGAAAACTGCGTCGGACACACACGCTATTTTTAAATGTCTCTATGTGTGTTTGTGAAAGGTTGGGACGTCCGACATTAATTACAGAAAGCTTAAAGAAGTTTTTACAAAAGTTTTACTTGTGTTAAGATTGTGATATTGTTGGAATTTTGGTGGACTTAAGCTCCTGTCTACTGCTAAGCATCTTGGGTTACAAAGTTTTTTTAGATATGGTCATAATATACATATCTCTGGACTGGATGCGGAAGGCAAAGGACTGGGTGTTGTGGCGCATCCTGTACTGGACACCAGCAATGGACTGCGATAGGCTGAGTTGATTGGTTTTTGACACATATCTCATGAGATGGTAATCGACCGCAGTAGTTCTAGTAATGAGTAATTTGGAGGATATTGGTGTCGTCTGCATACTCTTTCAATAACTTAGCATTGAAATATCTAGGTGTTACAAAGTTTACTCCTCTTCAGAATCATAGGGGCATGACTCCGTTATGGTAATTGCAACGATTTCATTGAATCATGGATGAAGCATTGTAGTTTAAAAGTATCCACCTTCCTAATTAAGACGGTAGTCGTAAATTTGAGCAAGGAAATGCACCTTTATTAAAAACTGTAAGGAAACAATGCTGCCTTGTTTATCATTGCAGTGCGCATGAACAAAACTGTCTATCTACCGCATATGCAAAGCACGTGTTGCTGATATAATCTAATACTTTTTTGACGATCATTTCCTTTGACACAATCGTAATACTCTGGGCTGTAAGTCATTTAATTAAAATACAAAGAAACTAAAGTTCTGTAACTACACTCCCGGTCTTCTAAATCGAGGCATGTATGACCATGTATGTGGGGTATAAAGGCTAAAACCATCAAAATAATGATTAGTGAAAGAAAAAGTTTTTATTCAGTTTTGAAGCCTAAATACTGCCCGTTATTCATATGTCGTCGTTGTTCCGAATTTGAATTCACGACGATTAAAAAATGTATCCGTGGTCCGGGAGTGTATTATCAGCAGCATGTAGCATTCCATTGCTGTATGTAAAGAGCTCTTCAATTATCCCCATTTTTGTTGTGGTGGTAGTTTCTGTTTTTAATATGACCGGCCTTTTGCTAGCTTAGAAATGTGAATTCTCTGGTGGATCATCTAAAGTCACATTCGATCCGGCGGAGACTCCAAGCCACTCTAATAATCCATTTAAGTGTTTTAATCGACTGTTAGATTCATAAAACAGGCAAGAAAATCGTTTTCCGACAATGTGACATCGCAATTCTATTGAAACGTGAGAAATACTCATATACCATACAATGTGCAATCGTAAGGTCCTTTATTAACATCCGATTTTAGAATGAGTCCTTATATGTGATGAAACATTGTCAATTGTCGTGGTCGTCTACCTGTCTGTCCAAACACAGTGGGTATGCTAAACTACCGCATTATAGTATGTTACCGTGAACTTGCCCGTTTCCTTTAACTGTCGGTTTTTCCTGTTTGCGAGTGGACGTCCAGACGTTATTTGTTATTATTGAACCTTATTCCAATTGTCTTTACTGAAGTTTATACCTCCATAATTAATTATTATTTACTTTGAATCGTTGCCTTATTTATTTGTACTGCTATAAAATGCTTTAGCAACTCTAGAATCTTTGTATGAATGTGCAATTCTTTTAATTTCATGCCAAATTGCACATGGTAGGAGATCACAAACAAGAAGTGATCGTTGACTTTTTTAGGGTTCCGTACCAAAATGGTAAAAAGGAACCCTTATGGTGCGTATCAGTCTGTCTGTCTGTCCGTCTGTCACAGCTGGATATCTCAAGAACTACTAATGCTATCAATTTGAAATTTGGAACAGTTTTTGATGACGTTTGCCCAACTATTTTTTAAATAAGTAAAAAATTAATATATATTTATTTTTTGCAACAGAGCCCATGTTTTTGTTTTTTGTGTTGTTATTTTTTGTTGCCCAAATTCGAAGTGGGGCTACTAGGGCACGTGGGGAATATGTTGTTATTTGATGAAATATGTAAAAAAAAATACCGTTCCCTGTTATTTCCGAATTTTATATAGAGAAAAATCTGAAAGTATTCTTTGTGATAGAAGTTTATGTAAAAATTACAGGAAAAATTAAAAAAATATCTCTAAACAGCACACTTTTTCGAAAAAAAAAAATTAAAATTTAATATATTATAATGGTACGGAACCCTCGGTGCGTGAGTTCGACTCGCCCTTGACCGGTATTTTTTGTTTGTTCTGGCTTCGCACGGTTTGTGCATTCAGTCAATTTGCAAAACTAAAAATTATGACTAAGCACTTTTAAAGGAACAAAAACTTTTAAACATCCATCCATCATTAATGGCGTCAGTTATTTTTTTCACTCTCTTCAGCCACGCTTTTTCACTTCGGTCTTAAAAAAATCTTCTTAAATCAGTTACTATTAGGTCTTTATCTATCAAATTGCCGATTTTTGATACTAGCTATTATGAAGATCGATATCTTTCATTCTATTTAGAATTCCATATTCCAAGTTGATACCTACGCTTCACAGCCTAGCTCATCGGCATAATGTTGCTTGCCTGTCGGTCTTCTACAGACTGTACTTCGGAGAGGGTGCGTAGGAGCTCCACGATCTGATCCCAACATCGCCCTTTTACCACCGGACAACTAGACGTACTGCAGCGTACCACACACACTTGGTTGATATCCCAACGAGTCGTACTCTCCTCCACGTTTATTATGCGCACAGCCAAAGTGTAAAACTCTTTGTTCCCTCCCACATTTAACCCGTCTTCCTTCAAAGCATGAGTGAACAGGCATCTTCTGGGCACGCTCGTTCCATCATAGACCTCATCCATCGCTATCCATCAGGCGTGACCAAGGTACAGACGCCAGCACAGCAAGCTACCCGAAACTGTCAGATTTTCTCAATCAACTTTGAACCTTGTGCTTTACCGATCAAGTTGAAAACCTATTAAAGAAATCTGACAGACTGTAGTAGCTTGATGTGCTGGCGTCTGTATCAAGAGCAGGCCCATTCAGCAATAAAAAAATAATTAAAAACATAGCTCATTCATAGAACATAGTTTATAGCACTTTTTTTTTTATATATCACTAGCATCCACCCGCAACTTCGTTTCCCTAAAATTCGGAATTCCCGCCGTTTAAATCTTATTACCCGTTTTCCCGTAGGAATGAAGCATTTCGCCGCGGTAAAAAGTAGCCTATGTTTATCAGGGATAATGTCGGCTTCTAATGGTAAAACAATTTTTCAAATCGGTCGGGTAGTTTCGGAGCCTATACAATAAAAACAATCAAATCTTTCCTCTTTATAATATTAGTGTAGATTGCAATATATAGGGTGACTGGTAATTAGTGACCGATACTTTAAGACATGATTCTACTCATCATTACAAACAACTTTTACTATCGGACCAAATCCGGAATCGCGAAAAAAAAATCAGCTGTTCCCTACATATGTTTATGTTCGTACGAGTCGTCAAAATGTAGGGAACAGCTTTTTTTTTTCGTCATTTCACTTTTTGTCCCATTATAAAACTTGTTTGTTGTCATGGGTAGAATCATGTGTTTAAGTATCGGTCACTAATTACCAGTCACCCTATAATGTGGAAGCTTGTAATTAGCAATTGTCAGTTGTTTACTATTTCGTTACCATTTACGTGTATTAGTCTGTAAGCTTTCTTAAAATTTTAAAACTAATAATTAAATAATGGTACAATTAACATTGTGTCTGGGTACGGTCTTACCCATTCTCCTTTATATTGAAAAACGTATGGCTATAGTTAATTTAAATAATCGGAAAAAGTCTGGAAAATAATCGAGACACGATTCCCGCGATAAACTATTTAAATACCTACAAATTTGTACGGAACCCTCGGTGTGCGAGTCCGACTCGTACTTGACCGGTTTTTTTCTTTTTAATTTTAATATCTGTAATTTTTTGTAGATTTTCAGCCAACCTCAATATTATTAGGTGTAAAAAAAATACTTCTTTAACCATTGACATATTTAGGTCTTCAAAAATACCACTTGGTAGCTTAGCTGGCTTATATTTCTGTAAACACGAAAAATCAGTCCTTTGTTTTAAAATACATATTACGTTTCTTTTTCTTTGATTTTTGTAGCCTATCTGTTCCTTTTTAGAGATTTTCAATTGTGTTTTCAGTCAACCTCAATATTTTTAAGCCCTAAAAAATATGACGTTGTCGGTAATAAACCCTAAAAAATAAATAATTGAAATGAGCAGCAACACTTAAAAACTAAAAAAGCATGAAAAAACTAATAGACACGATATTCGGGGAGGCATACAGACGACTACTGTTACGTCGTTGTAACAAGGAGGAAGGCGGTCTGTAGTCTTAGAAAAACCATTTTTTTTATTTAGCTGATTCATACGCACTGACTGTTTTGTTGACATTCTGTTACTCACTATCGAGTATCGATTCCAGTTGTTACTAATAATATTAGCCAACATAAATCATCATAATGTCTGTATCACACTATTATCGATTACCGTTGTCGCATCGTCATTGCTCAGGTATCACTTGATTAGTATGTACAGACGCCAGCACATCAAGCTACCCGAAACTGTCAGATTTTCCCAATCAACTTTGAACCTTATACTTTAGCGATAAAGTTGAAAATCTATTAAAGAAGTCTGACAGATTGTAGTAGCTTGATGTGCTGGCGTCTGTACATTACGAAAGGAAATCAGATTACAGTTGTGAGAAATTTATATATTATTATGTAGTTTATATTTTGCGCACAAGTTCTTTCTGATTAAAAGGGATATTAGGTCATAGCATTTCCTTTCGAAGACAAAGAAGTTGTACCAATTTCCCTCTGCCTAGTATTAAAACGGAAAAATTGGTCTCTCAGCTTTTAGCTTCATCTCTTCTCTTGGTCGCGCACTTCATTACTGAAGGTCGTGTCCCTGAAACTTCCACTTCGTTTGGTTTTCGGCTTCTTTCAGGGCGGTCGTAACTAGGGCTACCAATACTGGGATCCCAGTACTGGCTAACACCGGGTTCCCGGACATTTTTGTCATTTTACAATTCCCGGTATTGAAATATCCAATACCGGGAAACTGGTATTGGTGATTTTATTTTATTTTCAGTAGAAACTACAGTGACATAATTTCGTTCCATTGCACATTATATTTCCAACCAATTTTTTATTTGGGTAAGTTTTAAAAACTGCGTATTTCAATTATCTCGTGGTTTATTAAGAGTTAGTTACATTTTACTATTACTTGCGTAGGTAAAGAATGGGTTTTAAAAAATGGTGGTCTTTGTATTTGCCTCTCAGTCAAGGGAAAAGGTACATAGAACAATAGAAGTACTATCTTGAGCTTCATGAGATGAGAAGGAATGTGGGGGAATGACGAGGGGTAAGCTCCCACGCGGTAAAAGGTACATCCTACAGAAAAGTAACCCCATATACCGTAGTGGTATCTACAAACGCCACATGCGAACTACGCGTTATACTGACTTCACGCAAAAATCCTGCATCTCGCAAGCAGAGTTTACCGCGCAACTAGCATACAATAAATAAAGTCCTCCAAACCGTATTTCATCCACGGTGGCCAACCTCAACGGAGATTAGCCTTCGGCGCGGGAGATATTATAGTACACAAGTGTGTGCGCAGACACAGGTGCTCTCCCTCTTCTCTCACTCTCATAGTCCGATGGGAGGGCAATCCGACACGACCGGAGAGAGATCAGGCGCAGGACCAACGGCTTAACGTGCTTTCCGTGGCACGGGGGTATCAGAAAGAAAGAAAGAAAATACATTTATTTAGCACAGACTGTAAGACACACAGTACACCTGAGACATACATCAGATAAAAACAAATGATAATCAAATAACAAAGTGTAAAGTCCGATGTAAGAAATTAAACTGGAAGATGTGCCTCACGGCTGCGCCAAAAAGGCCCAGTTCAGCAAAAATGCCAGACAACTGGTGCCTGACGCTGGCTTTCAACTGGACCAGCACTATCACACCGCCGACTTCCAAACTCCGGGCTGTTACTAAGAAATTCCTGATGGAAAAACTCAATAACAGTTTACCTTACCCCTCACCACCAAATTTACAAGATTTCTGGTTGCCGACGGGCAATGTGACCAAAGTAACCGAGAATCTTTTGGTAACACATCGTGGATAGTCTATCTCTTATGCGTCTTGGCAGTCCATGGTATGCGGAGCATTTTTCACCAACACCACATCTCAAAAGGTTCTATCTTTTTCCGTTCTATTGCCCGTCGAATTGTCCACGACTCTGAGCCGTAAAGGAATATCGAGAAAACCAGTGTCCGGACTAGTCTCATCTTGGTGACATTGTAGACCTGTCTGTGCTGCTAAATTCGTGTCAGCTTAGCTTCATATAGATACCTAATGTTTTGATAAAGTTCATCTATAGAATTCAGACGTGAATATGGTCGCTTTAGCGTCTCATTTCTAAACTTTATACCTCCATTAAGATGAGAATATAGCCTGGAATGATCCATAAAAATGTGGCCCTACTTTTAACTTTAATTGTTCAATGAGTAATTTCATTGGTCAGAAAAATAGGTTACGATCTATTTTGGACACGCAGAAAAGGCGATTGTTTACATTATTGTGTTAGTAGTCAATAAGCAACCGTCTCATGTCTAGACCAGATGTTATGTTCCAAAACTAGTCGCGTCTGGAGCTTACCTACCTAGTTACAATGGGTACTGCGTGTGTCTAGACGATGCAGGGAACTTTATAGCTAGTTCGTTTCGGTAAAACAAGCCAGATTTGACCCGCAATTTTAGTCTCACCTTTTCGCTACCAAACGCAGAAAAAACTTTGTTTATTTAATTAAAAGTAAATACTGCTTTGCTTGGTCATTTTGGACATGAATATCACAGTTCACATGTGAGGCTATTGTTTTTTTCTTAACGGTAAACTGTGTTAATTGAACGCATTGAGCTGCAGACTAATAAGTTCCCCTAAGCTCGCGCACAAAGACCCTACAGAAGTTGCGTACAGTCACAAAACAAAAAAAAAACTGATCAATTCTGAATTGAACTGGGGGTTCGGTGTTCCGCAACAAAAATATTATGCTAATAGTCGTCCTTGGACGTTTGCTAAGCATAATATTCACGATTTTTACGGGACAGTTTGTTATAAGTTATTAACGTTATTAATGGCTAATTATTTTTAAACTTTAATTTTAAGCACTCTAAAATATTGTGTTGCCCGTGTTGCCGAGTAATGTACATACTACATCACTATCAAAATTCTAAAGAGCAGGTGACAGATGTCACAGTTGATCATGTATTTTTTTATTTATTTATTAATTGTCAATGTCATGTATGGGCAAGGGCTGCGTTCATGTCGTTGGATCTCATCTCTTGCATGCGAAAGGAAAGGGACAACGCAACAAATGCCGAGTGTAGGCCCAGCCTAACAAGGGTTGTCAACTTACTATGTTATACGGTGTGATCCATGTTATTTGCACAAATGAAATTACTCCGACTAGAAAAAAAAAGTAGACCACAATATCGACAAAGTAAAAATAATCTATACAAATATTTTTAAATATTGTAATTCACTTTTTGACTGTTACAAAATTAATAACTTTTTATTCATTGTTTGTACTCATTACGCTTAAATAAAGGCAATATTGAAGGGTGGGTAATAATCTATCTGGCATAGCAACCCTAACAAAATAGTTAATTATCAGGTTAAAAACGTTTCTTTGAAGAATAGAGACGTTACATTTTCGTAACGGCTTCGGCCATAACATTATAAAACACAAAACCTGGGGACCAGTCCACTGAATAGATTCAGGCCTAATTTGTTTTACACCGTCGCATATTTTTGGGCTCGAAATTAAAATAAGAAATATTTGACTGACGTTTGTTTGAAAATCTCTGAATGAGACAACCCTGACGGAGTCGCCGCGCGCCGTTGCGATCCCCGACCAATCTAAAAGTTTTGTAGTCAGTTCGCGCGTGGTCGCGGCGGTAGACGCGAGACGAGCGTTGCGCTCATGGACACTGTTTTTTTTTTTCATTTACGATAAACTCGTACTAAATTTGAATTTCAATGGAAACAGTGTGTTAGTTCAATTAAGTACTAAACAGCGTGTACGTATGAATTAATAATAGTGTCTATTTTCATGTTCCATTTATCGATTTTTGGCAAATCCTTATAGAATTAGCTAGCTACATCATTTTTGAGTACAAGTTCATTGGATGTAGTCTTGAGTGTGAATTCTACAAAGTTATTAGTGCTTGTGTCAGCTGTGTAAGCTTATTTGCTGTCCCTCTCGGTTGAGTAGAAAGGGAAAGGAAGGCCGAGTGTTAAGCAAGCGTTGTTTTGTTTTCATGATTTTCTTTGCTGCATGTAAATATAGAGCGGATTAAGAAAATGTAAGTGTTGTTTGAGCTTTTTATCACTGAAGTTATGTGCTTAATTATTATTTCATTTGTTTTTATTTGGTTGTTGACAAAATCTTAGCTGTCAATAGTGTCATTTTTGACAACAACAAAGCAATGTGCTTATATTTTTTTTTTCTAGTTGTGTACTGTCATCTAGTAGTACTGATTTAGTTACTGTTTTGTGTTATGATTTATTTGTAGATCACTCTCGGTCATGTGGCGGCTCCAATTAGACTTGAGTTCGTTTATAAATAGTCTCCACTTAGGATCCCTTGCACGTTACTTACCAAAGACTAACTAAGCTTCGTACTATTACACGTATAATTCTAAACTTAAGTTGAGAGCTTTTAAAATATTGTCAACTGTACAGGAAACCGCTACCTAAGTGTTTGAACCGTTATCATAACATTTAATAATTCACATGTCGTTAAGGTTTGTCTTAACTATAATTGTTCATTCAAATTCACCATTGATGCATTATTTTGTTTTGTTTTTTGGTATCGGTTGGATGCTATTCGTGGTTCTTGCAAAAGCTTTAAAATCCTAACCTAATCTGTAAGAGAATCTGTAGGTAGGTCACGTTAGTAACACAATAATGAAATGGCCATTCTAAATACAAAGCAAAAAAATCGGGTTAATGACACGAATAGCCTTAAAGGTGTCGAGTATTTCTAATATTTTGGCCAGACGAAAGATTTATAAATAGTTTCGTTGATACTTTACCTACTTACTTACTTTATTCACCATTGTTCATCGTAAGTTGTTCCATCACTACAACTGACATTCAATTAAATATTTTAGGCGAATTGGTATAATATGGTTATTTTTAACTAAGACATTACGTACACCAACTATTGATATGCCGTAATTCTATTGTGTGTATTGTATGTAGTGTCAATAATGTGTGAACGCAACCGTAAGTTTTAGTAACAAACGATGACATGTGACATGACAGGTCATTCAATGACAGATGAGGTGCATTTAACAAAATGGCGACGATGTCGCAATAGTGTTGTGATTAATTTAACTACAAGAGATCTTTAATGCAACCAAGATAAAATGTTGGAACATTTAAAAAGGTTGACTTACTTTCGTCTTAGTTAAATCGGGTGTTCCAATTATTGACAACAAATTCAATTGAATAAGCTTTCGAGAGTCCAAACGAAAACGAACATGATACTCGGCATGATTAAAAATCAAAAAACGTTTTTTAGTTTTCGATAAGGTTTTCTATGTTAAAAATAAAAGAAATGTAGCGTACGTCCTTTAATCATTATATTTAAGCATTTAAACTTAAATAACAAGAAACTTTGTAATGTTCTCAAAAACTGAAATGAACAATTCGGCAAAAATTTCCGAACACCGAAATCTAAATTAGGTCAGGCACTAATAAGCTGCATAACAAATCTACCTTTTCAGAAAACTTGAATTTGATACGTAAAACAAGACCTAATTATTTTTTTTCAGAAGAATTTACTTAAGTAATACTGTATTCTTGAAAGTTAAAAACAAAAACCGTACCACAGTACCTAATAAGTAGAAACCTACACCAAAATTACAATAAGATCTACAAAAGTGGACTAATCTTAATATTTTCAATAGATAGGAAGGACAATCACAATCATTTTTGACATAGGTTTAAAAACATATTTAAGATTCGTATAAATCTTCGGCAGCAGTTTAAGTCCAAACAAATGGGTAATTGCAATACCAATTTATTGAAATTGGTACGTAATCATTGGATTACGTACATACAACTAACAAAGTTTGAATTAAATTAACTCAGCCTATCGCAGTCCACTGCTGGACATATGCCTCTCCCAGGCCGCGCCACAAGACCCTGTTCTCCGCCTTCCGCAACCAGTCAGTCCCAGCCACCTTCTTAAGGTCGTCGGTTCATCTAGCTGAGGGCGTCCCATACTATGCTTGCCAATACACGGTCTCCACTCCAGTACTCATCTACTCCACCGGCCATCGGTCCTTTGACAAACATAGCCACGACAATTTGCTTACTCTGGAAGCCATATCGGTAACCCTGGTTCGTTTCCGGATAATTTCATTTCTTATTTATCCTTCAAAGAAACTCCGAACATAGCCCGCTCCAGAGCGCGCTGAGCGCCCTTAAGTTTTTGACCAGCCCAACTGTCAGTGTTCACATTTTGGCACCGAATATCATAACGTGCAGGAGGCACTGGTTGAAGACCTTAGTGTTTAAACATTGTGGGATAGGCGACGAGAAGACAAAGTTTTCCAAACGTCGCCCAACCCAACTGATGACCCCCTCCTATGCATTGGTGAACAGTTTCGGGGATATCACATCCCCCTGTTCCACCCCATCGAGCAGTTGGATGGAGCTGGTTTTCTGATCCTGAATCTGGGCTGTCGTCGTGGCAGTATACAAATATCTTAACACTTAGATGTAGCGCCAGTCAATTTGACATCGTTGCAGAGCGGTCAGAACTGCCCATATTTCGCTGGAATCGAAGGCGTTCTCGTAGTCCACACATGCCATATACTGCGCCTGCTTGTACTCCTCGGTATTCAGTACAATTTACTGTGCAGTGTGAACAAATAAATTAATTTAAAAAAAAAAACCTTTCATTCATACTAATTATTTGTCCATAATTGTTAGTTGCAAAGGTCCTAAAACTATGTTACAGAAATACTAAAATCAAAATCAAATAATCATTAATGAAATTCAAGTTATACAATCACTCATGTCAAAAGTCGTGTTAAAAAATCATATTTTCATCTCGTTACGTGAAACTGAATGAATCTACCCAGTACTGCAAACTCTGGCCTCTCAGAGTTCCTCCTTAGGATTCCGTTGGCGCTCCCCGGAATCCGGCGCATCAAAGAGGCGGTTTTCTTACGCATAATGTCACAAAGTTTCACTACAAAACCTAAATTAGAAATAATTTAGGTGTCCTGCCTACTCCTATTCAAAATTAAGCACTGTTTCCATTTTAGGAAACTATTTCATTACTGGTGGTGGTAGGTAGTGGTGCACACATAGTTTTTAAACAAGGGAATCGGCACTATTGCGATGACACTGAAGTAAGGTTTTTCGTACTTACGAATATGTAGTTGATAGTCCCGTGTCACACCGTTTTCCGCAAGTCATTGATTGGGAAACACGCAATAAACACACATACATACAAAGATGCAAACAGGACTCACTCACAGTAAAGGAAAATTAATTAATTACCATTTAGAGTAATTTATTATCCTGCACTCTGACGTACCTATTTACATTTTCGGTTTCTATTAAATTATCGTGGTAACTATTGATCATAAATACCACAATTGAATTACTATTTTTAGGCTAATACTCAAGCTATTCTTGAGTGGGTAGGTAAAATATTTATTTTTTTCTCTCGTTTTCTCTTTTATTTTCGTACTGGTCTTTCAAATCAGTTTGTAAGCATTTTCTACGACCCGTTTATTCATATAAAATGTACACAAACAATATAATTTGTCATAGGCGTTATTATAATGAAGATTTATGCTAAGGGCGGCAGGTGTTATCTCAAAAATATAATGAAATACTTACTTTCTCTTCTGTTATCAACACACAATGTACTGAGCAGCAGTATCAGTCGATATTAAGTCGCTCTGTGGGAGCTTCCCTTATCTGGATTTCCTGTTTTCAATGATACTCTTGAGAGTTATGAGTTCATGATCTCATATGGTCCTATCTGCGTTTATTTAATACCTGAGTACGATGCTATGGAATCTAATTAATTTACAATGTCAACAACATTACTAATGTAAAAATAAAACAAAATGACTTAGTACACAACGCACAAAGAATTTCTTTGTGTTGTAACTTATCTTTGAATATTTTTCTTTTGTTTCAGAAATCGCTTCGATATCTTGTGCCCACAAGAATATTATAAGTACAAAACAAACATAGCGCATCGCCCCATAGCGAGATAACTCAGCATCCCACGATAACAGCAAGCTATGTCGAAAAAGTACTCCCTGCTACTACAGTGTTGATGAGAAAACTAGCGACACTGCCGATCCTCTTATAATAATATGGTTAGCTGACCCGTGCGAATACCCGCTGCAGTACCACAATGTCAGATTCCCCGACGCATCACTCTCACAGAAGTTCAAAACTCAATCTCGCCGCAAAACCAACCTCATCCAACATGGATGATCTCGTTAATGTTACTGCACCAAGCAAGATGAACACTAACTCGCAAACTTCATGTGTAGTAACAAAGATCGAAAGAGTGGCACACAACAATCATTCCAATGATAATTTAGAACAAGCACATAAATTGACTGACTTAGATAGATGTAGGATACTTAATAACGAAAAAATTGAATGCCAACATGAGTCTGAAAGACGATGCCCTGCCACAGATCGTCCCTGCGACAGAGCCTCCGAACGATGCGTATTGCATAACAAAGAAGACGTATACGGAAAAGAATCGATTACCAGAAAGAGGGTTGAGGTGGACGAATGCGGCGGTTCAAGGCGGGCCGCTAATTTGAAATTTAAATGTAGTCGGGATGCACAGGAGTGGATGGGAGCGATCGGAAGGACAATGGGCGTCCGCGTTCACGTGCGCGCCATAGCTGTCGTGGGGTTGTTTCTGACCGTGCTGGCGACGAGTACCGCGGCGCCCGCCACGAGCAGGTCCCGGCCCACGCGTAGTGCACACGAGAAGTCTGCGGTAAGTTTTTATTACATTACCATGAATTTAAATTATAATTTATAATAAGCGCACAATTTGCGGAGATACAAATAACAATAATGGGTCCTATGATTTATACATTTTAATAAGTAGGAAGATGTGGCCCATTCTAGCTCATGCATACTAAGGAGTAAGATACGTGTATCCTAAGGACTTATAAACTTCAATCCTGTCCCAAGCGCGCCGGAAACGTGCGGTTTATTATACCGGCATTGTCTGTGTTATCTGAATCTGTCTGATTTAATTTCCCAGACAATGTCTCTCTTTACATAGCCATTTTTTGAGCACTCGCACAGATTTGTGTGAGATCTTTTCATAAAAAAACAAAAGCAGTTGGTACTGTCCTTTTATAATTTGTTTTGTCTATATGGACAATTTTAATCTCTCCGGCTGAGCGGTTATTCTACATTCTACAACATAAAAATGAGTAGTTCTTTACTGTTATGCTGCACTATAGATTCCCATAACCAAATATCTAACATGATGACGATTCCATTATAGTACCTATAATATATAAAATGTGGGCTATGCAGTTAGATACATACCTACTATTACGACGTGTAGTTGTCGGATCACGATTATCCGTGATATTATGTAAGTGCATATGGGATGTCTCAGTAATGTTCGCAATCAAGGTCTCCCTTTGACCCGGAGAGTGTTTGATTCTCCCTTAGAAAGCACCGTTATCCACTGAAGGATTAACGACCATTTTAAGGCCTATTTCTACTGAGTGCAAGTAATATGGGGATAAAAAGCTGGCGTGTCGTATTAGATTACTGGCAGTGACAGACGGACGGACCGTTTGGGAGGAGATTAATGGGCTAAGTGACGAGTGGGAGGCATGCCTGTAGTCCTCCGCGACTCGGGAAGACATCCCGCTCATTTATTTCGTGGACCGTTACAAATAGTGAAAAATTCGACTAATTTTATTGGGGCCACGCGACAGCTAGTCCTGTGGGAGACACGGGTTTTCTATTCGACTTAATGTTTATTTTTATCATAAGTATGCCAATTTTTCCAATTTCGGTACAACATTTTTGGTACCGTGAGTATATTTTACTTTTATGACACACCTAAATTATCGCCAACACAAAAACTAAAACAGACTAAACTTTCGTGGATCAGTTTTTAACCGACTTCAAAAAAGGAGGAGGTTATCAATTCGACTGTATTTTTTTTTTTTTTTTTTTTTTTTTTATGTTTGTTACCTCATAATAACCGACTGGGTGAACCGATTTTCATGATTCTTTTTTTATTTGAAAGCTGGTGCTTCCCGTGTGGTCCCATTGTCACCATTTCAATATCTGATGATGGGATCTTGTAGAAATCGGGGGAACTCTTCAATAAATAACAGCAGATTAACCGCGATTGTTGCTATAGCATATCTAAGCATTGTTTACACCACCACACAACATAATATCACGCCTGTACTCACTACAAAGGTTATTATTTTTTTTATTATGATAATAATAATTACGCAATCGCACAACATAACATCACGTCTGTACCCTATAAACGCAGATGCAGCTTCCTGTCACTGATATTTACATAGCAAGTAGTGTTTATATGAATTTGATTGGGGTAGATATAACTAAAAAGTGAAAAATAAAAAATTTTATATAAAAAAAAACAACCGACTTCCAAAAAAACACTACAAAGTGAAAAATAATTTTAATTTCGGAAGTCGGTGTCAAAAAACCAAAATGCGGAACCAACGACACCGACTTCCGAAATTAAAATTATTTTTCACTTTGTAGTGTTTTTTTGGAAGTCGGTTGTTTTTTTTTATATAAAATTTTTGTTGCTACGGTAATTATATTAACAATCTATTACGACACCCAAAATTTCTTAATCCGAAGACAAAATAGATTACAACGAGATAAATTAGTTAGGTCAAACGGGATGAGTTGAATCAGATTTGAACCCGATTTAATTACAGTTTAAACACGGCGTGACCACGATGTTAACGGCTTCCTGCGCAAGCGCATATAGGCCGTGTTTGTGTTAAACTTAGTTATGTAAGTGATAACTGGTCCATTGAGAGCACAGAGAAGTAAGTAAACGGAGGGATAACATAAGGGCGATTGATTTAAAAAACTTTAATATAAACTTTTACAGACGTTTCATTATCTCCACTTCTCATACCTGTATTAGGTAGATGGAAATCGTGAGAAATATGTTTGTTTCTGAGCACTCCATTCATGATATTCCGTGATAGTGATAGTGTAGCCCTTACCTCTACTTAGCAGGTTTTATTAAACCAAGTTAATTTATGTCGTGTAGTGCAGGAAAACTGTTGCAGTACGCAAAACTGCACGTATTTAGTTGTTATTATGTCATTAGTTTTACCTAGCTACCGGGAATTTTTACAATTATTTCATCCTTAACCCTTAAATGCATGATTTTATCTTTTTAAGCAAATTAAATTTATTTGGACGTAACATTAGCTCTATACCATAGTAAGGAAAAAATATTTAAAAAAAAAATATTCATAAAAATACTTTTTATTTTTTAAATGGAGACGAAAATATGGCATTGGATTGGTTGTTGGAAATATACAACACTATGCATTTAAGGGTTAAACGAATAAGATGGGAAGCAAATTGAACTCGATATAATATTGTTATGGCCAGAGCGATCGTAATGCGTTATTAAGTATCAACAATTCAACATTAATCAATCAAGTCAGCATATCGCAGACCTTTGCTGGACTTATAGTCTGTTCCAATAAATACTGGACAGTTGGATGCGTAAATCAGAGGACGGTGTGTTGTAGTAAAATTTGGAGTATCAGACAAAAACCAAGATGATTTGAAAAGGTCCACCGGTACCACTTGTCTCCTTAAAGTCTGATTGCATGCCCATTGACAAGCTAGAACCGAAGTTCAGGGATGCTCTTCGGCCTTAGCTGGCCCTCTCCTATATTGTTTGTCACTCTGTTCGTTTTCGCGTCTAATAATATTGTTACTGTTGACACAGTAACAATATTATTAGATTAGAACATTACCATAATTCAAAATTGCTAGAACATTACGTGGCATTTGTTGACACCAACCAGATCCAGTGCAGAAAAGGAGCAATCACGACACGTTTACTTTCCTTCGTCGAGTTTGTTATCGGCGTAGGAGGAGCAGGTATTGTAGTCGCAATCTCCTGAGGGACCAGTGTATCTTGGTCGATGGTGAATAAGGGCCGGCGTTGACTCACGTCACGGCACGACACGGCACTGTAAAGGATTTTATTTCTGATCAAGTTCTTTTTATCTTTATTTCAATGAGTTTAGAATTTATATTATTTTGTTTCGATACAATCATACAGCGGCACGTCGTGGCATGCCACAGGACGCCTCGGCACATCGTGGCATACCGCGGGACGCCGCGGCATGTCGTGTCATGCCGTTTGATTCCACGGATTGCCGCGGCGTACCATCGCGTCTCGCCAGCAACATAGGTCACGGGATTATGACAGCTAAACTAAATGAAATAAGGTTTTGGCAGGCTGGGCATTCTGCGGGATGCCACGACGTAACGCGGCATGCTCCGGCAGTCTTCGGCATGCCGCGTCATACCAAAGCGTCCTTCGGGCTGCTGAATCACGCCCTGCCGTGCCGTGCCGTGCCGCGACGTTAGTGAGTGCCGGCCCTAACGGAACGAAATTCAAATAATTGACTTTGACATATTTTTGTCGTTAATCTCTGCAAGAAGCGCCGCTATGATATGTCAAAATATACTGGGTATCCAATGATTTTCCTTATTCTAACTTTGGTTTCTACCGCATACTCATATTTTGCTTTAATTACTCAATCCATTTTGTGTGGTTATATTTGAACAACAGCATTTTAGAGGGCAAAATTGCGGTACATAATCGTAGTGTGGAGAAAACATTACAGTAAACGAACCGGCCGGGTAATTGCGTAACACACTATCAGTACCAATAGGTTTCATTTTGACAGTTCAAAAACATTCATTGCGTTATTTACGTTGTTGAGCAGACACATTTTTCGAACATATGGAGCAATGGATTAGCAATATGCTTCAAAATGATTCAAATTGAGAGGAATAGTGTGTTACGCAATTAGGGTGCTGATATTGTCATTTAATTGTTTTGTAAAGTGGAAATTAAATTAGCTATATTGTCGTAATAGTACATTATGATATAAGTGCGGTAGGTTGAAAATTACAGCTGAGGCGATATTGCTAGCCCGAGCCGTAGGTGAGGGCTATAAGAAAGCAGAGGCTGTAATTATCAAACCGCACGTATGTCATACGACGTTTTATAACACATTTGTGAGGAAATAAATAAAAGAATAATTTTTAATGATAATAATTTTTAGTTTTTCACAAATTAGCGATGCGCGCGCATCAGCGTCTTTTGTTTATGGCACAGGCACAAAAAAACAGCCAGTATTACTAATAAAGTAAATTAATACTTTTGTGTTTTGTTACAGATAAATGGTTGCAATTAATTGTCTAAATTAATTAAATTAAAGAATTAAATGTTTATTTATTATATTTTATCTCCCAAAGTTAATTTTATTCATAAAATGTTGACCACTTTTCTGACATAAAAACTCTTTGCTAAGATTTAAAAAAGTACCGTTCGTTTTAGACGGAGCATCTTGATAAACCGTGCGCTTTACATTACAATTACGCACAAGTACGTAATGAGATACATTACGATATTGAAATTGGTGCAGTAAGAGACCTTTTACGAGCAAATGTGTTATAAATATTTTAAGAATTCCGTCTCAGATAATTATTATAATTAATTGTAACTGGTGCAGATGCAGTATCAAATATTAATTAATATTATATTGTAATAGCAGAGGATCAAATAACCTACATATAATCAGACTTCAGAAAAGAAAAGCGATATACTAAACATCATACATCTAACATCATACAGCATGTAAGTAGATCACAATCATCAAACGGAATGTGATTCAGTTTTTGTGGAAAGATAACTGTAAAAAAAGGAAAACAGTGAACAAACACTTGTACACTATTCATAAACTTGCCAAACTGCGTGACAGTTACAGTATAAGCTAAGCTCTAAGCTCTAGTCCAATTGTAAGTGTTTTTGCATTAATAAGCTTGATTTTCTAACCCGTGAGCCAGTCCCGGCAATAAGCTGACCGTTTCACCTTTCCCTATATTGGCCAATACCAAGCCAAACCACAATGAGACACTGATAATTTCTGTATTGTAAAAGCACACCCGAAAAACGTGCATTCATTAATTTTGGATAGAACTTGAAAGCAAAAAACAATGTAGAATGCAGCATCGTCTTCATTATTCACATTGGACTCCAGTTCTCGAGTCTCGAAAGTCTGGCACTTTCCTGAACAGATTCATTTTATGCTCTGAGATACCGCGGCTATGTGTGGGTGACGTACTATGAAACAAAAGGTGTCTGGGCCCGGCTGGTACTCGTATGGAGCTAGTAAATACCTTGCAAACTGCAGGGATATGCATTGTCTACCGCCTTCCCTTACGGCGGACCACTTACCTCAGCTGTCTACACTTTGCTATAGTGGCTTATATTATTCATGAATATTTTGGAGCAGAAACATTGTTGTCGTTGTTATGTAACTTCGAATTAAGGAAAAGGAAGCTTTGTTTTTAATTCAATTTAAATTTTTTAGTCTAAATACGTAGTTCAATATTTCCTTCCAGTCTTGGTAAAACTCCGTTACCGAATAAATACCAATTGAAATTAATTAGGTGTTACTTATGTTTTTATTATATATTGCTTTTACTAGAATACGATATATCTATAATACCGACGTAAATAATTAACACAATCTAAAGTGCGTATTTCATTCATCTTTAGGATTCCGTACCTTAAAAGGAAAAACGGAACCCTTATAAGATTACTTCGTTGTCCGTCTGTCTGTCCGTCTGTCAAGACCCTTTTTCTAAGGAACGCGTGCAATCATCAAGCTGAAATTAATATCAAATGGCTGCAATCTTGAAGCAGTGAAATAAATCAAACTTCTAAGTAAACGCAATCAAAAGATACGGGCGTTTTTGTTCCGTTTATGCCGCATATTTTGACACTCGCAAAGGGAAACAAAACTTATAGGGTACTTCCCGTTGGCTTAGAATCATGAAATTTGGCAAGAAGCAATGTCATGTAGCACAAGTAAAGAAAAAAATCCGAAAACCGTAGATATGTAGTTAGGTACATTAAATATATATATATATATATATATATATATACAACGTGTAACGTTAAATGCGCAAAACCTCAGACACCCCAACTGATTTTTAATTTAATTAACCTATTTCAGAGAGAAAATAAGTCATTAATAAAATTGTAAAGGTTTTATGTGCTGTTTTAGTTTTACTAGCCATTCTGATCGTTTCTTGCGTCTGCGACGATGCTTTATCGAGGAAGGAGTCGTCACCGGGCCGCTGCGCCGCACTGACATTGGGTTGCTTGACCTATTAATAAATAGACACGGCAACGTTTTTAATGAAGATTTTTTGAAAAATGTGACCTATATTAAAAAGTGGTTCAATTAATTCTGCTCGTTATGCTGATCAAAATATTTACAGGTTTTGCGCATTTAACGTTACACGTTGTATATTCCAGGGACAATTCCCGTGATAAACTCCCGCCTCGGTCCCTCCTCCCTCTCCCTCGGTGTGCGAGTCCTACTCGCACTTGACCGGTTTTTTCTTGGTACAAACGGCAAATCAAGCAAAGCAAGGCTTATTGTATCTTCAAGTATCTACCGTTTACGCTAATTATTAATTCCTCGGCAGGTGCAAGATTTTAAACAGTACACTTTTAGTCTTTTAAGCAGTCGTTTTGGCTCAGACTCGTCCAAATTGACCTTTGTCGTAAAACTAGGTTACCGCTTTTCGTGGTTCGCGTAATACTAAAGTAGTCTTATTATACCTATAGGTGTACCCAACTGACGTATGTGGGTATATGACCGACATTGTATGATATGTGTATAATTCTCTTTGGCCAAAATGAGGTCACATCTGACTGTAACATGCGGCGCTAACATTGATCTAAGTGATAAATGGACGCAAATTCACACATCTCTTGAGTTACAACGATCTCGATAAAATGATGAAATGTGTGGTCCAGGATTATTGTAAAATAATAGACAATGTGAAGTAAAACTGTTGATTAACAACTTTTGGATTTCCTGCACCCAATGTAATGATAAAAGGAATAGGAAATAAATACTTTAACAAAAAGTATTTGCGCCCAACGTGGGGGGCTCGAACCCACGACCCTGAGATTAAGAGTCTCATGCTCTACCGACTGAGCTAGCCGGGCTTGCGTTTCATACCCAAAATAGCGTATGAGTTTCTATTTTCGATCAGATAACCTTCGTGGTAATAATAATAATATGACAACAAAAATAAACAGAATCCTAAATTAATTCCAGATTAATTTAGTTGCCTTTATCATTTGATGGGATTTAATATGTTACTCTAAAATGTTAATTTCGTGGACAATACATGTGAAAATTAACGTGAGTTATAATTAAGTTGAAACTGCGCTGGAGGCCATCGTTATTGACCCAAATATTCATAACGCTATCTATAGCATACTATTCGACACATCATTTTAACAATATCTCGCGCGAAAAATTGTAATGTAGGTAAGTATTTAAAATGTATAAACCAAGTATACTTACTAGATTTGAATAAAAATTAAGATTATCAATTTGAAAACGTCACACGTCTTCCATCTAAAAAACAAAAAGTGAGATCCTCTTAAACAATTTAAAAGCACACAAAATAAAGTTAGATTTTGGATTTATTTTATAAGCCAATTCTCCTGATTCTCCACACATTTACGAAGACTTAATCAAAATCCTAGCTGCACGTCAAATAACTTTATTGTTAATCTACCCGCATGAATGTGTCGCCAATTAGAATTTGCATTTTAGAACGAACCCGTGCCTAATGGTTGCGGTGCACCTTTGATAATCATGCTGTCAACTTCATCAAAGTAATTAATATACAAGCTTTTAGATTCGTGTCAAAATTAGCATACTTGGGCCCGATGCTCCGATCACTGTTCATCTTTCACGCCATGTTCGGTTATACCTAGATTTCCAGGAAGCGCTGATAACCTAGATATTAAATACGTTACAATTTAAATGGGCCCTGAATGTTGACATAATATATGTGCTTGTTAGTAGGCGCCATTAGTTTAATACTTAGGTGCAACCTACTCATTTTCACAGAGCCTTTGTTTTTTCTAAGGAAGTTTTAGGTGAATCTTTGCCACCTTTATGGTGGGTCCACACGATACAGACTTCATAAAGCCTTCTATAGAAGGTCTTTGCAACAAAAGCAGTACAGACAAATGTCGGTGCGTTACCACTGACATTTGTTTTTTTTTACTCGGACTTCATAGTCTGTACAGATATCTATGAACAAAAGTCTGTATCGTGTGGACCCACCGTTATGGCCAAGGTCCTAATTAGCCATTAGATACCAAAAAGCCAAGCAATCTAATTCCTTTTTTTGTGGAAAAACAATGCCACAGTTAAGTAGTCACACTTCTTTAAGAAAACTTAAAATACTACCAATGTCAGTGGAAAATTAAAATATTATAGTAAGGTACCAATATGTAGGTACATATATTGAATTTCTTTTGCATGAAAAATATTTTAGTATAAATAATTCAACTGCTGTAGATTACAGACTATGATAATGAGTATTATTCCGCGAATTGTACTCGTTATACATTATGTCTGTACATAAGGCTGGTAAGTTATTGCTCCATGTGTAATGTAAAATATTTTTTAGTGTACGATGATTTGTTAAATTCTGCTTAAAGCTACTACTTTAATCCCATAATTTCTACTGAATTTCTGACTAATTAAAATAATTATCGTTGTTAAAAACATGCCAACGTCAGCCAAAGCTCAACAGCCAAGAATAGAAACAAAAAAACCGGTCAAGTGCGAGTCGGACTCGCGCACCGAGGGTTCCGTACAAATTTGTTTTAGGTACGTAACCACAAATTTACGGTTTTCGGACTTATTCCTTTACTTGTGCTACATGCCATTGCTTCTTGCCAAATTTCATGATTCTGTTTCACCTGAAAGTACCCTATAAGTTTTGATTCCCTTGCGAATGTAAAATATGCGGCATAAATGGAACATCGCGTCATGTATATTTTCATTGCGTTGACTTAGAAGTTTGATTTCTTCACTGCTTCAATGGAAGCCGTAAATATTTGATATTAATTTCAATTTGATAACTCCACGCGTTCCTGAGAAAAATGGTCTTGACAGACGGAGAGACAGATGGACAACGAAATGATCTTGACGTACGGAACCCTAAAAACATAATATAACATTGATTTAAAAAATACATCTCAGTATTCTAAAATTCTCAATATCTTCAAAGTCCCTTGTGAAGCGCCCGCAGAGATATCTAAGACTCACTGATAAGAAGGCCGAAAATTTATAACGATGACATACGACTCCAGTCACTATCTGCTGCAAGGTGCAGTAAACAAAACTGTGCCACGCGATGCTGTAGAAAAAATATAATCTTCCGTTCTTTGTTATCTGGTAAAACATTTGCTTCCGGACATAAAATACATTCATGCAAGATGTTATCTTAACAATACAAGTACTAACAATATACGTACAGCAAAAATGAAGAATTGTATTGGCTTTATTGTATCTAAATAAAAATTATTTTAACAAAAATTTAGGTATCTACTTGAATATCGCGACAAAGCGAAACGTCTGTCGTATTTAAAGGTCAAGAAGTGCATGACTTTCACAAACTCATTAAAATCGAGTGCAATGCAACTCTGGGAGCCTGCCGAATGGCATGTGCTGACCGGAAACCGCATCTCGGAGATAAATTTAGCCGCAAAGAGGACGGACATACAAAAATAATACTCATACAAACCAGTTAGACAGGGACAGATGCATTTCAGTTGTTCAGCTGCTGAATAGGCCTGCACTATTTGCATGTGAATCAATGTTAATTGGGTTATTCATACGATGCTGATAGCAGCTGAGTTTTTGATCAATTCAAATGAATTTGAGTAGCTAATTATGTTTGCCTTGATTAGTTTGCCAAAGTTTAGTTATCAAACTAACCACAAAAAAGAAAACAATTTACTTGATTGATATCAAGTTGCTTTAAAGTCTACGTTACCTACCTATACATATAAATAATAATAAAACACGAAGTAAATAGACTCGTAAGAAGAAAAGTCGGAAAGGGTAAAGAAGTCTAGAAGAAAGGTCTAGCTTTCGACCGTTAAGTTGAAAAAATAGACATATCGACCCCAAGATAGCTCTAGACAAGGTGTTTTATCCAATTGTGCCTGAATAGTGGCTGACGTTGAACAAGGAGCTTATCCGAGTCGAAGGTCGCCAAAAGAGTTGCTAACAGAAACAACAGAAAAACAACTCTAAAATATTGTTACAAAGAAAGAACTAGATGACTATGATGGCTTGGCTATGTGGTTTTTATTTATCCACTGTCAACAGTGAATAAATAAGAACTGCTAATGAAGATTCTTATGATAAGGAAGTACAGCCGCTTAACTAAACAGGCATAAATCAAGATCTGTTGAACGATAACACACTTTAGCATGCAAAAATGTATTATGTATCCTAATTTCAATTCAGAAGGAGTCGCTGTTCGAAAAATTAACAATGTAAATTGTAACAATTAATTGAGGGTATGTTTGAGCACCGTGGCACCAACTATTCACAGATTCGTCAATTAGTATTCATTGCTTGTTCGCCGCCGACTCCCAGGTGAGTCCGGACACTATTCAGCGCAATGTTCCGGTGAGTCACACTGCATCCGTCCAAATTTTCAACTCCCCGAACAATTTTAAACTCTACAGCATTCTAATAAGCATCAACGCATATGCAAATGTTAATTGTGTTAGTCATTTAGCTCTATACCGCTTTCCCATTGTTATTCCAAATGTGTTTCAGTATCGTATTTTTAGCCTATTCTTTAAACTTTATATCTATGACGTCGTTGACCCATATTTTCTTTAGTATCTCCTAAATAGTTTAGTGCAAAATGGCTTAATGGAATGGAAAAACTTAAATTAAACAGCGTTCAATATTTCCTTAGTTTATACGAGTACATTTATTTTTCTTGGGTGAGAGCTTTTTTGCTTTTAATGTGAATTACTCATTCGCGTGCGACTCAAAATTTAGTTGGATGTAATAACGATTGTTCGGTTTCTTAGAATCAGCGCATTTAATTTGTTAGTCTTAATTCTGCTAATAATTGCCGACAATGAAGATAAAATTTTATGTTAGAAGTTCAATGAGTAATCTTACTTTTGGTAACAGTTTTCTTTGTAAAAATAAGGTTGTTCAAGCAAGTTGACAAGGCAGACTTTATTCTGGATTTCAAACTTCTCGCAATTTAGTCACAATTATCTTTATGCGGACACATGGGTATAGTTTGTTTAAGGTTTAGTGTTAGTACGTCTGGAGCTTCATAATCAGCTTTGTCGTCGTAATATTCTTTGTGAATAAACTCTAGCCAAATTTTTTATTTTTCATTTCACAAACTCGATTAAAAGTATTATACACCTTCAAACATCAGTAAAATTTATTTACGCTCTTCATTACATACTGCAATGGTAAGAGAAATCCTATAAATGCATAAAAGAAAGTGGCAGACTACATTTTTCTTAGACTAGTATATTATTTTCCTAGACAAGCTCTCATAAAACAGTATCCACAGCGGGTGTCACATCGAGTTTGCTTTTTTCAAGCATTGTATATTTTCCTTGTATTTCCGCTAGCGTAATATTTCACGCATTCTCCTTATGTCACAACGCTCACCAGGTTTCACTAGAACTAGGTACAGCTGACCGAGAAGCTAACGACTCCTTGTTCCAAACTGTATGGCAAAACAGACTGACTGGCCTTGGTAGAACGATTATTTCGGCATGCACTGTTTTGAAGGCGTGTCGTACTCTTGTCGTAGTTGCTTTGTAACCTTAAAAGTGCATACTGCATTCTCGTTACCCGTCGTTTTTATATGGTCAAGTTTATTTCTTGGACTTGTTACGTGTCTCCCTTGCTGTATACCAGATTGTTAGTGTAATGCTCCCCTTAGTCACATTCTGCATCAACAAATTGAATTACATTGCTGTTCGATCCTTGTTGTTGTATTTTTTTTATAGTAGTTAACTATTGTAGAAATGGTAGAGTTTCTTCTCAAATAATATTAATAATAATAAAATTGATTTATTTTCTCCCACATGTAACAAAAAGTACACAGTTTATATTTCATAAAAGTTTGAAGATAGGAGACAGGAGCCCATACTAAGTAAAACCAGGTTAAGCCTACGGGTCTCCTGGTCTCCTTATCTCGAATATATTATAAAGAGCTCTGCTAAGGACATAAATAACAGTAGCAGGGAGCGCTTACAGAATGAACAATATAAAAATAAAATTAAGAAAATAGAAAAAGAAACCAAATGATATTAAGTGTGAAGTGATAGGACGGATAAGAATAATTAGAGTTAATAAATAACTAGAGTGGAGCTAGCTGTGTGATGAAGTATAATAAAAGCAAAGTTAGTAATGATGATTGTAAAATATACCTCGCCAATTTCAAGATTAAACAGACTAGTTAAAAAAACCTAATTAGCACAAACAATAATACATTGGCAGCTATCCCAAATGTTTGCCATTGATTTTAAGAAAAGCTAATGTAGACTAAGATACTCGAAAGCTGTTTGGTAACGTCTACAGACTATCTTGGCTGTCTGGCAAGAATCCGGCTTGCCTGAAAAGAATAGGATGCCTATCGGATATGCTCTTCATTTTAGGAATGCTTAAGATTTGATACCCCATGTGCGTGTCGCTCCCTTTGTATTTCAATACAAAATTATTACTTCTGAATGCTATATTGCTGGTGAACTTAACATAGGGGAAACGTATACAAACAAATGTGAGGCGCGGAAAAGCGACAACAGTACGATAGGGGAACTTTCGAGTCACTTCAGTCTTGAAAGTCTTTATTGACATTATAAGCTGGTGTTTATACTACAGTAAGGACATTAGGTGCTTCGGTTAGTTACATAAGTTTTACACTGGTCACTTAGTAGCGCTGGTGTTTGGATTTACAATAATGTCCTCCGTTTCCTCACAGGCTACATCGATTTGCCATATGATTTGCAGAAAATCAACTCTGCCGCGCTGGCATCTATCATATCTAATCATTAATCACCTACTGCAGCTAACTAGGCTTCTGGAAATAATGCCCATAATCAGTTCCTATCAAAATCCCTTTGCCCTCGCTTCCTACTGTCCATCATTGCCATCGCTAACGTTGCATTTCAGCGTGCATAAAAGCTTGGGCGACACTTAGTAACGGTCTACGACCTGATAGTAACTTTAAAGTTAAGCACTATTAAACAGCCTATGAGTAATTTCTCGTAAAGTGGAAATGCGGCTTTAACCGTGGTTAGTTTTAATATCTGTTATCGATTAACCGCTTCCGCTTGTAGACTGTGTAACGTCGTATGTGGCTCTACGTGACTGGAGTTCACATGCAAAGGAGCTTTTTGCATAATTTATTAATACCTGTGTGAAGTGACCGTATAATTTATTATTTACACGCTGGCTATAAAGTGTTTAAGTAATTGAGCGTGTTTTTTAGTACCTACGCGTTAGGTTGGGTTGTTGTTCTAGGGATTTGAACTGTTATAATGCCTATACTTTAACTTGAAACTAGCATGAATTGTGAGACAATATGCGGGAAAGATACATTATTAAGTACCCAATAGATAATACAATCATCGTTCTAATTAAAAACCTTCAAGTAACTTTTAATATGTTTAACCCAGCTCTAATTCAAATGCACGTTGAGATGCACATGTCGAAAGATGCGTTCGCTTCCGTCTCGATCATATTTCAGTCGATCGACGCCTACTGTGTGCAGGATTCATAAACTATGCGGAGTCAATACAGTTAAATACAAATATGTATTAATGCACACAGACAGTCAGGGCGCACGGGCGGCCGGCGCGTGCGCGGCCTAATATTATCTCTAGCTGCGGACACAGTATACAAGAGATGGCGATTTTATTGGCAGATTAACAATAAATATTTCAGCATGCTAATTTTTATGCAAACAAGCAATTAGTCAGTACCTACCTTTCCATGTGCTTCTGTTGATTGTGTGTGTGATTGTGCATTTATGCACAATCTAATAAAATAGCAGCTTTTAATTTTCATCCAACTTTGTATATGTATAGGTCACTCTAATAACCGAATCTCCTTATCCCAATACTTTTTATTGGTCTATTTGTCACCCGAGAATGTCAGTGCTCGCCCATGCACTACGTCTGCAGTCTTAGGCTAAGTTTAGACTGACGCAGCGAGGGGGGCTACCTGTGCATGCGCCGAACTATAAATGTGGCCACTTTCACCGCTCGCCCGCGAGGGCGTGACCCGTCTCACAGCTGATGTATTGGCGAATTGGAGCAACAGATTACTGGTCTAGCAATACACACTAAAACACATGCTTAGCATCAAGATAACATTAATAACGTTTCCCTACTGTAGTGCTGACTTCCCGTAGACTATCTCAGTTTAGCTCCATCCTCGTTCTGGGTATTGTAGAAGCCGATCAAGAGATTACGTGTGAAGACACTAATGTAGATGTCCACTTGTTATAATTACCCAATTCGTTTATCAAACGACATGATTAAGGCAGTGTTCTCTCACTATTATTGAATGAAGCGTTCGGACGTTAGGAAGATAGGTACTATTTATGTTCTTGTCTAAAGTAACCTTTCACAGGCTGCACTACTCTATTACTATAAGTACAGATGTAGATACACCGATATATAAAACATTTAAATAATATTATATTTAACAAATAAAAATGTCTATAATAGGTAGTTCCGCAATTTAGTTCCCACGTTTATAGTTCCCTTCATAGAGCATTAAAAGTTGTTTGTTTACATAAGTCGAAAGCTTGTGCCACATAGCCGTAACTACCAATGAAAATATGTACCTGACTACTGATTAACACACCGGTATATGGCGACCAAGCCAACAGGAAGCACTAACGCAAAACTAGATCACAACCGATTCTAGGCCTGTTAACAATGGATTCCAAGAAATAATAAATATAATAGAGCAGAAATGATTTTAATATATTTTGGGAATGTTTGTTAGTTTAGTCGTACACTTTGTTCCTAATCTTTGATGTGCTTTCTGAACTATAATATAAACAAACTCGTGATTCTCATGTGTGTGTCACAAATGAAATGGCACAACAACACTTGGAAGTTTATTAACAATTGTGTAGGGGGGCCCTCACCCCAGGCACATACATATTTGATTTTGAGTCATCGTCATCCCTTTCATGTCCAAATCATTACCTTTGTGGTGTACCAGGTGTTAGTATCCTTGTTACAAAAATAATCTAACAAGTACACTGTGTGTACATTTCTTGGTAGTAAGGCACTGGTAGCATATTCTTAAGGGAACCATAAGGTATTTCCGTATATAAGCGGCACGACAGTGTTCCCTCACGGCACGTCATTCATTGACTTTCATCGAACACGCTTTTATGACAGCAGTTTGTAGAGCATATCGGTTAGAGCTGTATTTGTAAAGGTTGCCGGTACCCCACGCCCTTATAAATAGATAGACACCCCTGGGGTTGTAAAAATGCGCCAAAGACCCCCCCGTAATATATCAAGATATCGGATTCCGTACGTGCCCACTTCCTGTAAAGATAGTGCAAGAAAAGAAGATAAGTATTTTTAATTATCTACGTAAGTACATTATCTCAGCATAGTCTGTGTTTAGCGGAGCGATAGAATGCTGGTTCCTTTATCTGCGGAGTTTACGCATTTCTGTTATTTGTATTCAGACAGTACGCGGGTAACGAAAGAATTGCATTTGTATAATGTTCAGCAAGTATTTGCATTACCTACAGGTTGCACAGCATTTCCATTAACTTAAAGTAGAAACTTGTGATTTAAAATGTAAAACAGGTTAACTTTCATTGCGTCGTAAATATATTATTTTTAATTAATTTCTATAGGGCATGGTTTGTGAAAGGATAAAGAATAAATTTAAATAAATATATTCATCATCACGTACAGACGACACGCAATATTCATAGTCGCGCCAAAGCTTAATGAATGCTACATCTGCCAGCATTCAGTCTGTATTCTGAAATGAGATTTCCAGTACTCTCTATATGAGCCAAATATTCTTGTTACGTCTTGTTAGTCCAGGCATATATGTAACCTTAAAACTCAATCTAATTGACTGCTAATCACTAATCAGACTAAGTTAAAATAGTTTTAATAAAACTATGTAGTTTTATTAAAACCTACAATTTAGCGCTAAATGTGTTCGACATACAATAAATAATATTTTCGATACAAATATAACTTGCTAAGTGCTATACAAATATTTCTTCAAGTAAATTGCGAGAAGACGATGAATGAGAAGATTATCTTGAGTAAGTTCTTAATGAATCGTAATAACCGATTTTTGTGCGAGTACGTGGATTTTATTCAATGGGCATGCCAACAATACGCCATGGCGGGAAGCGCAATCGATTGCCGGGTGGGGTCAACGCACGGGAGCTGACCTTTGAACCAGCTGATCGAACGTTTATTTGTTGTTCGAAAAATGGAATAATTTCTTTATATAAAAGTAAAAGTTTTTTTTATTATTAAATTTTTGGTTATTATTTTTAATTATTAAAGTAGGTGGTAAGGTTTGAAGCTCAACAAAATATTTACCAACATCACTACATAGTATAAAACAAAGTCGCTTCCTGCTGTCTGTCCCTATGTATGCTTAGATCTTTAAAACCACGCAACGGATTTTGATGCGGTTTTTTTTAATAGATACAGTAATTCAAGAGGAAGGTTTATATGTATAATACATGCATAATATAGTAGAGTAACACTGATAATTTTAGAGGTTTCTAATGTGATGTCGTAAATAAACACATTTTTTTGCTTTACATTGCAAACGCTGGCTGAACCCTACGAGCAGATATAATGGCTCTAAAATTATCAGTGTTTCTCTATTGCACCCGTGCGAAGCCGGGGCGGGTCGCTAGTATTATTATAAAGAAACAACAAAGAAATAAAGTAACTGGTTTCGGATAACCCAACCTTGCTGGAAAGTGAAAACAGATGTTATTGTCGCGATTCGCAAGTACTTACTCACTCAATTTCAAATGCTCACTTATTTCAGTTCAGTTAAGTAAGAAACGCCGTTGTTTTATGTCTGAACAAGATGTTGAAACAGTGACAGATGTCAGTTATATGCAGCTCTCTTAAATTAGCTGCCCAAATGATGAAGAAAGAGTGTAATCTATTTTTAGTGCAATTTTCAAGTAAATTTGAGTGAAAGCATTCCTTGCTACACCCCTTTAATTTAGAAAAAGAAAAAGACGATGAAGTTGCTGGGTGCAAAATAATACAGACGGCCAATAATAATAATAATTAGGTGTTAGAAGTCTTACAAAAAAACTAAAAAAATACATTATTTCTAAGAGACATGTTTTGATAATCAATGCTCTATAAGCGACATTATAGTCCCATTATAACACGCATATGTTATACCGCGGTGAGTCACCCCGGACGAAATCGCGTGGCGTCTCTTGTTTACTAATTAATCGTTTTGTGTCCCGTGTCCCTGACACTGAGGAAAGGCAGTTTATGTCCAACTCGTAGGAAGGGGGCTCGAAAGAATTAAATGCAATGCTTTGGCTGGTCGCCAGTGACGCGGAAAATGAACTATCGAGTGCTCCTTTTGTTGTCATCCCGAGCAGCTGAACAAGCTTATTTGCTCAGTTATTTAGCTAACGTATATTGTCAGTAGATAATTGCGGCTGTGAATAAACTGTCGATCCAGTATTTCATGTTAGGCTGGTTGATGGAACTGGAGAGTATCAATTGATAACAACCCACGCTGTGCACGGGAATGATTTGAAGGAAACTCGATGTAAATTGTAATGTAGACTAGATTGTGTGGATAGCGTCGGTGGTGCTTACAACTTTGATGGAGATATCAACAAGCATGTCAACACTTAGAAGCTTTGAATGTCTACCTAATATGGATGTTTTAATGAATACGGTGCCACATACTCAAATTCACAGAATTTTTCTGTGAATTTGCTCTGCCATTTAAAGTACTCGTATTTCTTATTGGTCATACACTGTTCATAAAATTACCACTTAGCACGTATTTGTAAATACGAACAAACTATAAAGTGGCCGTACAGAGTTCATCGGCTACTACTTCCTAACATTATCAATAAACGCTGTACGATTAACCGCTTGTCAGTGTTAACACTTGAACTACGAAAACAGCACTTACTGCTGCGACATAAAGGTCATATCACCTTTGTTACCTTGTTACCATGAACGTGGTTGACTGTACGTCTTATGAGCTCGATAAAAGGTAATGGAGGAACGATGATTCATCTTAAAGAGGTACTGTTACATAAAATGTAGGTCGTTAAAAGTTCATGTCTGAGATTTATCGATTTTTATATCAAACATTATGCATTAAGTATGTTTAATGTAATTAATGTATGCACTTCAGAGTTCAGGATATAAATAATGATCATATAATTATTATTATTCACCGTTAAACATGGCTCGTCCCTAAGAAACTGCGTATACGAGTAGTTCCGGGTTTGGAATATTGATCGAGGTGCTGTAAATAGTGGGTCGTGTGAGATATGCAGGTATCTCTGTTTCCCCGTAGATGTCTGAAAAAAAAGGAAGCTCTGCTTTACATCTAAATAACAACACGCTCCTTCCATACAGTAATTTCTCACCATAGAGTCCATGAAAAGACCTTCCTTTTACTAGAAACTTTATAGTTATCATGTTCCTTAAAATAGGTACCTTAGGCAAGTGATTGGATGGTTAATTTATATGGTGCTATATCTTCATTCTCCATTTATTGCCTTGTCAGATGGCAAGGGATTATCATATCTTGCTCAATGGTTTCCGCATAGGTACGTAAAGGCAAATCGTTGGCCAGTTGCGAAAAGTTATCTGAATCAGAATTGAAACGACCAATAAAACCCTTGCACGGTTTTATTATTTTGTAACACATATCGAAGAGCTTTTCACTTCCATAAATATTTGGAGAAAATGGTTTTTTAACTTTTGCTGAAAGACCGTTCTCTCCTTCAAGTCTTCAATAAAGAGTGCATTTAAAGCGATACACTATCATAAAACGTACTGTCGTACATAAATAAAAATTTCAACATAAAAAGATGAACTGGAAAACTCATATTGAAAATGTATGCAAAACACTTAGTCAATGCTCCTATGCCCTTTATAACTTAAGGAAAATTTCAAATCAGCCAACATTATTAATGGCGTACCACGGATATGTGTCATCAACATTGCGATACGGACTTATGTTTTGAGGGAACTCGACTGATAGAGAAATGGCGTTCAAAGCACAAAAGAAATGCATAAGGGCAATATGTGGCATTCAAAGCGCTGACAGTTGTAAGCCGCATTTCCGAAAGCTTCAGTTACTTACACTTCCTTGTCTGTATATTTACGAAGTAGCGAGCTATGTTAAAGCAAATATGCACCTATAGGGTAGGGTACCCTAAGATTGCGCACTTAAGAATTAATTGAATATAAGTCACGAAAATAATAAGTTGGCAAAATAATCTTTATTCATTCATATAGACACATAAATGTAATTTGTCGACGATAAACTAAATCAAATATTTCGTAACATTTTTTGGAGTATTTAATGAAAATATGAGAAATGGGAAATGCGCAGTCTTAAATCCCCTGGAGGGTAAGACTGCGCAGTGGGATCTTTGAGAGTCCGCATATAAAGATAACTTATTTTCGGTACACAAATCACATTTAAATTGTCCAAAGCATATGTACGCCAAACATTTTTCATGCCTCCATTTAGAACACACAGAACAACCTATCCAATCTGTGATCGGCTCTTCTTTACAACACCAAATGACCAATTCTTTTTTCGAGGCTGTTTTGCTGTTTTCTTGCATCCTTTTTCATCCTTTTGCTTGCTCAAGCTGAAGCTTGTAAGGTGAACTGCTAAGTATTTCAAACTCCTTATGTTTCCTTTTATTTACTGCCTGTCTAGCGTCTGATTTGGGTATTGGCGAAATATCTGTAATATTTGTTGTATTTGTACCTGGTGGTTTATTTCTAGAAGTTGGTAAGTAAAATATATTGGAAGGTAAGTCTGCGCGCGCAGTTTTACGGACCCTGCCGCTGCGCAGTCTTAGGGAATTGCTCAAGTTGTAAAGACAATACCACTAACGCCATTTTATGAAAACATGCGTAAAATACGTGAGTCAGTACTTTTGTCGGTATAATTTATCGAAGAAAAATGATGACCAAATCTTTTTAAGTCCATTATCATTTTAAGTAATCACTATTTCAAAATGACCAACAATAATATCAAACACGATATTTATCTTCAAACTTCCCTGACAATTTCGTTTTATCACTGTTTTTAATAATTTTTTTTCGCAGTAACCTCACACACGCAAGAGTAACAAAACACGACTGAATTTATCCACAGATCTCGTTTGTCATTCGAAATACAAGCCATGCGCAGTTTACGACACAAAAATAAAATATGCGCAACGCCACATAAAAAAGCTATTTTCTATAAAAATCTTTTAGGTATGGCACCAAAAATTTACAATAAACTACCTAAAAACATAATGGAAATTAAAGATATAGATCTATTTAAAACCAAAATACACGAATTTTTAGTTGCGAAATGTTATTATCATATTAATGAATATTTAAATGAAAGATACTACATCTAATTTATTATGTTAAGAGAAATTATTTGTTATTTATTATTATTTATTTATTTTTGTGAACCGATTTAATATTGATTATTCTGAATTTAATTTTTAATTATGTATATGTTATTATTTAATTTAGTTATTATTGATTTATTGTAAATTTATTTTATTGTGTTTTAGAATTGTGATTTATTGAATTTAGTTGACATTATTGATAGTTTTCAATGGTATAACACTATTTGCATACCCACGTATTGGTAAAATATGGAGGACTATATTATAAGAAAAAAAATATCTATGTATCTCTTGCCCATGTTTGCAAATAAATAAATGAAATGAAATGAAACATTTCCTGCGCCACTCCAAATCTAACTCTGTCGTAAATAAAGCTGTAGTGTGAACCAGGCTTCAACTGTCCCGCGTTTGTTTTAGGGATGATTGATGCTTACAAATATCGATACTCTGATGAGTTTCGAGCTGTTCCCGATTTGAACCGTATGCTTTATACCTATAGAAATGCATGAAAGCACTGGACGTTCATATTATTGACCCTACTAAGTATTGTGAAGACATTCTGGTTTGTAAAGGCAGCAGAAAACAATCATATGTTTTGGCATTGTTTTATATTGCTGCCAATCAGTTCACTGCAGGATATAGACGTCTTCCAAGTTGCGCCACAACATCCGCTCGACCGATTTCCGCATCCAGTCCTTCCCCGAAGTCCTTTCAAGGTTGTTCATCTAGCCTTGGGATATCTCACGCTACGTTTGGCCATTTGGCAATTCCAGTAATAAGTTTATTTATAGTAATTTACTGAATCTATTCATATGCCTCAATCAATTTTGTTATACAAGGTGCCGGTAAGTCTCTATTCAGCCCACATTCACCCACTGATGCTAAGCACAATCCTTCGCCGTCAAAGAGCTTCCTATGTTATGTAATAATACATCCCAGGGTTGTCAAACGTTATTCATCACGATGAACGCATAAGTGGTTGTTGTTTAACAAACTCATCGATCACGGAAATGATCGCACGGCTGGACGAATCAGTGGCGGGCATTGGGCCAGCACATGGACGAGTTAAGACTTAAGAATGGAGTGCTAATGTGTGACACGACATCTCACCTTGAAGATTTCAAGACAGCTCAATTAGTTTTCATTTTCGTTGGTGATTATTTGAGATCTTGCCCTACAGGAGTATCTATCAATAGAAGACTAAACTCTAAAAGCAAGTTACCGATCTGAACTACATCGTCATCGCAGTCATTGTCGATATTATAGCATCACTAGGTACCAAACCCAGTGCGTTTCTTAGTCCGCGAAAACTTACATTTATTGGATCTTGTTGATGCATATTGTCACTCCATTTGCCTTCTACTCCGCCCATAAGTTTTCATTTCACTGCGATAGGTGAACGACTGCTTTATTAAGTTGACATTACGTTATTTAATCGATCCGTACAATACTGGAACTGAACGTAATGATGCGCAGAATTAATTTTAATTTTCCTCATCAACGTCAAGCGTCGAGCGTCACGGGCTACTGACGATATTGTTTGGTGTTCAAATTATTCCCGAAGGATACTGACCTGTAATTTGTATTTGATACGTACACACGACGACATATCAAGCTATACATTTCCAGTTTTATAGGCTTTTTGACTTTTTGTACAAAGAGAAGTTCAGCGCATTCATAGATTACAATAAGTATCATCATTCGACTAAAAGCTGGTACGTTTTTGTAAAATAATTACTCTGTAAATCTATGTTATGGAATGCAATAAAGTATTGAGTAAATGATTTTTCGATTCGAGCTTCTTCCCAGAAACTGTGAACACTAAAATATAACTTCCCACATTAGTATTCGAGCAAAGAGCTCCCCCCTTCGAGAGCGCAAATGAAAAAGAATAAATAAAATCTTATCTGTATGAAGTGTTACCTTACACCGAGATCTTACTAAGAAATCAAAACGAACGAATAAAATTTCTATCTACAAACGAAGCTCTTGAAGCGCCATCCTTCATGCGCAGGCATGTACCAAACTTTATATCACTGTAAATATTTTCTCGTGGAAGTTTTTATTACACGCATCAAGTACACACATTGGAGTTTATTAAGGATATTAAGGATAATTTGATCAGTGGTCCGTGTGTAGTCGGCTTTACTACCGTTTTATTATCCGAAGTGGGCACGTGTGCTCGATCTTAATCATAACTGGCGCCGGAGTTTGCGGAACAGATCTGTCTTAGCTTGACACACATAATGTGTTTCTACTCATGCTCCTTCTAAACGATCGGCAATTATTCACAGCTAACAATGTAAACATAAACAGTGGAAGTACAGTCAGAAACAACAGCAGTTGATCAGCGTTAATGTAAATGCAACAAATGCAAAGACATGATCAATCAAATTCGTCTGTATCTTGCTTTTTCAATTCCAGTGGTGTACTTAATGACATGCATATATGAAACAGAATGTTATTTACGAAGAGCTATGAATATTTTATCATTTCGCAAAACAAATATTGAAAGTTTATGAAAAACAATGAACCACGCTGACATTCAGCTGAAATTTAAATTACATGTGTAGTAAAATATTAAAGTGTGGATACGCTCCGTCGTGAATAAAATATTGTCGTGTGGCTTTTGACATGATGCAGAATAAACGCTCGGGGGACGCCGAGTTGAATCCCAGTCACTCATAATTTAGTGTATAATAAAATTTCATATTGTCTTCATAAAGCCGTGAATAATATAATCTATAAATAGCTGTATTGGAACGTTCAGATTTAACAGTCATTGGGTTTTGTCTGTGGCTGTACCTACATTAATTTACATAATGCATTTTTAAGTATATAATAATGATTATTTATAAACGTAGTGGTAAGTCATTTATGTTTATTCTTGCATAACACATAACATAACGCCTGTAATCCCCGAAGGGTTGGGGAGGTGCACCCATAGTACACCCATATTTCGCCATCCCAAGTAATAGAGGGCGAGCCTACTGTCGTAAACCGGGTACAAATCCGGACTAGGCTGCTACCAAGAAATTCCTGATAGAAAAACCCAACTTTCCTCTATATAGTATTACAAAAATATGGATTAAGTACAAGACCTACAATATAACCTGCATTAAAACGCCTGAAACTGAAGAAATATTTAAGAATTCACGGCACTACAGCATGTATGTACATATACGTAAAGTACACAAAGGCTTTTAAATGTTTGACCGAATTGATTTGACTGAACTTTTCTGTAATATTTTTTTTTAGGTCATAGCTACCACGTCGCAAATATTTAACATAATATCTAGAATGGTCAAAATGTCAACAAAATTGACAAGGGACCATCAAACATATATTATAACCGATATTTTCTTAAAAAAATAAAATAAAATAAAATAACAGTTTCTGTGATCGATAAAAGTTGACGTATTACATAATTTAGTAGAGGACGGACTATGGATACAATTAAGGAGAATCGTAGAATTAAAAATAAGTACCTATACTTTTGACGAAGCTCCTCCTAGTAGACAGGTTACCTTCAAACATTAACCCAATGAACTGAATATTTAATAATAATAAATAACTTAAAAAGGTTATACTTGTTACCTACATCACCCGTGCGTAAGAGATTAGGTACAGACCTTAGATACAACGTAAACGCCATTATTCTGTAAAATTCACTATTGAGCTGACTTATGTATTGCAGTAAAAAAGTTTGACAGAAAAAATTGCAGAATATACAGGAAACAGGAGTGAGTTCAAAAGTGTTTTTGCAGAATAACCCAACTTGTCCGCCACATTCATAACGCCAGACGCAATCCCAACCCTTTAGCATTACGAACAAAACGCACATTGTTAAAAAAACTCCCTTATGTAGGGACTGCGAGACAAATATGGCTTTCTGTTCAACAATGATTCTAAACACGTGTAGTTTACTACCGTAGTTGACGTCTGAGCGCCTGCAGTTTGCTTATTGCTATTGGTACACTGGCGGCACGACAAACCGTTCAAAATACCTGTTACATGAATCACTGTTATTGTCACTGTAAAATTGGTTACTGTTTTACGTACTTGACGTTTAATTTTGTTTGCACCGATAATGGGTTTGCTGGGTTTGTGGAATTGTTTAAATTCTTAAACAGGAATTGAAGTTAGAAATACGGTTTGTGTTAAGTAATGTTGTTTAGTGAATTGTTTGATATTTAACTACGTTGTCATTTCCAGGAGCAATGGTGATTGCAGACAGGAATTATTATAAATCACTTTATTTTCTTTACTTCATTATACAAGCAAATTGCGGTTTATTTACGCTACGCCCATTGAGCTTGTTTATCTGAATCAACCGCATTCGTATCAATAAACTATAAATTGCACTTTCAATGTAATTGAAACCGCAGGATGTATCCTATCACATCCATTGAGGAGCTTTTCTGAACTTGCCACGGAAACATAAACGACAATCATGCTTTACACTTTATGGCCCAGATATTAAAGCCCAAGTTAGATTAACGCTGACCCAGAGTTGAGTAGCAATGACCTTACAAGTAATTATTATATTGAATGGACTGACTGTAGGGTTAAAAACCGTTATTATAGAGACGATTATGTTAATTTGCATCATAATCCAAGTGATAAATAAATAAACATCACATTTATGTAATTAAAATGTCCTGTATAATGTAAATAACTCTACTCCAACCTAGTTATTATACTGACATAGTACCGCGTTTAATATTATAGGGGTGAATATTTGATTAAATTAAATACCGGCTACGAGTCTACGAGCGTTCTACAGCTATTATTTGAACATAAATCCATTTATTTTATGCCTTCCACTAAAATAATTAGAATTTGAGCACTGAAATATCTACAGATAGGTAAGGAATATATTAATTTGAGTTAGTGCATTGTTCAATGAACTAAATTAGTTTTACTTTCGTTCTTTCTTTCAATATTCAGTGTGGTACGTTTTTAAGTTCCACAAGGGGGCCATTGCATGTCAGAACATACTTTTATGTCATACTTTTTTACTATTAGAACAAGAGACCGATGCACTTGCCAGCCATGAAAGACTGTCCACAGAGATTAACTTTCCAGTGCTTTGTTCATTAACTTGCTTTATTGAACAATATTATTAATGAATCAACTCATTAAATTCATTCATTCTTTGGTTTTATTATATTTATTATTCCGAATGAGGATACAAGATAATTTATTTGTATTTTCATAATCAAACTACTGACCGATAAATAGTTCAAGGATATTCTTGTGTATATCAGACCGTACGATAAAAAAAATGGAAACAGAAAATAACAAAGCTTTACTATGAAACTGTATAAAAGTTAATTTAAAATGAGGTTAGATATATAATTTTAAATTGAAACCATAAACCATTTAAATGCCTTGCCAGATTTTTTTAAACCACGACTTTTTTCATAACATTTTTCTCACGTTTTGATTAAAAACGAGAAAAAACTATTTACTTGCAAATTATTATTGCAGACTGTCTAGAGAGCTAATGAGAAAATGTACTGGAGTGAAATGAACCTTCAGCAGTAACTGATAGTAAAAAAATAGTAACAAATACTCGTTAATTTTTCCTTTTACTTTGAAGAGGGGCTCGAGCTCGGGTCAGACACATTAATTTATCTGGTTCACTTGACATGTATGTATGTATGTACATGCTAGACAGGTGACGGCCGCCCGCACTACACTCCAGCCTTCGATATATCGATTCAAACATTGTAATCGATTCTTTTGTATCATTCACAACGTATTGTCGCAGCTGACAAAATAGCAAATAGGTACATAATATATCATACTCCAAATTGATAGGTCACCGGCAGAGTCAATGGTAACATTAATAACAATATTATTGACAAAACGCTCTGCAGTGTGCGTCCAAATACATCCGTGAAGTATTTTTTGAAGGTTCAAAGAACTTTTTATAGTCTCCATGAATCCGTCAATCAATGCATTTCAGTTTTAACTGCTTTGTATAACGCACGTTCACGAGCTCTCTTCAATGTTATGTTCAGGGCTGGCTTCTAACACGACAAGGGGATGTTTGACACGACACCATACTATACAGTTCACTGCATGTTTAACACTTGACAAAATGTAGCAAGTATTTGGATAATTACTTAATTATACCGAAGCCCTAAGTGAAAGTGAGGTACTTAAATATGATCTAATCATTAAATATATTATTGTAAGTACATAAATAATAAAATAAATAAATAAAAATTGATTTAAAGAGTATATAGTATATAATGTTCCTTACTCAGTCTATAATGTTCCCACTACTTGGACACAGGGCTCCTCTCGGTGTGAGGAGTGGATCGTAATCCCCCACGCGGGCCCAGTGCGGGTTGGTAGATGTCTTCGAATTTTTGGTTGTAGAACATGCTGGATACCTCACGATGTCTTCTATCTGGGTGCAAACTTCTTCGACTTACAACTTGTAAGTCGCAGCCGTTACCACTGGGCCAACACTGCTCCAAGAGAAAAAAGAGATATCAAATAACCACTGGAAAGACACATTCAAATTCAGAGGCTCAAAAACTGAAGTTAGAATCTTACTTTCGAAATATCTTTTACGCAACCCTATCTCGTAGGCACATAACTTTAAAAGGTATTGAAATGTCGTTATACTTTATGGCTGGATTTATATAGTCAGATTACGCAGGGGTAGCACTTTCATTCCTTTAGGATTCTGCGCTTTATGTGAGTCTCATTCATCTGCCTCATTTAAATGGGCTTACTCATAGGCATTGCAATTCAACTTATTAGACTCCGTTTAGATAGGTTCATAGCAGATGTAGAAACATGAATCATTGTGACACAATTCTTAATTAGGCTCATTCTTGATCGAGGAATAAGGGTCAGATACAATCTGAAACAATAGATTCTTCTCCAAACTACCACGACGGTCGTTAAAAGTCGATAAACTAAAACTTCCACTATAAGTTTTTATTTACGAAAAATTCAACGTTTTTCGGTGAAGAAAGTTCCTAAAAGGATTTATTTCGTGATAATCTTGCTATTTATCAATGTCTCCTTTACGTCCGTAGTTAAGTTTATGGGACCTCTGTGGCTCTACGGGTTATCTGTAGCGGAGTTGATCATGATTTTGGTTTGGGTAGTTTCTATCTCAAAGTTCAAGCTCGGAAGTACTCGGGACAAGTTGATACTACCGAACTGTATATATATAATCGGAGCCTTCTGTCTATATATAATCGGGAACAATTGACCGTAGAAATAACAATGAATTCGCACGTTTAAATGCCATGAACGTACGGAATATAGACAAAAGTTATTGTTCAGTCCTGTCTATGTTCACATGTGTTCCTAGAATAATCGAAATGAATCCTTTGTGAGTGCACGTTACTCATATCTTCTGACAGTCCGCATCATTTTCCACGACGTATTTTATAGAAGTGCGCATTTGTAAGCTTTAGCGAATCTTCACTGCACTTTATGTTTTACATAATTAAAGACCATTGTCTCAGAATACCGCAATAAACAGTAAAACGAAGCTTCGGGGTAACCTACTGCAAAATCTAATTATTATTTTAAACAGGGTTGTTGGTAAAACATGAACAAACTCTCAGGACTAAATTACTATCATCATAAACAACAACTTTTGTTCTATGACTTTTATTAATTCATCAGATTTTAATTCATCAAACTTTCATACAAAAATATATCAATTCAACGAATTGCTATATTCGATTTTCTGTTACGAACTTTACGCGAAGCAAAAGAAAGCTCTAGTTAGGTAAACAAACTGCCGTGTCTAGTACAAAATTCAGCAGAGGGGAGCGGGGGTTAGCTACTCATAGAACAACAAAACAACAACGAAATCTTAAAGGTTTGCTTTTGGTAAATTAAATGTAATGTTTTGTAAAAAGTCATAGAACGAAAGTTGTTGTTTATGTTGCTAGTAATCCAGTCCTGCAAGGTTGTTAGTATTTTACCAATAACCCTGTATATAACCATACACGAAATATCTGAAGGGGTCATTGCACTCATCATTATGAACAACTTTTACTATAGGACAAAACGTGAAATCGCAAAAAAAGAAATCTGCTGTACCATATATTTTGACGAATTATGCGAACATAAATATAGGGAACAACTGTTTTTTTTTTCGCGATTTCAGGTTTGGTACCATAGTAAAAGTTGTTCGTAATGATGAATACAGTGACCCCTTATGAGGTTGTGCGTTATTTAAGTTACACCTTGTATATTTTAGTGATAGCTTATAAATTGTGTCTTTGTGAACAAATGATATAAGTATACTATTATTATAAGAATGAGAAATTATTTAATTATTTAGATAAGTTTTCAATAAAGTAGGTATGTGCTTGATGTTAATACAATTATTTGCCCGTTTAACTTAACCAGAGTCAACGTATTCGCTTAGCAAACTTTGAAGCTCTGAAATAATTATAATTATAATAATTATAATGATGTTAACTCAACACTGAAAGACATAATTTGATTTTATTTGATTCTAAAGTTCTTGAATATAAAACTTAGTTGAGGTTTTAGAACTTATAAATAATAGAATGATTATTTTAGTCTTCAGAACACTTCGCGCAGAATTTGCATGATTAAGATCTTTGTTTTTATAATCATGTCGTTTTCTAAGACATATTTACTGGTTGGCGCCTGCCGTCTGTACAGTAAGCTTCAAAGAAACCGGACCCCCCTTTGATGATGATATCATACGCTTAAAATTTTCGTAATGTAACGTAAATGGCGTGTTGGTCTAGTGGTTTGGACTGCGGCTTAGCAATTCGATGGTCACGAGTTCAAATCCGCGGATGAGACTTATTTTTTTCTTTTTTTTAGTTTCTTTAATAGTTGATTAGGTGATTTTCGTAACTTTATTTCAGAAAACATCCATATTTAAGAAAACAAATGTGCAGTTTGTTGTGTGTGTGTGGTTTGTAAGAAAAGCCAGGCATGTTGCATAAACAATATTCATTTATTTCATTAATTACATTTCTAGGAATCCACGTATTATACAGTTATTACGAGTATACAGTTTTCTATCTGTGTTAAATTAGGGTTATTTACTTAAAATATTAACTTAATACAAAATATATACCCTGGGTGAGGTGTAGAACGTTTAACATTAGATAACGGTTCGTTTATAGATATTTCTAGTAACATAACTACAATATTTATTTATTCAAACTTGTAAAAACATTATTTTTTTATACTCTGTATGATCTTATGGGGAAAAAAGCCTGGTTAAAAAATGAAATGTTGTCATTTGTGCCTGTGAATTACAGAGGAAGAACCAACATGCTAAACTATAACAGTATAGCAATATACATCTTTCTCTTTTATCACAATTTCTGATAACCCTTTTAACACAGCATTAGAAAAGTATGTGAGGTCAGATGGTGCATCGTTAACACATTACAAGACTACTTGTAAACAAGAGTAACTGGATTCATAATAAATAAATAAAGGTATTTTTGATTAACTACGAGATAATGATCCCACAAATATTGGGAATTATTAATACTTGCTCAAACGTTCCAATGCAATTTTATCAGATAAGTTACACAATCAATCTGCCGAGTAAATTGTCTATTAATAACGCAGACGATGGCAGTCACTGTCTATCACTTCTTGAAGACTTTTCATGCCCGAAACCATATTGAAGCTTGCAGCACTATTTCGAATTAGTTCCCAGGTTTTGTGTGTCCCAAGGTGTCGCTCCGATTCATTAGTGTAAGCAGTTGGGTGAGATCGCATTTCACATCACCCGTCGCTTGATACCTTTGTATCCATCTACGAACTATTTTTCTCTGTAATGAAAACAATAATATTAGAAATACATAAAAAATCCACCTTGTAAGTAATAATGCAACATGGTTGTAACAATAAATATATGTGTATAACGTAAATCTTACCGTTAAGCCCACATTTCTCGTGCTATTTTCTTTATGCTTTGTTCCTGTTCCCAGAGAACAACAATTATTTTAGCCTTCAAAAAGTTGTTAATCGCACCATACTATCGGTTAATAGAATCAACTGTTCAAAAACTTTGTAAATTGGATAATTTTACGACGAAGACATTACACACAAGCTGATCGGCACGAAAACGAAACGATTTGAAAAAGAATTATACCCTCAATCACAGTTTAGTAAATAGGGCGAAGAAGTATTCTAAATTCAACCTTAACTCACAGTTCATACAGCAGTTAAGTTTCTGAAGTAAAATGACGGTAGTGCAACAATCGGAATCAAGCACAATCTATTCAACCAAACAAGAAATCTATGCTAATTTCAACCTTATCTTTTAGTTAATTGAAGAGTTACGTATTGCATTTTGTAAAGCAAGGTTGTGGACGGTAGGTGTATCTCACGTGGTGGAAGTTGAAATTTAAACCTTAATGTCTAGAAGATTAGACCGTTATCAAACTTGTTCGATAAAAGGAGCTTAATGCTATTCGAATTTTCGTTGAGATTACTAACTGAGCCAATAGCCTATTGGTATAAGGCACGGTCTTAATGATCGTCTGGCGCCTGGTGATGTGGGTTCGTATCCTATACGGCACGTAGTGTCTTTTTGTAAGTTATTCTTGGTTTACGGTTCGGCCAGAAGCCGAAAAAAATACCACAATACCTAATTATTAAAAACATACAAATAATATTTGAGTCGGATCGGTGGATGCTCGGGCAGAGATGGGTGCGGCGCGGGCGGCGGGGAGGGAGCTGCTCGGGGCCAGTCACGTGACGCACCCGCCTTCGCTTGAGCGATTATTCTTTAAGTCTTGGCGGGGTTCGTTTTCTCTGACGCGTACTGTACATCAGCGACATAATGCATTTACTGTTAGGTATGAATCAATCACAGGATACTGGGCCATAGAGTCGTTGAAATAAGGTATTTATTGTCCTGGTTGGGTCAGCGGTGATTAATTGTGCTTAGTGGAGGATGTTCGCCAGACGTTACGTTGGTGCAGTGACGTGGCCGGCGGACGTCCATTGTGCACGGGACCTTTAATTATAATAACATTTAACTGGAATAAGTTTTGCAATTACGGGGAAAAATCTTTTCCTGTCATACTGCAAGAATATGCGGTCAGGTAATTGGTACATGTAGGATATAGGTAATGATAGTACCCATGTAAGTATACTTGTATAAGCCCGTAAATGCCGTATAATAGATTCGAAAGTCGTACAATATAGAGTCAGCTACCGCTCGTGACATGACATAAATCATGTAACTTATCCTCCTGATCTTGACAATGTAGGGAGTAAAGATCATTTGGCATGAAAGCTTTTAATTAAGCCTCATTGTTCTAACTAACTACGTATCAAGTGTAACGTAATCTTACTGGGAATTGTCATAGTTACGCGTCACCATTAGTTTTAAATGATGGCTTAGAATGTTGTTTCTGCTTCTACTAAACTGTTACAACATAATATGGGAATTGACATGATTTTGATATTTCAAATGATTATTATTAATTAAATACTATGAATGTCCAGAAAAATAGCATTTCTCTACTTTATGTACTTTAGGTACCTACCTATTTGATTTACAAAAGACCACAGGATTCCTCCTAAACGAAGAATACTACCTACAAACATTCGCCAACACAATTCACTCTTCGTTTGTATAATCCCGTCAGTATACAAAATACGCCGCATACATTTTTTTCATGCAAACCACAGCAATGCAACAATGACGACATAAAAATTTACGAAAAGAGTTATGGGAACAGTAAATAATTTTAAAGTGACCATTTGGCGGGATTTTGGTGACAGGTTTGCTGGCCATGGCGGGAAAATTCAATTTAATGTGAGACTTGCATACCAAATTTACAAACTACTGTAATTTAAATGCAATCACTGATTTTCACAATTCAAAAGTATCGATACCTGCGTGAGTCAGGGTCTACCCTCTACGATATGTGAGGATAAGTGGAGCTTGATATCGACACAATAGATCATTTCATAAGAGAAGCGAACGTCAAAAGAACGTCAAACACCTGTGTCATTCATTATTGATATTATGACTAATATTATGAGGTGTAGCCTAATTAATAAGGTACCTATATACTCCTGTCCACACAATACCCAATCTGGAATCATATGGGTATCACCTACTCATATCTTTATAAATAAATCAGTTTCATACGTGCGGCATTTTGCCGCGTGTGCAGTTTTGCAAGTCAGCGATTTAGCACACATCATTTTATTATGTAAATGTCTATATTTATACCTTCCGTAATGAGTGAACTTCAATCTTTGAAAATCTGAATCATAATACTCGTGAATCCAAATTAAAATACCTACAATAAAATGTAAAACGGTAGATATTTTAATTATGACGTAATCACGTCATAGAGAGCATCATGGTAGTTTTTCCGAGAAATCAGTGCATTGGAGGAAAAAATATTGAATATGCTCATAACATAAACCCATTTTGTAAATTGTCAATTTTAAATAATTAACAGAAAAGGGAAAAGTCAAGAATTTTTTGTAGGTTTAGGTTGTAGCGGTTACCATATTACTCGTAGTTTTCTAATAATACACGTAATATGTAGGTACACGGAGAGAAAATTATTACTGTGCTAGGCACTGTAAAGTGAGTGCAAGTGACATTTACAGAAAATTTTTCTGAGTGAGATTGGGAAAAATTCACTATTTGTCCAATAAATTTTACTGCATACAGCATAAGAATTTTTACTGTGTATGGTAAGTTTTCCATTACCACTCAAATGCACTCAGAATGTGAGACAGCACAGTAAATTTTCTAAGATTTTTCTCACCGTGTAGCTACCGTGTGGCTTTCGGCTTGAGTAGGTACCAGTTAGTGTAATGCATGAATTATGCCGTAAATTTCATAAAAATTTAAATTTAAAATTTAAATTTTAACTTATATTTTAAATTTACTAATGAATGTATATTTTTGCTACCTACCTACTTAATACCTTTATTTATGAAGGCCTTATCAAGATCATTTTTTCCTTAATTTAATTGTTTATGTAGTTTTGGATGCCTATTGAGTAAATAAGTTATCGATACCAAATGCAAAGAAAAATAATAAATTGGCTAATTTGTTTGTATAAATATCACAAGGAAAAACATTTATAGATATTTTAATAAGACACGCACTAAATAGACGCATTGGTATTATTTATTTGTTTCTTATAAGCCTGTGTTGTCTCACTGCAGGGTAAACTCCCTTCCTTCTTTCCACTTTTCCCGGACTACTGCGATTGTGGACCAATCCTCTAAGGAGTCCAGCTCATCCAAGCATTGGAATAATATATTTAAAAAAAAAAAAACTTTATTTGAAAGAGACGTAACTACGTTCCCCTGTAACATTTGTGTTCGAGTTTTAAATTTTATTTTTAAAAACGTTGTTTTATTTTTAAAACGCGTGTGTTATATTGTTATTCTTAAAACCAAAATATTCCATTTTCTTGTCCCACCCAATACTCTTAGGTACATACTCATCGTTTATTACGGCCACTAAACCTCTATCACAAAAATTACATGTAACTTTGAATTATATTTATTATTTTTCATGTCATATAAACGCATTAGAACTGATTTCATACTTATTTGATCGTAAAAAGTAAATTTGTTGTGTGTTTTATTGTAAGTATGTAATGATACTCACAATATAGAACAAATAAGTACCCACAGACTACGCTCATGCTTTTAACTAAATTACAAAAGCTAATAAGTATGGAATACCTGCAGTAACCTACGGAGGGGCCCGTGGCTAAATAATAACAGCCGCACAGGTCGATCGATCAGGATAAGCTACGCTTGCCGCGGTTGGTCTGTGGATGGGTGACCATCTTTACATACCGAGACCCCTCCGTGCCTCGGAAAGCACGTTAAGCCGTTGGTCCCGTCTGTCATTCGTAGATCTTTGACAGTCGTACGGGGTAGTCAGAAGCCCGAAAGTCTGACATCCAGTCTTAGCTAGGGGTATCGTATTACCCAGTAACTGGGTTGTGGAGGTCAGATAGGCAGTCGCTCCATGTAAAATACTGGTATTCAGCTGCATCCGGTTAGACTGGAAGCCGACCCCAACATAGTTGGGAAAAGGCTAGGCAGATGATGACCTGCAGTAACCTACAAACAAAGTCCACCCGCCGCATCTGTCTAAACGCGATAAACTCAAAACTGCAGAACGGATTTTCATACGGTTTTCACCAATGAACAGAGTGATTCACGGGGAAGGTTTATGTGTATAATTTATCAAAGGTTTTGTGTAAGTTAGCTGAAATATGACGACGATTGTTAAAGATGTCGGAAAAAATCATGCCGACTGGAAGCTTTACTGCCGTGTGTAGCGTACCTAAACCAATAAAGTTATAAAGTTGTAAATGTAATACGGAATTAATACAGTGTTTACCTAGATTAACACATAGGGTACTTATGATCGCGGTAGTACGTATACGAGATAGTTTTTGATATCCACGCGGCCGGAGCCGCAGTCATAGTCTAGTAGTGTCATAAAGAGAAATTAATGATAGGTAAGTAGGTATATCTCGCACTTTGGTACAATATGAATTTAATTGCTTTATCAAAATATTTGACAGTACAAATTATTTGCCTGAATTAAATATTGGCCCATCTTTAACAAATTGTTTAAGTTTAAAAACATTACTCTTCAAGATTATGATCACGAATTAAAATTTGGCTAGGGCTTAAATTCTTAGCGCAAAGTGTAATAAAAATGAATAATATTAATTAGTAAAGTTTGCGCAACATGACATAACTATAGATTAAGGCGTTATCCACATAACGCGACTGTGTGTACCGTGGCGCCGCTTTTGTTCGGATTTCGTTAAAATCTGCATAATTAATTCATCAACACGCTACGTAACTTCACAGTGAATAAATTAATTAAGTCTTATTTGCGAGAAGATTCTGTCACCCTATTGTATCACATAATAAGTGCTAAGTTATAACATTGTTACCTAAGCTCTTGTCACCGTTATGACGTTGTCGGAGCGCACATAAGGTTGTTATTCAACGATTTAATTTAATTTTGACAGCTTATATTGTCGATTATAATTGGGAGATGACAGAAGCCAGATGAGTAGGATTATGATTACGATTAGCCCTTACCTACGCTATAATTAAAGTAGTGTAAATGAAACGCAATCCCAATTTATAGATTTGACAACTGTTAAGCAAGCAGCAGTGCTATTCTGTAAAAATCTCACCGTGAGAACTTAGGTGAAGTGAGCGGGAAGTGAATTCTGTCATTCCGTAATGGTAGGTATTGACACTATTAAGTGCTCACATCACTTATGATTTCACGGTGAGATTTTTACAGAATCGACCTGCAGTTCTTACTTTTTGTGTACCGTGCCTATTCTCTTTTCTAATTTGTTTTCCACGTGTATTTTGTTTTCCGCAATATCATTGGAAAAGCTTTGTAGTCTTACTAGTCATGATTACTCCTGTCGACTATGATTTTGTCATCGAATATTTTTTGCGATAAGATTGAAACAACAATTCCAATGTTAGTGTGCCATATTGCATTTTAGATATATACCATGTAAATAAAAGAGTGTGTAACATATAATTTTCTAGGCTGACGGACACAGCTTTTCACATCAAACGAATGAAAATAGATTACTCGGTTCCCTGGGGTAGTCGGTTTCGGGATGTCGGGGATAGCGAAATCGCACGGCGCCGGGATGACGACGACACTGAATCATGCGACCTCGTTAGCGACGCGACGCACTCGTCGCGGCAAACTCAACCCTATCGTATCGATACCAATAACATCGATAGCTTGCACTGCACCACCGATGTTTATCTCGACAAAGTACGATGCAATAAATTAGTGACATGACGTGACTGCCTTGTAAATAAAAAAATAAAAAAATACTAATGTTAGATTTATGATTCGTATAAACTGTACGCAATGCCGTTGTAAAAGTTAATGTTTTATGAAAAATGCATACATAAAACGTTATACTAATCGTAAAGTTGCGCGTAAATAATCCTAGACGTTTACAATTTTCGTTCATTGTACCTTGCTGTTATTAATATAATATGTAGGTCCTACGTTCGCCCTTAATATGCGATGCGAGCTAAAACTTATTAAATTATTTCTAATATACATCAAATGTACAAAATACTAGTTTATTAACTTTTTACATGATAACATCGCAATATACAGAATTTATGAATTTATCACACGTACGTTCTACCTTATCATAAAATGGAGTCATAAATTATTAACTTTGAAACTCTGTTAAAGTTTTCCAAACTTTAAATAGGTAGGCACTAGGCAGTGAGCTTCAACTACAAGCAAAAATATCTATGTAGTCGATGCTAGCGACTTCTTGTCTCTATCTTCATATACCTAGGCGCAAGGACACATATCGACAAACATTTCCAGTATAAGCTGACTTCTCATTGTACGAAAAGCTCATACAATGCGAGGTCAGCTAAAACTGGAAATGTATAGCTTGATATGTCATCGTGTGTAGGTACCTCTTATAATTACATTTCATTTCATCTTTATAACCATCAGTATCAACAATAAAAGGGCGTGATACCTATTATCACCTTGTGGGTACCGTAAGAGGATAGTTACCAGTGAGACCGCGAGGTGGAAGAAACCTTACCGTACACAGATTCCGGGAAAGTTCGGCCATCTCTACTAAAATTGAAACCATTGGTATTACCAATACTAACACTTGTCTTCAGTGTATTCTCATTCCACACAGCACATTCCCTTCGTGTCTTATCATAATGACACGCGATAGTAACTGGCGACAAACTGCCTTTCTACTGGGATTCCAAGCGATACCAACTTACTTAAGTAGGTATGTTGATACCGATAAAGTAACATCGGTATCGGTACAGAAAACTAGGTACCATTAAAAGGTTACGAGAAAAGCTGACTTTGAACAAACTTTAACGTTTTTCGTCGATAATTTTCACGACTTTACTCCAAGCTAAAATTCCGTGTAAATCTAAATATTATGAGTTATATATCTTTTTATATATTCGTTAATATAATGTGGTAGTGAATAATTGATTGTATTATGTTATTTTCACTGATCTACGTGTGTGGGCCGCTCAACAGTTTTGACAACACTGTCGGCAGGCGTCCAGCATATCAAATCTAAACCACATGTGAATACTTATGTGATTACGTTTGCTATCTTTTGCAAACTAATGTAATAAATAATAAATGCTATATTTGAATGTCTTAACTGCGTCGATAACGTGGTATAATAGTTTGATCGGCGTTTTCACGGGTAGTTAATTATAAGATATCACGTCGCTACAGACGTTTCTTAAAGGAGTGGGTCAAGTGCCTGTTGCTGTATGTTGTAATCCTGTACTGATTTATTATAGGCTTTCCTCTTTTTAATGCCATAGCTTAGCCAGTTAGCAGCCTTATCTTTTTATCCCGAAAAGAGACGATTACCTATAAAGCTGTTATTATGAGCTTTCCATGATATGAAAATTCAATCTAGTCACTTCAAAAAATATATTATGTATTAAAAAAAATCTATTTAAAACCGACTTCAAAAAAAGGAGGAGGTTATCAATTCGACTGTATTTTTTTTTTTTTTTTTATGTTTGTTACCTCATAATAACCGACTGGGTGAACCGATTTTCATGATTCTTTTTTTATTTGAAAGCTGGTGCTTCCCGTGTGGTCCCATTGTCACCGTTTCAATATCTGATGATGGGATCTTGTAGAAATCGGGGGAACTCTTCAATAAATAACAGCAGATTAACCGCGATTGTTGCTATAGCATATCTAAGCATTGTTTACACCATCACACAACATAATATCACGCCTGTAGTCACTACAAAGGTTATAAATTTTTTTTATTATAATAATAATTAATACCAGTAAAACAACCGCGATTGCTGCTATCGCATATGTATGCGAGCAAGATGCAGCTTCCTGTCACTGATATTTACATAGCAAGTAGTGTTTATATGAATTTGATTGGGGTAGATATAACTAAAAAGTGAAAAATAAAAAATTTTATATAAAAAAAAACAACCGACTTCCAAAAAAACTACAAAGTGAAAAATAATTTTAATTTCGGAAGTCGGTTTCAAAAAACCAAAATGCGGAACCAACGACACCGACTTCCAAAATTAAAATTATTTTTCACTTTGTAGTTTTTTTTGGAAGTCGGTTGTTTTTTTTTATATAAAATTTTTTTAAAAAGATAATTTACTGATATAATAAAAACATTTCTTTTTATTTGAACCCCTGGTAGAATAGAAACCCAAAAGTGGGAACGTTTTTGTGAACATAATTTAACCTATAATATGAACAAGTCGGTATTTTTCATCGCACACAACCATATAGATGGGATTTCCCAAATTTCCCGTGGGGACATAAAAAAGCGAACTAAAGAAAACAGTTTTTTGAACACAAATAAAGTCGTGAAACAGCTCGTAGTAGGTAAAATTACATAATTAATAAATAAAATATACAATCTTGACACTTTTTGCATCGAGGTGACATGTACGTGACTTTTAAAGATTTGGCACATGGAAGTAATATGTATTAACTAAGGTACCATAATTTGGCACTAGCTGTTAACTCGGTGGCTGAAGGTGCATTGGTAAAGTAGGAGTTGTATTGTAGGCATTATACGTGTACACTCACGGCATGCAAATAAGGCCCTTTCTTTGTACTTACACATTTTTCTTGCCGTGAAAAACTATGGTTTATTCGCCGTGTGTATGCACGGTCGTCAGAGTTGTATGGGTCACTACGGAAGCTTGTTGACGGGCCCTATTTTTCTACGGCGCGGTGTACAGAGGGCCTAACAATCACGCTACGTCATAATAATATCATAATAAGAAAATTATGCACTTTTTAACTTAATTATTAAATTCAAGTGATAGATAAGTGATAAAGGGCCACAAAAAAGGTAGCAGCTCGCAGTAGCGTTGCTTACTATCGCGACGTCAATAAAACACAGCTATTAAACGACTATAATAATCATATGAACTATAAAAACATATCAACAGTAATTTATTTAACTGCTTACGAGGATTTTACGGCCAGTATCTACGATCATAAGCTGATCATGGCTAATTAACGAAATTGATGCGGCACACGCCAATATGTTTAATATAGTCACGTGTCCGAGTAAATCAATTTACGAATTGAGAATCTTATATCTAAATTTATAAAATACGTCATCATCTGCCTAGCCTTTTCCCAACTATGTTGGGGTCGGCTTCCAGTCTGTAGTCAGTTGGTAAGACTGGTTGTCAGACTTTCGGGCTTCTGACTACCCGTAACAACTGTCAAAGATCTACGAATGACAGCCGGGACCAACGGCTTAACGTGCTTTCCGAAGCACGGAGGGGTCTCGGTATGTAAAGATGGTCACCCATCCACAGACCAACCGCGGCAAGCGTAGCTTAACCTGATCGATCACCTATACGTAAAGAATCTAAAGTCCTGAAAGAAAATAGGACTAAAACAATATTGACATTGTAATGATGGACACCGGCAAGCGCTACACCCAAGTTAGCCGCAGTTACTTGTCTATTTAGTATTTTGAGGTCCACAAAAAATGGGATTATTTGAGGTTCACAAAAAGAGGCGTAATCGTTATGTTAGAGTGCAATAATATTTTTAGGAGCGCAAAAGGGGAATTATTATTTTTACGTCTCTTGTCACTTCTCGGGACCCTGGCGTCCGGACCTTTGAAAGGCATGCTCGTTAGACGTTTTTAAATACATGCCAAAGAAAATTAAATGCAATGTGACAACCACTAATTCCTAAGGGTTTTTTACGTCATTCATGAAAGCCTAAATATCAATGTGCAGCTCACCTTCATTGTATACAAAGGTGTTGCATTTGTATAAATCACGCCAAACGTTACCTAATGTGTGTCAGTGCAGTGACGATGACTGTACGAAATGTCAAATATGCATTCAATACACGGCGGCCATTGGTCAATAGCTTTCCACATCAAGTCAGTGAACTACGTTAACCCGAATTGGGTGGCCGTCTGTGTGTTTCGTCCAACGTAATTAATCACGCTCATTGCCAACCAAGGGACGTTAATATGTCCAAGGACCACTCCAATTTATCACAATACCGTGACAAAGTCCACTGGACAATTAATAGTGGGGACTAAACTGCAGTTTGCCAACTTTGCGGACGTCTTGACTGAGATAGTTGTAAGCCCTTTATTGATGACAATCTCTTCTGGTAATGGAACGTTTAAGTTGACAGCCAGTTTACTCATCGTGGGAAGGTTAAAATGAGTATATACAATATATATCGCAACTAACTATTTACACTATGCACTAAATTAAAAGACTACTAAACTAAATACAAAAATCCTTTTGTTTCTTGGTCACGTGGGCGTCGATATACCGTAACCTTACGGGTAACTACAGTTTTGAGCCGTTTGGGATCGAAACGCTCGAGTCATGCATGGGGCCCAAGTGCGCGTCTCCTTTTTAAGGTTTCTCGCCGACTGGTCGACACTTCACGTGACCAGAGGGCTGGCTCGTCCTTTGGCCAAAGAATTAGCATTGCCATTCAACGTAGCAATGCTTCCATTCTTCGACGTGCGCATGTACGTTTCCGGAAGACAGCGATGTAGTCGGATGTAGGTACACCGAAGTACTCACTTTGACGCCTAAGTGATCAAAAAATAAAAATAAATATATGATTTTAGAAAAGAACATTTTAAAATAAATTGCTAACGTATTTATTTCTTTAAAGAAATCACAAATTCATAGAAAATTTAGTTCAAGCCAACTTTGGTACGACATAAGCTAAACTTCCTGCAAAAACTGCAACCGATGATATTGTCTGATCGTCCGGGAATAACCCCTCGCCGGCGACTGGTAAAATTAGTTCCACACAAATTGTCTTTCTTTGTTTACATACTGCACTCATGAGAATCGATGAAGATGTGACTAAACACAACTAAAATTCGTCACTGTATTTACGTACCTACCGCACCTATTTGTAACGTACAAGACAGTTTTTTTTTTTGATGATTTATTGGCCTATTTACGCAAACGCGAATGATAAAAAAATTACTGACTAATAACTAACATACCAACACAATAATTCTGCTCATAAATACAGTCCCCTAGAAAACAAACAAAAGCTACCCAATAACCTTTCTCTGAACCCACAGCACCGCTAACGCGCTAAAAACAGTCAGGCAAAAAATAAACAGCATGAAGCAAAAAAAGTTGCTTGACCAGCCCTAACTAATTGCGAAACGAAAATTGCAATTTCAATAGCCAACCAATCATTCTGCACTTACTATAAATGCAGTACATCATGTCTTGGCATTTGTATTGCAGTATTGCAGCAACTACAGAACATTGTAACCACGTCGAACACCTGTGCGATGGAGTAAACTCCGCAAGGCGGCCGCCGCCACTAATATCCCACCGTTCGAGGTGGTTGACGGTTTCGCAACGACCTTGCTATTGCCATTTCAGTTTGCCGACCTCGCGCCATATGATACACGAATTTGCAAACGGTCATTGACTTATAAGTTTGTATAATAAGATCGTGTGTAACAAGACGACGACCTAATTCGTTATTGGCGGACTTTTGATCCCGGCTGGATGCGAGATTGTCGTGATTATGCTCTGGGGACACTGAATGATGTGGGAAACATTATATCACGAGCATTATTGTGATAAACGATACCTGTAAACTATGCTGTCTGCAGATTCGGTTTCCTAAATAGTAGTCATTTAGTCGAAAATTACTATCTCGATTCTCGAAGCAAGTGTCTTGTGGGATAGTAATAGTGATCCCAAATGGTTCTTTGAAGAACATGAGAAAGATTCATTTAGGAAAAAAATATCTAAACAAAGGCTTCCAACAAATGTAAAACTTAGTTATCTTTGGCTATAATTTTCTTTGAAATACCTGTTTCAAAAACGTATTTCTGTGAATTGCTCAAACGAACAATGGAATAAAGTTTGGCAACTAAACTTATGACGCATAAAGAATGTGGGAGATACGGTATAGCGTACATAGCCTTTAGTTAACCGTAAGATTAGTCAAAAAAATGTTTTAAGAAAGCTCTGTAGTGAAGTGTTTGTTTTGATTCGCGGATGATTCATTCACGCTTATTGCTCTCAGTGTAACGAGAGAAGCGTATGCGCACTGCATGCTCCAGACTTTAGTTCAATGACTGACGCGACGTGCGATCATTAAATAGACACAATATAGGCTGCCAAGAATACTGTTATACGAGTAATAACAACGATACTGTAGGTAAACTTACAATGCAATCGTTAATTGTTCACAAACTGACTAGCGTTTTAACGACAACTCCTGACGAGTGAAACTAATAACTATAGTTTTTTACGTTCCAACGCGCCTCCCTAATGTTTTTGTTAGTTTCTGAGTGAAATAAAAATATTTCAGTAACTATGGGTTTACGATGCGCTTTATCGTTGTTGTTAGAAGCGCGCATATCGTGTGTAATTGTCTACGTGAAGTAAAGCATGCACTTAAATGTAACAGGCTTAGGGTTGACTGAGAGAAAATATTTACAAAACTTACGTATTATTGCTTTGACGTCAGCAAAAAGCCGTGAAAGTTCTGGTGAGTCCTTGCCCTTTCATTTAAAAAAGGGGGATGGTTGCGGCTTAATATAAGCCAACTTGCAATAAAACAAAGCTTTTAATAGCTTGGATTTTCTCTGAAACACATGATTTAGGGCTTTTCTTGAGGAAGCTTTTCAGCAGCAACTCCATCTAACTTTATTGTTGGAATATTACATTAGTCCTCTGCACTTTTATCCCAAGTTATACAGCATTGCAAGTAGACCACGGCTTATTTCTTTACCTTATCCACGGGGAAGTGAAGCTGTCAGCCCTGCCAGTCGTGTTTCGTCCCCGCGGCTGCCGGCGCCCTATATGGCGTCTCCCGATAAAGTGAGGCACCGGTGTGACGTGTTCGACTTCCAATCCTGTCGTAACGCGTGACTAGTTAGAGCTACACTCTCCACTCTCCTACTCTTGGATTTTTTCCACTACCTAATAAGGCATCCATAGATCTATATAATTGTTTGTTAACATGTCTTTCTTCTGCACTTTCGTGTTTCTATCAAGTGTCTTTGAGAAAGCTGTTAGCGTTTGTAAGGTATCTCTTTAATAGCTTCAAGTACCTACACCACTTGTGTGTTTACCCTGTCCACGTACTTAGACTGAACTGCACACAACCATTGGTTGTGTGGAGTTCAGTCTAAGTACGTACCTAAGTATGTTTTATTTATCAACTGGCGTCGAAGAGTTAACAGTTACTCGATGAGGCCACGAGCTACGGTATTAAGGGATCTGACTGAAGACTAAAGGAAGGTATGAGTTATTTCGCACAACACGAATAGCTTTTAATATCAACTTTGTGCGAAAGTTGGTTGACATTTCGTTTTAAAACCAAAGTTCGTTGTAACGTCAACAGAGCAGTTTGCGAACTTTTGCAGCTTTAAGCTTATTTCGAAATTAATGTTAATTAAGAGGCCCTTAAGTTTCGCCATATTATGTTAAACATTTTAGCGCCCACTTACATGGGAGGCTACTTCGCGAGGGCTCATTGTAACTTCTGTTGTATTCATTAGTTTAAATTTAGCTGGAATTTGCACTTCGGACTGTTACATAACTTTAACGTCATGTTGTCTCGGAATCAATTTCAATCTAACTGGACTTGTTTTCATTTTACACAAAGCAATTTCGTGTTACGAGAAGCTTGTAAATCACTGGCAAAATAATGTTCTTTTATAAATCGTAAATAATGTTTCAATATTTAATGCTTCAGGCCAGACGTAGACATGAGCTAATGAGGTTTTAATAAACTCTTTGTGTAAGTTGTCCAGTAAGTTACCATAAGAGTAAAAGTGAGTTTGCATTATACGCAGCTGTCCGTTGAATCACCGCGTTACTAGTTGTTAGTACCGGGTTCAATTATAATACCTACATATGTGGATATTATCGTTTACCGCATGAAATTAAAATGAATTATTAAAAGTTACATATGCGTTGAAGTAAAGTTGTGTAGGAAGTGAAGGCGTGCGTGTGTTTTCTTCAAATCAATTAGGACAGTCGTTTCAAGAATGTATTTATATTTTTGGAATATAATACTCCACCTAAAAGGAGGGATTATCCTAAAATGTGTATCGTATTGTATCGTTATACTGTATTTACTACAGTGTTAATGCAGTTTATATGATCGAAGCCGACAATGTTCTGTACTCCATTGAAATAAGGGTTATTTTGGCTGGTAATATTGGATGCCACCCTACCCATATAGATCTTGATTAATAATGTCATAAAATAACGTTTTTTACGGTCTCCCATACCTGTAAACAAGTACATATACACCAGCACGTTCACGAAGATAATATTATATCAATTTCATAGATGCAACATAAGTGTTGTAGTAAAACTCGGAACGTTTCTTCAGGAACTCGTAAAAGCAGTAAAAAGTGTCCATATAATGCTGGGCAATATCGCAAGTTTATAGTACGGGCAGCCGATATTAGTATTTACTTTGTGGCAATAACTGAAACTTGGTGGAGTTCAGCCGTGGGCTATTTGACCGTTCTCAGCTTAGCCAGGGATTTTCACCTTGATATTACTGAGAAACTTTCAACCTCTCTGTTTACAAAACATAACACATTTACATAACTAATCTCGGTCCACAACGCTCTTGAAAAGCTCTCTTGCGAATGTTTGGATTATATACACATTCGCAAACATGTATTGTGATTTTGAGTATAATGCGTGTTTTTAAAGTTTTGAATTAAATTTTGTAACAACAAAAGATATTTGAGATGTCAACTATTGTCAAGTGACTGCTACGATCTACTTGCCCACTTCACTCGAATCTTATTCAAAAGTATTCACTTAGCCCGTAACTGCGACATTTAAACCAGACAGGTCAGTATTCACGTTTACGTCAGAGGTCAGTTTCCTTTACGGCACCTTAACCACTTGTGACTAATGGCACTCGATAGCATCACTTGCAGCACTCCTCACCAATCACACGTCACGCTATTTCTGGTTGTTCTCACGCACCTAACAAATTGCATGCGCAAGAGCATCCGCGGCTCAACGGGTTTATTCAAACGGCGTATCACCGACGTCTCACGAGTAGTCACGAGTGCATTAAACATTGTGCTGTCGCATATCGCCCCCATTTACGACTTAACGCACCAAATGGAGCCATAAAATGTTATGAACTTTGTGAATTAAAAATTGCACTTTCATTAGACTTTATTCACTTTCTCATTCATCAAGGAATTGGTGAATGAAAATGTTTGTTTCATCAATTTAACTAAGTACAGAAGTTGGATAGTTGTTAAATTTCGAGCAGAAAGTTTTCATAAGAGGAAGACAAGTACCGATCCCAGTTAGCTTTTTAGTTGGAGCGTTTGAGTGAATGAATGTAAAAAGCCTTTCTAGAAAGTTTACTTACTATAGCTGCGAATTACATAGTTTCATTCAAGTGTCTTGATTTCCAACCATGAATTAATAATTAATTAACCAGTAATTAGTTTAAATCAAATTTTTTTAGTTATTTGACTATCGTTACGTATAAAGTTAATTATAACTGTAGCCTAGTAGGTAGGTAAATACATAGAATCATTATAGAAACATTACTTTTTTCATCTTATTAGAAAAACAAGGCACATGCTTTGAATAAAATCAAAACAAGAATTTTACTACGAACATTCTAGTATTTTATTTTTATTTTGGAATCAATATTCAACATGTGTCTTGTATTTATAATACTGAAAATAATTAGGTCACGTTCACAGTTTTCGTAGTTTTATTAGATTGATATCACCACGTGCCACTCATTGTAACTATGTATGTTTCATTATATACAAAGGAGGGGGAATCGTAAGGTCTTATTTTCGCCCCAAAATGACGAAAAAACAAATGTGTACGATTTGATGTTTTCTTTATATATCCTGAAAGTATACTGATGCCTGATAAGAAATAAAAGAAAAAAAAAATACAATTGATATTACCTGTGGGACGCCAAACTTCGGTCTAACTGTCATTTTCGTTTAATATATTTTCAATATTATTTTATTTTTTTTCACATAAAGCGCACGTAAGAAGCACTTTCTTTTTTATGTTATTTTAATGTTTGTTGTTGTACAATTTATTCAAAAATTACTTTGCTCCCAACCTACGCTCATAGATAAATACAAATGAAATGATTTTATATCAAAATCATAGTACCCGAAAAGCCTCGTACCTATGACTTTAATAATTATTTAATGGATGCAGATGTTGATGGACATTGGGGTGACGAGAATGAAGACTAGATAAGCAGTGTGAAACTTGCGAAAGTTGATTAATTTCACAGCTTTGCCTTTCCGTAAAACCTTCCTATAATAACAAGATTAATTGCAAAATAAATGTTAAATGAGTATATTAAAACACAATATTCATTCTATTTTACTATTTACTTTCATGTAAATGTAATGCACATATTCTTATACATATTTATTAATTTAGGGGAGGGGGCGAAAATAAGGCCTTATCGATACCCTTCCTTTCATTCCGCAGTTTATCGATACTTTAAAATGTATAACGTAATCGAAAGGCGTTCGATTTGTTTTTATTACCAAAACGATGTTATCGGTTCATAAAAGTATATTTTTTACTACATGAGGTTGTACTTAAAATCCAATGTAATTGAATAGGGTTAATTCTCATCAGTACGCGTCGAGTTACTTAAGAATGCCTGTCAGTCACAGTTCGATGGAAACGCGATTGTAATCTGATTCCAATTGGGACCCTCGTCGCAAATTATCATTACTGGTACCTCGCACATCATGCTTTCTCATGATCGTGGTTTTTGCAAGCACGCCGATCTCAGCTACCTAGGTATTTTGGAATATGGATTGCAGAAAAAACTGACGGTCTTAAACAACTGAGAAAAAAAAAAACAATAGATTTGGGTTAAATATGCTTCGCAGCTTTTGATCTGACGAACATTTTTAATGCAGTCAGTTGTATGTTATTTCGGGAATACCTGCCAAATAGGTACTGATATCAAGCTGCACTCGATCGCCTCAATATTCGTGAAAAGATTGAGATGATGAATATTTCCGACGTACATACAAAATCTTATTTTTACGACATTATGCACGAAGTGCGGAGTTTTTCGTTACCTTATGATAATGAAGACTCTCAAAACACAGTCAGCTGGCTAGAAGCCAGGTGTTAACAAAGAAAATCTCGAAACGTATCCCAGAAATGTCCTGGGAGTTTACATACCGGAAAATCAAAGGAAAACATAATACCTAATTATTATTAATTTAAAAGACATGGCGAGTCTTTTAATGCTTCAATTAAAGTGACATTTTGTAAAGGATTTTAGCTGGAAATGTGGTTTAATGTATCTTTAAATGACATGACATTGATCTCGTTTAAGTGCCAACAAAAGTTCAATGCCAGGCAGTCGAAAGGTAAAAAGATAAAGGTATTTAATAATTATATAATATAGGTAGGTAAACGCGTATGGGTCGTACATACCCAAAAAGTATCACGTAACACGTAAGCACACACGCACATAAAACATACAGTATGCTACATTTTTTATCTGAATCAATACTTTTAAGACAGTTTGAAAATCTGATTTTTCTAAAGCTCACCACAGGACTGGATTAAAAAGTAATATCTATGTTATTTATAAAAGCTCAGCTGTAAAAGTTTGGGCGGCTCGTCTAGACTTCAGTTAGCGCACCCTTTATATTCAATAATGTATAGAGGTCAAGTCGTATAGAAAATTGAAAAATATAAAATATTTTTCTTAAACCTTTCTGCCAGAACTAACTGGCTTATTTTTGTTAAATAAAAAAGTTCAAAACTCTGAATAATATTTTTTTTTTTTACATGTACAAGTAGTTATAATATTATTGTTTTCAATTGTTTTGCTTTATTTACCTTGAATATTCAAGTATGTAAATAATGTTACGCCTACGGCCTCCTCTGATCAGTGCTATCTGCTCTCTCTAGATATTTATCAATGACAATAAAGTTCACGTCATTTACTTTATCATATATTTTTGTATATCACAGATTTAATTACAAATAATTAAATTGGAATAAATTACAAGTAATTGTCCTTGATCAATGAGTATTAGGTATATTAATTCTGGCTTATCTTTTGTTTTTCCTGTAAAGTTCAAAAAAAATAATAGAAATAAAAAAACAGATGTAGGCACCACAAACACAGGAAGTGTTACCTGCATGGAACATACTCGTATTTAACTAAGTAGATATGATGTACCAAGAAGAGCAATTTAAAGATTACCATTGTTGTGCGGAACTACGCAATTACAGATTGTTACCATCGCCTACGGACATCAGAATATCCCATGACCGGTTTGTACCTGCGGGTTAGATACGAGAATAGACCCCTTATTATCTTTCTGCACTATTTCTCATTCAGCATAATACTTTTCTTGATAACTAAACAATGTTGTGTTCTGAAAATAGAATCCGAAATCTTTGAGGTTTCATAAATATAGCACCGACAAGAGATAACATAAATAAAATGATATTTTTTGCGACATTTTCGCTCACGTCGCACCGTCTTTTGTTTTGTGTATGGTGACAGCTCGATTAATAAAGTTTCCACTACCTGTACAAAGGTAACCTACCATAGTAAAATAGTCATAAAACTAACATGGCATGACCGCCATAAACCGTCTGTCGTACCAACTTCGAGAGAGAGTGACACCACATACAGTTTATTGAATAATTTATTAACAATAAAAGTTAAACAGTTAACCGTGACGTGTTGTAAACGTCACGTCTTCATTGTATTGCGAATATAAATAAAGTTGAACTTTTAAAGGACGACTGACTGACTGACCATGCCATGTCAATGCCCTAAACACCTGTTTGAAGTTTGTTTCTTTATGAACGGAAACAACCGCGACTTTTGTGAAGTATATGAAGTCGTTGACATCATCCAATCAAATTACACGAAACCCTCATAAATTATACATAATTTTGAATTTACGGGGAATACCAGAACATTTTACCATTTCAATGTTACCATGATGCATAAAAATACTAATTATTACACTATCTGTCCAAACAAGATCAACAAGGAAATTTATTTCATGAAATAGGAGTTTAATACAGGAATATTAATCATAGTAGATTATATTATAGTTTCCAAACATAACGCCACGCATCATGAAACGTCAATAGGAAAATAAGCGTCTTACATTTAATATGAATGGATTTGCTGCACAAAAGCCGGAACAAACGTTAATGAAACAACTCACCACCATTGTTTCACACAATTCCATTCAATTTCATGTGTCACTGACGCTATTTGAATTTCAAATCCATCCCTCATTGTCCCCTAAACTCGAATTAGTGTTTTGAGTTACCCCGTGCCACGTCATCAAACCTGCACATTATATGACGCCAATGAATACGACGAACGATGGGTTGAATGTGATTGGATGCTTTCAATGTACGGGTTATTACATCCGTCCATTCGTCGCGTCTAAATCATTAACATTTGAAATTACAAATTATCACACCAAAGAAATTATTACTTAAAAGTGACCAGGTGCTTTCGACGAAATGCACTTAAGTTAAAACATTTATTGTTCTTTGGAATCGGTTTTAAAATTGAAGGAGCTTTTTTTTTTTCGACTCGCACATTTATACGAAGTTCACCCGCAGATTGCTTTCGAGCCGAAAACAAACATTTTTTACGGATTTCACGCCTGTCATTAATTTGTGCACTTTACTGTACTCTACTTTCAAATAATTATGCACAAATGGTCACTGATCTGAACCGAAACGAACTCAGCATTGCACTCAAATTCAATTTTGAAGCAATGAAAACTCATTCATTACGGATTCCAACATCTCAATGGGGGTAAAAGATCCAATTTGAAATTTCCTAAGCCCTAAAGTGTCGCTTGCGTGTCTCCCAGTGCTGATTAATTTGCTATTTTCAATCCAAGTGGATTTTACTCTACTTTCTTTCCACTTCGTGTCCAATAAAACACAGTGTTGAAAATCAGACATTCATTGAGTTAATAATGTCGCTGCTATTATTAGCAGTCCATAATGCACAAACATTTCCCCGGAGGGCAGGCTGCAATCAAATACAGTTTAATTTTACTCTGCACTCCCTTCTGGGAACGCCATGTTTTACGTTAACAGGAAACGACCATCGACGCCAACAAAATAAGCAACTTATTTAATTCGGCAGTTAATAACGCAATATTATCTGTACATTAAGCATTTCGGTGAAAATGAATCGTTTATGATGAAAATTGTGTTGCCTGAAGCTTTTTATTTTCATTCCGATGTAGCCACAGCATACATAATAAATAAGAAATAAATAAAGTCCTACAGACCGTATTTCGGCCATAGCGGTGGCGGCCAATCTCAACGGAGATTAGCATAATACGAGTACCTAAATGCTGTAGATAGTGTTTTGTAAGTGAACTATAAAACGCGGTATTTTACTACACTATACACTACATCCATCCTAGCTCTCTTGATACAAGCAAGATTTCCCAGATTCCTAACTTTATTATTATCTACCTAACAATTTGGCACAAAAGGTGAAAATACCCATTAGTTACATTATAGCTACATAGGTATATAGTTTATTACAACGTGCATGTATACTAATGTATAGTGCTCTATAAAGACGCGTGCATCGCTCTATTGTTGGAACTAGGAAGCGCTTTTAACTAAAATAACACATGAAGAACTCCCACGCTTGCGACAAATTGTTATCATAATTATCTAGCGAGCAGATGTTCACCGATAAACGTGAACCAAGTCTATACGAAGTATACGTATGAACTTGAACGAATGTCCATTCAAGAATGTGTAATTTGCATTCATTCATCTCTGAACAAATTCCTACGCACGGCGTAAATCGCAATCCGCGCTATGAATATTTATGTGCCAGCACCTTAGTGCGTTGTGCACTGTGTGAGGTATTGTGATGAGGCTGAGGTATTCTTATCTATTATAAATAATATTCCGTTCCCTGCATAGTTCTACCTTGAAGATTGACGGCATTTTCGCATTTAACAACTTCCAAATCAATTTTCGTCCCCTTAATGTACGAGCAGAGAGACTGCATGAATTAAAACTAAACTACAACGCGGTAGTGGTGTGAGTAATTTATAATCATATCCAGTGGGGGACGCGGTCGGAGTGACAGCGGGTGTCAATCAATGGGGTGCAACGTGCGACGAGCCCGAGCCCCAAGCCGGCGAGGCGCAGACACCAGACACCCTCACACCGCGGTTGATTAGCTCCCGATGACAACCACACACGATGCATTCTATAATCTATGGTCACTATGGCGCTGCAGCCGTTGTCTATGGTGCGCGATGAAGGCTGCATGTTAATTACTATGGTAATTCCCGTATAATTTAATGGATATTGATGAAGTTTGAATTTATATTTTAATGAAGCTCATATTAAATATTTTGCGGTGGCGACATGATAATATCAACGTATGGTTATTAGGTAGCTACATCATTTTATAGTGAAATTGTTCATGCATGGTGAAATATATGACCTTCCTATTATAAATTACCTATTTATTGATAGGACTTACTTGTTGTAGGTCGTATGTTCGAACCCAGGGAGGCGCTTTACATTGTGTAAATTATTTAATCACCACTACTCTCTAATCGGTGAAGGAACCGTGTGAGGAAACCGTCATATCCCAAAACCACATGTGATGTGATGTGATGTGTGAACCCATACTGGGCCCGCGTGGTGACTAACGACCCGCTCCCTCCCGAATATCATATGCATCTATTATATGCATGTGATATTCGGGATATGCATCTATTGATCGGGCATCTTACTAAAGCAAGATTGCTAAAAAAAACTTTTTCTGAGCTCCTCCTTAAACTCCTTATGGCAGGTAGCAACAACTCGGATCAAAAGACGGCCCAACATAACGGCACACACATTATTGTAATCGACCTAAATAAAGATTTTTGACTTGTTTCCGCAACACTGAAGAAACTGGCACAGGTTGATGGCAGAGATTTGTTAATTAATTAGGGGACAAAATAGGCGTCGTCACGCAACGCACTTAGTGATTTAGGGTACTTAACTTACCTACCGTGTCCTACATTTAGGAATCTTCGGCCCCCTACTTAGGGGCACCTCTGCCTTGATGACAGGCTTGTTAGATGGTACCCGCGTACGTAAAACATGCGATATAGTCATTAAGGACTACCGTTAATTATTGTGTTTTAATCTCTTTTATTATTAATTAATAGATATGTAATTCCTAAATTGGGCCGTATTTATAATAATAATGATAATAACGTATTTCGTTTATTAATTAAACGCGTGTGTCATTTGAGGGAAACAATTTATTTTAAAAGCCAAATATGGTGTGCCTTTATAATATAGACGTGGATCATCCCGTCAGTGTAAGTAAGTACTTACTATCTAGTACCTAAATAGGGCATTTTGTCTGGAAAATTGAGCATTAATTTATATTACTAACTACTGAAAGCATTTTGCCTCAAAAAAGTCGTGCGATCTGTCATGTAGACACATTAATACTTTAATAAATTAATGTCTTATAATTTTGACCGAGGAAGTAAAGGATTGCTCTTTATGGGATTACAAAAAAATCCATCGCATCAAAGGTTGGGTGTACAGTTCCAAGAATATTTGTCTTTAATATGTCTGCCATATATTTAGTTTTGTCCATATCCTTATCCTCTCAGCTGGTGCTGATAAATATCATTTGAGAATGCAATAAAAAATGCTGAAACTATAAATTGTACCTATAGTTAGAAACTTGAACCAAGGTTTCATGGGTTTCCTCTATCGTTATTCATAATAACTTTAACATAGCCGTAGATCGATAAACCCAATGGTAAAGGGCGTAAGTAGTTAGATAAAAAACTTAAAAAAATGGGATTTTTTCCCGTTGACCTGTGTCAACTGTGGCCTGAATTTAGAAACAACGTTCAAATCAATAGCCTCGGAGCGCTACAGGAAAACATAAGTTTTTATTTGTGTTGATGCCAATTTTCGATAACAACTAAGGACAAAACTCATTTCGATAATAAATACGTATTATAAGACTGAGCTTTTTTCCAATTTATGGCAATCAGCTAATTTCTGATCGTTCCGAATAGCAACAATATTAACCTAATTGTAAAAATATTTGCATTGTTTTATGGGCCTCGATGTCTACGTCATTGGGAACTAGGGGTGTACCTGCTGACCTGACACAGATACGTGTAAATTATTATGGCTGTCCATCTGATTTACGTGTTGCACTCTAGAAATTAAGGAAGATGGAGCTACTTAAATTACTATCACGTTATATGTACTAGGATTGTTTCTACTTTAGTATTGCACTATTAAGTCTCCATAAAGTATTAAAAACCTCCATAAACACAATACACTATACACACGCATGTCTACACGCAATATTTCCAGACAGATAATGTTATACTCGTACCTATTTAAAAACTGTCCGACGGATTTTACTTTGATACAAACAGCAGACATAGTAGATAATACAGCCTTTCTCCCTACGAACATAAAAGGCGTGATTGCCTTAATTTGAGTCAAATTGTTCAACTTGAAAGCGAGTTGCTTTAGGTCCTTTTCAAACACAGGTATATGTAAATAAACAGAGTCCCACAGAAGCGTTTAGGAGCTAACTTAGATAAGTTAAGGGAGTGAATAATAGACGGCAGATTGCTTTACAAAGTCTTTATTGTTAGTCGTAAAGTCGGGGCATCCTCGGTTAAAACAAACTTTGCGCTCACCGCAAGTTGCGGACAAAAAGCCACGGTATTCCACTACTTATGCACAATATTAGTTTGTTAGATTTCGAATTGTGTATTGGGACCTTCCTATACTGATACTTCGTTCGAAAGTTATTTAAGTACCTATATGTTGATATAAATCTTGCTAAGTATCCTTTACACGGGCAAAATCAGAAGATCTTATCAACCCTCAAATTGAAGAGCATCCAGACGTGCGTGTCCAATTCACCTGAACATGAACACTACATAAACGAGTGTCACGATTTCGGATTCAGACATTTCAGAGATAATCAAGCGTAGCAGACGATCTGACAGTCCGACGTTATCTTCACCGGTCTCACTACAAAACTGGGAATACCAACCTCGTATCCCTAAAAATTCTACAAAGGCAGTCAAAAGGGAAGTCTCTGAAAAAATACAAAGGGATCCGTTTAACCACCATTGTCAAGCTACGAGTGTGGTTTTAATTAAAAGTAAAAAAGAGGATGTTTGATGAAGAAAATAAAGTTGATTTAGGATTAATGTGGGTGTTTAAAAATGTAGATCACAAACTTTATATTCCGGGACTGTTTGCTAAGTAATAATAGCTGAGAACTTCGTTACTAATTGCCGAAATAAAACGGCTATGTTTCATTTACATTAATTCATAACGACGCGACGTTGAATTCTCGATATAACATTTTTCTATCGCAACAACTGTTACGATTATTACTACATCAACCATCGAAACAGCTGTGGTTGGTACGATGCCATTATTTCCTGCTGAAGGATTGCTTTGTAGACCTTCGGTATGGTACGTGATTAAGAGTTAAATATTCACCGCGCTTGCCAGATTGATTGACGAATCGAGCGTTGTTGTCTGTTCAATTCTGATTCAATCATGCTGAACACAAAGGTACTCTCTTAGCATATTTAGAACTTGCCAAATATAATGATATAATTATGTAATAGGTAGATTGCTTAGATAAATCATCGGTTAGTCTGATAATGTGCCTCATCACGTGAAGAATGATGAAAATGAAGGTATGTTGTCACTAAATCCGCTCAGAATCTCTAACTCAACTTTTACGCTACCGACGGCAAAAGGGTGTCGTATTCTACGGCAAATAATTACAATTACATGTCCAGTTTGTAGGACAAGTTTAAGAGATAAATGTAGGGCCTTTCGTCCGGCAGGGGGCGCTAATGGATGCTTAATATCAGCTGTACTTTGTGGTTTCGCAATTCGGAAAGTAAAAGGAATCCTTAATGCGCTAAGTACTCGTACGCTGTAAATCCGTTTAGCCGTCTCGTGTGTTTCACGTGAATATTACGACATACTCATGTAGGTATGTGAGGTAGGTAGGTACCTACTTGTGTATATGAATGTCATGTAATTACGTTGGTTTATTCTTGAATGAACGTCAGAAACAAAATGGGTTTTACAAATTGTATGGTTGTGTTTACCTGTTAGTGTTACAGTTGGTTTAAGCTTTTCGATCATCGTTGTTTCCGTAGGTACCTACCTAAGTAAGGAACGAAATATTGATGCGCAAAACTTTTAACTGGATATGACCAATATATTAAAGCAGGAAAATTTTACGAAACAGTCATAAATTGTTACAAACACATCAAGCCACATCCATTAAATTTGTGTATTTAAAAGCTTTAAATAGTTCAATATTGTGTTATTTATTATTTAGATTTAGTACGAGTGCTTAGGTATATTCACATACAGACAGTAGCTAAGTAAACTCACGAAAATTGACGAATGGCAACTGCCAACGTCGGTTGATAGTTGTATTCGTCTATTTTTCTTAGTCAGTCATAATAATCACCATACTATAAAACAACCCAATATAACCACACCTCTGGTGAGCCTTTCTGATATTACCTACAGTTTAGTAAGTAATTATTATTAAAAAAAAATTGCCACGCGAGTTTATAAAATAAGTACGTGTTTTTGTCTAAACTATCCTAAGACGTAGCTATACCACGGTAATATTACCGTGGCTATACTCACCTAATTATTCACTTTCAATACTAATGTTTTATTAAAATTTATTTCCAGAGGGGTTACCTGGAGACGTTTGGGTACCTGAAGAAGGGCAGGCCGGAGGTTGGCAACCTGCAGCTCATGGGCAGCGAACAGGAGTATGAAGACGACTTCAGGATCGCCATCAGGACGTTACAAGTAAGAATATTGCCCATACAATATACTTAATAGGAATAAAAAACATTGACGGACGATTTTTCAATCGTCAGACAAACTTTACTTGTACAACGTGTAACTTAAATAAAGCACAACCTCTTAAGGGGTCAATGTACTAATAATTATGAACAACTTTTACTATGGGACCAAACCTGAAATCGCGAAAAAAAAATCAGCTGTTCCCTACATTTATGTTCGCATAGACAAATGCAACTCGTCAAAATGTAGGAAACAGCTGATTTTTTCGCGATTTCTCTTTTGGGCCCATAGTAAAAGTTGTTCATAATAATAATTACAATGACCTCTTAAGAGGTTGTGCGTTATTTAAGTTACAACTTAAACCACCTGCCCAATAATTACGACGTTTTTCATATTTTCTATACAAAAGCTGTCAAAAACGTTATTAATTCTTCAGATAAAAGTAATCTGCTGATTGAAAAGTCGGACCTTAGCAGGCAGCCGGCAGGTAAATATAGGCAATAATAAATAATAATAATCAAAAGCCTATGCTAAGCTTCTATTTTTGGTCAAACTCAATCCTACACCACAAACAAAATACCATGTGCTTGAACTACAGGCAAGAAAACAAAAGTACCTACATCGATTTTTAATTACAGTTACCATTATTCTGAGCATCGGCTGATCCCTGTAGCAGTTGTATTTCCCAAAGACTATATCTCGACTTTGACGAAAAGACGAAACCTTAAGAAATCTTAGCAATCAAAGTAGATTGCTAAGATTTGTTACCTGTAACTTGTTATCATCATTCCAGCAATTCGGCGGTATACCAGAGACGGGCGAGATCGACAGAGCGACAGTGATGCTGATGAAGCAGAAGCGATGCGGCAGGCCAGACAGAGAAGATGGTGATGATGAGCACAGGAGGAAGAAACGGTTTGCGGTGCAGGGGGAGAAGTGGAAGTACACCAATTTAACTTGGAGGTAAGACTTATTTAAGTATATAATAAACACCAAATTGACACTAATGTTATGCCAATCGAAAATGAAGAACACACGCGCAATGTATATCCACCCTCGCTTCATGTACTTATGAGCTTTTCGGTGATTTATCCAGCATGTTCGACAAACGTGTAAAGCCAAAAACAAAACTGTCCCTGGTATCTAAGTCAGTAGGTAGGTAACTACTTATTTTTTTTTTCAGCAAGTTGTTACATTACAGAACAATCCAGAACAAATAACAAAATATTTATATTTTAATGACAAACCTCTTTAAAACATAAATAGAAAACATACATATTTTATTATAAAACATCTACTTTTTCAAAAACCGTGCTATAATATTCTGAAAGTGACAATAATACACAAACAGCGCCATCTATCAATAGCATACGAAACAAATTTGATAAATAGCGCCATCTTGTATCGAATAGGATAACATGAATGATAAGTGCCATCTGTTTTTCGTATCACACACTAATAAGACTGCCAAAATGGTCGTTCAGTTTACGCTACTCAACGCTAGGTGACGCGACTATGCCATTTGTAATTTAAAAAAAACAGCCCTTCGTTGCAGTTAGGTATAAAGACGATACATAATTTAGTAGATTGTGGCGAAGAACTATTTACAGCATGAACTACTTTTAAATACAATTGATTTAAGAGATAGTAAAATAAGAATAGTACCTACCTAGTTCCTGTTTAAATAAGTGAGTCTTCTAGGAACGCAAGTTTCCAATGAAATCAAACCCTATTTAGTATTCACATTATAGATGTCTTCAGAAACTGACTAACATTGGTTCAATAACATAATAAGTGGGCAAATTACGAGCAATAACGATATTAGAAAAAGAATAAGGTGGAACCTTAATGTCCTATTTTATGTCGAACAGTTCCGACTATACTATTTGCTTTAAGACCACATAAAATTGATGACAAATAATAGTTAAATCACGGACCTCGTAAAAGTTACGACGCTTTCCGCGTGGCTTAATTAAAAGAATATGTCCTTTTGACGCCTGACGACGACGGAGCTTCAAATAAACAGAAAAAGCTCTTATCTTCATCCTAAAATCACTGTGATTACGACATTTCTTATTGATATAAAGTAGATACTACCTGCATGACCTTATGAGTGCGACGAGAAGAAGAAATGTTATTCATACATTGTACGATATCGTGATATTTTTATTAAGAGGAAGAATCTGTTGTATAGCATGGTACCTGTGTTTTCATCGGTTTGGGAAGAGACTAACAAGGTGTGGCACAGTAACGTCTCTGTAGTATCTAGGTAGGTACAATACCTAGGTACGTTCTGCAATAGGTACCACTAAGTACCTAACTAGGAGATCCAGCAGATGTCTTATTGTAGCTTGGTTATTTCCAGTGATTTCTGATGTATTCCCTCAACAATCTAGCATTTTAGCCAGAAGAAGCTTTCAAATTCCTTGAAGCACTTCCCAAATTCCTTTTCGTCCCCTCACTCTGTGCAAATAGTTCAGATTCTTTTTATTATCATAGATCAGTGAATCAATCCTAGCAGTCCTGTCATCATAACAATACAATTTTTAAGTCTCAGTGCCCTCCACATACCTACTTAATAAATACAAGGTAGGTACCTAAGGTATCCAAGTACCTACTTAATTATTAGTATAGCTATTATACTTACTAGTATTGTAGAGGAGAAAATATATAATTACTAATAACAAATTATATCTTTTCTCCTCCAATAGTAGAAGTTTCCTTCATTGCCTTGACTTGCAAGTACCGTTACCCTTGCCTTGTTCCATTGAATACTTTTGCCAACTGTGTTTCAAGAGCTCACCTGATCCTATGCTGGCTGTGCATGTCCCATATGGTGCATTTGGAGCAAGACGTTGGCCGTATGCCCATAAGTTTTACGACGTAAATAAGAAGACACCTTACATGCGTACTTGATTTACAATTTACATGTCTACCTAGTTATTTTTAACCCTGCCTTTGTACCTGCGGAAGAAAATAGAACACTAACTATGTACTTAACGCCTCACTGTAGGTAGACTGACATGTTAAGAAAAATCGATGGCGGGACATTTATATAAACGTGTCGTGTTCGTGCCGCTGTTACGTTGCCCACTAGGCTGTAGCTTGCAGAGTTTATTCAACTTGCTATCCCTGGAATGAAAAGCCCGACTTGCTCGTTCACTGTTTGAAGTGGAAACAACCGCGGAACACGCGGATAATTTGAAAAGTTCACAATCACCTGCACAGACCGCGACTTCAGCACAATTTCCTGTCGAATTAATGGTCTGTCAATATTGTAGTCCTCCATTACAGCTTGTTGTGCAAACAAGCAATAAAACTAGCAGCGCCATCTCGCGGTGGGTTTACGAGACACCGGCGCCAGCGGGTCAGCACAAACAGTGCCTCCCAGACCTACGTTAAGAGATTATTTGTCTAAAAATACAAATCGATCTTAAAAGGTATTTCTGGAATCGAATAGATATATTTTTACATTGAGTGTGCGATTACAATATATGAACACACCTCCACCTGTAGACGATTTGACGTGGGTTGGACTTGATTATTTTTAGAAACCTACCTAATTCTAGAAATTTGCTGAAACAAGTGTTTAGATGCTTATTAAAATATTTGGGTAAGTAAGTAATTCATTGTAGTAGGTGTCGTTTTTTATTGTTTTTTTACGGAAGTTATCTTTTCGTATACTTGAATTTTTATCACTACAAATAACCAAATAACAAAAATAAAAAAAGATATTATTATCTAGACTTTATGTTCACCGCAGCGTAAAGTAAGTAATTGCTTGAACACAACTGTAGTTAATGCAATGGATACAATGAAACGTAAACAAACGTCGTTATGTTTTAGACGTCCGATAACGATAGAGTTATTACATGGAAATAACGGTATTGTTTTCGCAATGTCGCTGACAGGGAAGTGACAGGCGCATTTCGCCTCGCGCCGCGTGGGGCGCTGTCATCGCCACTCAGCTCAACATTAGGAATAATATTATTATTTTATGAAATCCATACTACCTATGTAATGTGAAGCTTATTGTTTAAACGGTTGGAATTATTTAAGTAGTTTTCATAATAATGTTGTGAGTTTTATTCTGGAAGTAAAACTTCGAACAAATAGAACATGTAATAAGTACAACGTGGTTGAATAAAGTAGAGGAACTTGATAGTAGTCTTGTTTTTAGACGTAGCGACGTCAGCGACGGATAACATTTTCGCATTAAATATTCTTATTTATTATGCTTCCTGTTTTTCATTTCAAAATATTTTACATATCGCAACACAACTACGTAGTTTCAGAATTGATCATACCATCCCCTGCGAGGTCACCGACGGTCGACTTTTACTAATTTGATCAAAAAGCTTCAAAACTATTGATACTAGACTTGTAAGTTGTAGGTAATATACAGAGTGGCACAACATCGACGCACAACATGTTACCGTGGATTCAGCACATGATTCTCCGTCCCCCTGCGTTGAAATTTTTAGATGATTATTTAAAAACCAAATTACTTAGTTCTGCCATACATTTCAATCGCGTAGGTATTGCACTTTTGTATGAAACAGCAGATATTTTTTTATAAGCGACGAAAATGTCTATTCAGGGGTTCAGAATCGTGTACTGAATTCATGGTTTCAATTTGCGCGTCGATGCCTCTACCAACCTGTATACTTGTCTTTAGGTAAATTAAGATACTCCATAGACAAGTTTAGACGTGATTAAAAAATTGGCTACTAAAAATCATAGACATAGAAATTCCTATTTCAATGACTAAAAATACGTCAATTTACGTCAGGCGCTGATTAATTTGACAGGACTAAACTAATATTTATCTTCTGTCCTTTTCTCAATGTAATAGAAAGAAAAAGATGCGCTGAACTTAAATTTAGTTTAGTTTGTGAACAAGAGAATCGGCGCCAATTGTATCTATAATAGTAAAAATGTAGTTATGAATTAGGTACGACTTGCATGAAATAACCGTAACTCTGCAAGTTGAGTAGCTATTGTAAGCTCGTGTCACGATGCTGAACACGCAACTGTCACGAAATAAATGTCTCTTGTATGTCCCTATGTAGCTCATACTGTAATTTGCTTGCAGTTGCATGAAGTTTTAATGCACGTGGATCAATCCCCTGTTATAAATGACGAGCCTTTATGGCCGAAAAATGGAAACCCTTCTACTGAAGGAGCAGTAATATCTGGAAAAGTTAAAGGGACTGGGATACTTCCGTAAAGTTCACCTTTTCTAACGAAATCCTTTCATAAGACAGATTACATTACTTACCTACAGATGAGATTACATTTTGTAAGCTATATTGAAGTATCGAAGCATAGGTAAAACAACACCCTCAACAAATATCTAGTCTTTGTGTAGGTGTAGCTTGCGTATTTCCCTTAACTGTTATGGAAAACTGTTATTTTTGTACCGATAAAATAGATGAGGACTATGACGAGCCATTATTAATTGTAGTGACGTAGCCAGTGGCCCGCCCCCTTCGTCCTCGGCCCCCGACTCCCCGCACCGCCGACCGCGCCCCGCAGGCACCCCGTGGCCACGCGAAGTAGGTCGACATTTCAATATTGAAGGCATTTCACAATTTCTATTGCTCTTTATTGCGACTGTACGACGTAATAAAGAGCTTATTATGCGTATATTGAATGTAGTAAACCGACGTGGAATCTGTGAATCATTTTATTAAAATTATGCTAAAATTTTACTTGGACAAGACAGGACATGAAACAATCGACGGGAAACTGGGTAGCTTCCTTCTAGTATATATTTTGTCAGTGCAAGCTATCCAATATTATAATGCTTGCAGAACACGTGTAAAAGTGCTTTTTATGTATCTAGTAACATTTTCTAAACTCCGACTGGACAGGAGAACCTCGTAAAATTTAATATGGCGTGAACTTTCGCCCATCCGTATTTAAGTGTACCTATGAACGTAAGTGTACAACATCTTAGCACGTACACGCCACCTGGCGGGAATAAAAATCCTTTGAAGAAATTACACAAATACAAATAGACGTATTGAAAGTTAACTTATTATTTAAAAAATACGAGTGAATTCAAAAACGATGGCGTACCCCTGGTGGGACTCGAACCCACAATCCCCGGCTTAGGAGGCCGATGCCTTATCCATTAGGCCACAGGGGCGTTCTAAACAGTGTCGAAATTATTCGTTATTTCACAATAAGTATTTGGCTGTGCAGACTCACTTCACGCTTGTGTCCGATTACGGAGTAAACAAATTTGAAAATTATAAGATTAAAATCTCAAATAGGCGTATTATTTTTATTACTTTTATAGCTCGTTTTCGCTTCGACAGAACAAAGTTATCATGCAAATATGTTACAAAGTTATGTAATAAATGTGAATATATTTAAATGCCACTCGGAACTACGAATAAAATATTTATTAATACAATTTATTATCACAAAACTTTGCTATACTATACGATAATGTATGTAAAAAATAAAAGAGTTATAAGAATAAACTAAATAAAATATTGGCGTATTTTTTTCTATGCGACCGTAAATAATATTTAGTTATTATAAGACAAACGAAAAAAATAATGTAATAAACAAAAAAAATAATTCACAATCAAGTGCAAAAAGATAGCCGCCCGAACAGGGACTTGAACCCTGGACCCTTGGATTAAAAGTCCAATGCTCTACCGACTGAGCTATCCGGGCTCATGTAAGCGGTTGCGAAATTACGCAACCGGTTCAAAGCGAACGATTTTTGTTCGTAAAATACATAAACATGTTAAAATTATTATCTACGGAGATCCTGACCGCATGGTTATTTAAGATATTTACATAACGATGACACACGTTATCATAATTCATCAAACATTCATGGTAAAATCGTAAAGTTCGTGATAAAATATGTTCATAAAATGGAAACTAAAACTTAGTTATGTACCTACCGAGGTATAATTTATTTAGTTTTCTTTTGCTCTACATATTTGGTAGATAAATATTTATTGTGATAAGGGCACAGATAAACTCAAAATATTTATTTCAATTAAACCACTGGCACTTATGGATTGTCAAAGAGTTAGTCAAAAAGTTGAAGATCTCTGTCGGGTAGAACGGGCAAGAAACTCCAAGGATACGCTTCTATATGTGAGAACAATGTAAAAAAAAAATAAAATGAAGACACAATTCATAGGTAACATAAGTTCTAAAATAAGCCCTGGTTGTTAAGAGACGACCAGTCTGAACCGACGGCGCCTGTTCACGAACATGACGATGATGTCCAAACCAGACTGCAATAGGTGTTTTAAGGAAAAGTCTATGTCTTTATTGTGCTGGGAGATTCCCAGATAACGAAAGGCTAATTCACATGAACATTACATTATTACTTCACGCGCGTAGCGTTCCAGAGCTAAGGCAGACGTGATTCATCTTCAAGCCGTCACCTTCCTGTATGATCAAATTTCTCTCAAAGACAATCCGGTTCGTCAAATAACTAGACGAAAGTCTTTATACAGGAGCCTAAGTCAACTACTAATTTACAAACGTTTGCAATTGGCCAATTACAATTTTATAGTACCTAATGGCTCCATCGTTTTATCAATGATTCTCTCTCAATTGCGAGTATTTTGACAGACTTTGTGTGGCAAATCTGTCAAAAAATCACCATGAGATGAAGAAACCATAGCAACATTTATAAATTAGTAAACTTGGCCCGCTGAACGTTTACCTACTTTTTAAGTGGGACACATAAAGACATTTAAGTGATTTAGGCAGCCACCTTTCCTACCTACCTAGATTTGTATCTGTGTAGATAGTGCACATAGATAGCTAACTATGTGCAAATCTTTTTCAGTACCGCTTTCAATAGCTTAGGTACAGACGCCAGCACATCAAGCTTCTACAATCTGTCAAATTCTTTAATAGATTTTCAACTTAATAGCTGAAGCATAAGGTTCAATTTTGATTGGGAAAATTTGACAGTTGATGTGCTAGCGTCCGTACGTCTACCTAAATATACCTAAAAAGAACTGCACAGTACCTACCTTACTTCAGGTAATTATTGTAATTGTATTATATATGATATTCTTATGTATTCCCAATCCATATGCAACAGATCGGCCGGTGCTCACATGACATCGTAATGTGATTGAATTAACATCATCGATGTCAAAGCTACGGTACCTTCTCTCATCTCCCGTCAGTCTCTCTTCTCTCGTCTTTTGATTTTCTCTGATAGGCTTACTTACCTACGGGACTACAGGCAGCTTATAAGGTGTAGGCTGTACGGAGTGAGGTTATGGCCCAAGTATAGCTTGGATTTGTACTAAATATTTATTTTATTTTTTAGGTGGGTAGCTAAGTACATGTTCCTTTTTTTTAACCGACTTCAAAAAGGATGAGGTTATCAATTCGGAGGTTTATATATAACGTGTAACGTTAAATGCGCAAAACCTCAGACACCCCAACTGATTTTTAATTCAATTGACCTATTTCAGAGAGAAAATAAGTCATTAAAAAATTGTAAAGGTCTTATGTGCTGTTTTAGTTTTACTGGCCATTCTGATCGTTTCTTGCGTCTGCGACGACGCTTTATCGAAGGAGGAGTCGTCACCGGGCCGCTGCGCCGCGCTGACATTGGGTTGCTTGACCTATTAATAAATAGACACGGCAACGTTTTTAAGGAAGATTTTTTGAAAAATGTGACCTATATTAAAAAGTGGTTCAGTTAATTCTGCTCGTTATTCTGATCAAACTATTTTCAGGTTTTGCGCATTTAACGTTACACGTTGTATACTTATATTTTTTTTACTGTATGTTCGGGCAACTAACTCCGTCATATATGGACGGATTTGCAAAATTCTTTTTTTGTTCGATAGAGGTTCATTCCGAAATGGTCCCATTTAAATTTCGTAAAGATCTGGTTATGAGTTTCGGAGACAAACAACGGAACTCTTCAATAACTACCAGTAAAACAACCGCGATTGCTGCTATTGCATAAATGTATCCATTGTTTACGCAATCGCACAACATAACATCACGTCTTTACCCTATAAACGCAGATGCAGCTTCCTGTCACTGAAATTTATATAGCAAAAGTGTTATATGAATTTTTTTGGGGTAAACGACCGACTTCCAAACAAACACTACAAAGTGAAAAATAACTTTAATTTCGCAAGTCGGCGTAAAAAAACCAAAATGCGGAACCAACGACACCGACTTCCAAAATGAAAGTTATTTTTCACTTTGTTGTCTTTTTTTGGAAATCGGTTGTATTTTTTTTATAAAAAAGTGTTTCTTTTCCACCAGCCAGAAAAGATATTATCACAGCGGTAAAGTGGAATCAGTGTAGCTTCTCTTAAGATACGAGTAGGTAGGATATAAAAACAGTATCTTACGGGTTTCAGAAACATCGAGTTCTACAGCGCATTTTCCTCTTTAAAGAAAAACTTCTAGCATAAGCATAATCAGCCGATACAGTTCCCACTGCTGGGAAACAGGCCTCCTCTTTGTGAGAGAGAGTGGGCCATAATCTACCACGCGGGCCCTGTGCGGGTTGGTGGATGTCACATGTCTTAGAATTTTTCATTTTAGGACATGCCGGTTTCGCGATGTTTTCCTTAACAGTTTTGAGGGCAGTGGTGATGAAATTAAATACACAAAGTAAAGTGCCTGCATGGGTCCGAATTCACAACAGACCACTCGTTAGGGTGCGTTTCCACAGAAGCGGAGCTGCGCGGAGCGGAGCGGAGACGTGTAGGAATCGTCCAATCACAGACGAGACGAGTGACGCGATGAGGATTTCAACCATTGTGATTAGTCGATTCCTGTACGTCTCTGCTCCGCTTCGCCCAGCTCCGCTTCTGTAGAAACGCACCCTAAGTCGGGGTCGATTCCACTGGGTCACCACTGCTCAAGAAAAACTTCTAGAGCGACATTATTTATTGAAATCTAATATTTCTTGTTAAGCCTTCCTCTATCCTTCTACGTCGCTAGATTTTCTACGATATTTCATTTCACAGTTTTCATTATTAAAGGCAATGATTTTAGAAAGGGGGAATTAATTTTACTCGCTGAGATAGCGTCTTGTTCCCTGAATACGGGAATAAAGAGCAAGCCGTTCTACTATGTGAGAACCAACTTCGTATACTATGTATGTAGGTAGGTACGGTCTGGTCACTGTTGCTAGGGCCTCTTTCAACAAAATTGAATTGTATACAGTCACTGCATAACATGATATTGCTGGAAATTGAAGGTGAAGACATTTTATTCTCATTTTATCCTAAGTCATCATGTTCTTCATCTTTCTCAAACCGTGTTGGTCTATCGAAATTCTAATCCGAATTTAAACTCCTTCCTTCATACATAAGCTTGGGCAAGATGAAAATCCATCACTAATGTTTGGTTCCTACAGATAAACAAAAGCGAATCGTTTTGCTTACCAATGGTAGCATTTTTTGTTGCCATACTGGACATATAAATAGATTCGTAAGCTTATTTCACCTGTAAAAACTACTTCCATATAGGAGGGTCTAGTATGCAAAGCTACGAGGTCTTTGCTTCATTATTAGTAAAGATAATTTTAACCAATAAAAAAACCGTAAACCGCAAATTATAGGAATCGGCCATTACTGTTTTTTTTCGCCCCGATACAACGTGAAAATTGCAATAATTATCACGATAAAGAAAATCTTAATAACATGTAATTGCACATTGTAAGTCAGTCAAAATCGTCAGTCTTTCTCCAACATGAGTAAGTAAGTAATACGAGTATGCGACTTTCTTTTTTTTATGAACTCCGAATACCGGCTGCCGCCTATACAAAAAACCTGAAAAAGTACAAAAGAATTTCCCTGAAATACCCGAGACATCTTACACTTATAAACAGACAGCGGTAGCCTGATATTCCTGCACTACACTATCCGTAGGTAAGTATTGTCCTACGACGAGTCTTCGCCGGTATATTTGCCGTGATGACGTCACTGCGGCCGCAATCAGCTTTTCTTCGAACCTGAAGGGTTCAAGTTACTACGAGCAGTAACGAAGTGATTAACTCCGTTACTGCCCACACAGATCCATTTGCTTTTTTCTATTACTTGTCGTAGTTCTTACAGCGGTGTCTGGTTTTTGTATTAGGTACAGAAATGGTTTTGTAAAGTTGTCACTTTTATGTACTTGGAGTTTTCAAAGTTTTCAGAAATGCTGTTGTAGAGGTTGTTTTAGATTCTGAAACGTATTTCGTAGCTATGGTGTACTTAGTACGGGCTAAGTACTTACCTACATCAAGGACTCGGTGGCTTAAACTAATACTGATTCGTAAGTTAATTGCTTTAAGAATTGAAAGGTTTTGATACCTTTGAACTTTAAAGTGTACATTTTCATTAAACTCCGGTGCTGCGATACATCCTGACTTTAAGCACAAATTGAGACATTGTTAGACATGAGATTGTTTAACAGGACGATATAAATCAGGTTCAATCTCGGCCGAGCTCGTTCAAACGCCATGTTTGGAGACCTTCGTACGAGTGGCTCGTAAATCCTGGACTGCGAAACAATCCGTGCCTCGGCCAAGTATCCGGTGGGTCTGAAATTCCAATTAAGGGGAAGCTCTAGACGAGTTCGCAGGTCGGCTGCACGCGAGCGATCACTCACTTGCACTTTTAATTAATTTATTTATCGAGTTCGCGAATCGACGGCGCAACTCGCGCCGGCGCCCCGCCCCGCCGCCGCCTATATAACCCGACGAGGACCGGCGACGTCCGTCAGTTTTCTCAGGGACGCCACGGGCGCCGGTCGCCCGCACCCTGGAAAATGTGCCGGAAGGACGAGGGATACTTTAAATTTTTAAAGTGGGTAGTCGAAATGTAAGGAGGGTGGCGCGGCGGGGTCGCGAGTAGGGCTTGGTCGACGGGGACGACGGTCGGCGGCGCGACCTTGAGGTGAGTGATGCACGCGCGGGCGAGCGAGTCGATAGGCACAGCGCGGCGCCCGCCCGCCCACGCGCCTGCACTACAGCTGTTTCACTTGATAACGTGGCGTTTTGTCGCTTTTTCTTGTATTTTGACGTAGCTTTCATCACTTCGGAGCGTTACGAGCATCAATTCGTCGGAAAGTTGATCACAGTTCCAGTTTCCAGGAAATACTCAAGAACGTTAATAAACTTTTAAATTAGATATAATTCAAACTTGTTAAGTTATCTTTTTGCAGAAAATTGGTTTAGACAGAGTCTATAATACTAGAGTTTGTTTGTATGTCACATTGCATAAGTGTTGTCTGCTACAATCGATATTTGAGTTTATAAATAACTTCAATCGATTAAGACGCGACCGCATCCGTCGGTAAAGGAACAAGTATTTAATGCTAAACTTATTATCAGAACCTTCGATCGTTGCAGTTCACTGCTTCGTTAGGATAATCTCTTTATTAAAGGTATAATCTCATTTAAAATCCTGAAATCTAAGCCCTAGTCGAGACAGAAATTGTTGAGCGCCGCCGGTGCAGCTCTCGCGTACGATAACATTCATAATCCACTGCGAGCCCATGGGGTTTGAACCAATCGAGTTACGTTCGAAAATCGGGAAAATCGAGTCGTTCATATATTGAGTAGGATGTAGTATAAGTAGGCAGGGTACTTGGTCGGTGGCCAAGTACAGACGCGCAGTAATTACTGTCTCAGGAGCGAGCTCTTAATTTGCTTAATTTACCCGAACCCGCTCTTCGGAGCTAAATCGCACGATTTAATGGGATATTTGAATGATGCGCATTGTTTAAAAACGTCCCGCGTCTGTTCCGAACGATCTTATTTCCGCTAAAACACTTATTCGTTAAACTAAGCCATTAATGAATTAGCCGCTCCTGTCTTCTGATCAGACTTATCGCTCTGTTTCGGAAAAGTTTTCAACTCATTTTACGCGTCAGTTCTCGGATGTCGTATCGTATTAAAGGGGTTATAATAAGTTATTATATCAATTCATGTTTTTAATTGACTTTACGTTGATTTTAAAGTGCAACTTTAAAAATATATAAAAGTAGATGCACGAAATTATAAGGGAAACTGAAAAAGAAAAACTAAAAACGTAAGGCACTTCAGCTTCAAACTGCACTAGCGATACTTGGCATTTAATATTTTAACGTACATTATTGAGAAAGGAACTCGAAAAAACTAAAAAGAGGTGGCACATACCGTGTTCAAGATTTCTTTCGTGTGGTTGGCAATAAAAGACCAGCAAATGTGTACTGAACCGCGCGGCTCTGTATTTAGAGCATGAATTTTAGATACGTGTAACCAAGGACAATATAGGTGTACATAAAAGTACTGTATATCATGTGCCGAGTGGGTTCATACTCCGCTATTATTCATAATCCAACTGTGCTACGTTTTGTACCTTGAGCCCGAAAATATAGCGGCGCATGCAAGTTACTCGGAGAAATAATCACTGTTACTTCCACAACTAAGTATTTTATTGCTACGGGGATTGTAAAGTTAGTAGGTCCTGATGTAGATAACATTCTGCATAGGATTCATGCTTTGCATCAGCTATCCTGGGTGTACCTTAATTACTCCCAGTAGCGGTAAAAGTATTATATTCCGAGAATGTTTTATACGAAACATAAAAAGGGTTTACTGTCAAAAACCAGCCAGATAGAAATCAAAGCTTGAAATATTATTTAGAAAGCGTTGTCAATGTTGGTATGTACGAGGACAGTAGGCTACACATACGTGATGTATCCGCCACATTTTAAAATGTGCGGAAAGCTCAACTTTTCCGCTGAGAACGGAGGAGGTCGCATTTGAATTATAGAGGAAACGTTGGCAACCCGTCAGTACCCTTGCAGCGTCTTACACTCGTTACGAATATTATGATTTATGCGGCACCCGCCCGGACCGCTGGCTCCGGTAAACAAGGATGATTTGACACCATTTACCGACGATGTTTTTTGTACAATAAGTAATTTTGGCTTACCGCCGCACAGCTTCAGACGCGCACAAATAATTTAATAGGCGTGCCCTGCGTATTGTCATTGTAATAAAATTGCGATAAGGAAAGAAAGCAGCCGCCGTAATTAAAGGTTGAGGTTCCGTTTCACTTTTAATGTTCTATTTAATTGTCGCTTTGATACTGAATTTTGTTGGCATTCGCGAATTATCTTAAACAGATGTACGTCGTTTGAAGGAACGTAAAGTTTTAGCAAATTGAATATAATGTAATTTGTAGGGTATGAATTTTAATTGAACGCGAACTACTGTTTCATTCAGTCCGACATCCATTTGTTGTAACGACTGCGGCTAACAATTTAATAACCACTATTAAAGCTGTACAAAATCACGGACCACTATTTCTACATATCTAATGGAAACGGTTTTCCTTTCATTATGAAAATTACCTCTGTATTGTTATACAAGTGTGATTTTGTTGTTGCTGGGAATTGTCTATTAACATTATGTGTATTTAAAGCTAATGCAACACAGATGTACTTAATTGTACAATAATATCATTTGAAAACAATTTATTATGTTTCTGCGTACATCATACGGTTTGTTATTTGATACGAATCTCTAAGTTAAACCCAGTTCAGTTCTTTATATACTTTTAAAAATGAGTTTCTGATATAGAATATACAATTTGTACGTTAATACGAATCTCCTATTTTGCAATGTAAAAGTGAATGCATAGTTACAAGTATGTACTTCGGGTATTCTCAAATTAAAGCTATGTTCTGCACTGTTTTCAATCATCAGCCTTGACTTTTCATGATAATGGATAAAACCTGTCAGTTTAATCATACATCGCTATTTGACGACATCTTGCCGAAAATTGATTCAGTCAAACGGTTAATTAAAACACAATTGATACAACTAAACAAGCAATAAGATACAGGCTTCTTAGAAAAGCTCTTTTACCCATATATTAGCTAACGTTTCGTACCGATGATTAATCATATCAATTCCTTAAACGATTTTGCGTTTCCCATGAGACGAACGCAATAAGACAGCAGCGCCCCATGTTTCGTACACATGGAGCGGTGCCCATAGGCCCCTCAAATAATTATATGTATAATCGATTCAACTTTATTTTTCTTAGCAAAGGTACTTAAATGCAAATGCGGAGGAATTCTTTCAAAGATTCCGAAGAAAAGGTTGCTGGTACCGTCTCAATCAAAAATGTTTACCTACGTACTGAGCAGTGAACAGGGAGCTACCTCAATGTTCCAGCCCCTACCACTCATCCACGTTGGCGAGTGAGTGCACCTTACTTTAGCGCAATTGAGTTTAACGTTAACGCAAACGTGACGTTTTATAGGGATAAGTGGTTTGGTAATAGAATTCACGTGTCTCGCGACCTTTCTCTAACGAGCGAAATGAGTGTTCAATGAAAGACGTGGGTTACACGGGTATTTGTTCCGTTTGACATGTCTTTTACCTTTCCCTTAAAGTAATCTCTTGAGAAAACGTAGGTATTATTTATGTAACGGACCCGCTCCTAAAAGACTCTTTAGCCTTAAATAATTTACCTATGAATTCAGAATTAGTTTCATACAAAGTCGTTAATACCAATAGTTTCCTATAGTACGACAAAAAAACTCCAATAACAGAGTCCGTCTGTAAATCCATTGTTTTCGGAGCAAAAAATACAAGTATTTGAAGAGAGTAGTATTTCGTAGCCTCTAGTCAGGTAGAAGCTGTCGGCTCACAAAAAGACGAGCACGTTACATACACAGCGGACCGAGAGAATTTTTTGCTGACCGCACGGGAATTGAAACTAGCGAAACTTTTAGCAGGGCCATTCAGGGATATGACTTTTACACATACGTAAACTAACTACATTCAACCACTAGGCACTCCTTAATCTAAAACACTCGAATAATAAAGTAGATACATAAAAGAACACAGACAGCAAACTACAGATGAAAACACCCGTAACAAAACGAATCATTAGGTACCATTTCCACGCTCTACCGAAATGGCTATTATTTTCAAACAAATGTTGTTTAAAAAGCAGCGTTAATTAAGACTGGTCGTATATCAATAAATCCAGACGACTGATTCCTTGCTAATTGCCAGGTTGCAATGAAGTGCGGAATCAGATGCAAGCGGACGCGACGCGGTGCAAAATGCAAATTCACCGTCGCCCTAACAACAGTGAACAGGCGGACGTAAAAATGTTTACGTAGAACGCTTGACCGCTTTTAATTGTTCTATTTAAATACAGAGAGCTGACATAAAGGCTAAAATGCTCCGTTTGCAGATCAAATTACATTCATTTTCATCCGCTCGTGATAATTAAAAACACATTTATATCGGAGCTTTACATGCAATTTGTTTCATGAAACACCATCGTCTTTTATCGCGTCGCGCTGAAAGGTCACAGTAGACTATATTCATTTAGGTTTTACTCGCTTCCCGGTTCGCTGTTTAAGTAGGTTCTTGTTACATTTACGACATAACTTATTTGGCTGATCTGACATTTTCAAACATTGTGGTCACGATCGCGTATACTAAAATGTTATTTTGTTGACGTAAAAGATATTCTGTAAAGCATTCACTCCCTAAATGTTACCGTACACAGTAGGTAACATGTTATTCGTCTGTTCACAGAACCTACCTGCACTTACAAATAGATACATATTCCGCAACGTACAAGTTATGCCTTCCCGTGATTCGGGGTCGTGATTGAGGCTACGCAGATATTCCGAATATTTCTACCACATTCCACGCACAGGTGGTACGGTGCATATTGAAAGTCAAGCATGTAGTATAATTAAACGCTTCCTCTGCTATTTTGGTGCTACCTACAGATTCGTAAATGTGCGCTGTTTACAACTAACATCGGATTGGACTCGGAGACGATCTGTATTCGTGAGCCGGGCTCGCAGCCGGGGGCTACGTCGTGCGGACGGGGTGCGAATGCAATCCGGATTTAGTTCAATCAATGCATCCACTCGTCATGTTTACGTAAAATTGAGCAGAATCAATTTTCGTCGGCTCACTTAAAATTCGAACACATTCGCCTATATCCGGCGGCACATGGTAAATTTCCTGCTGTCTAGTCAGCAGATGACTGCACCGCGCCCCCACGCCGGCGGCCGCTCGACCACGGCACGGGAACATTTTGTGTGCCATTTTTATTTCATCATAATTCCGTTTTCAATTTCTAGCGGGAACGTCAGTGGCGAGATTGGTGCGTAAAACTCGCGTAAACATTCGAGCGGTTCCGGAACGGTTACTCCCGATTGTAACCGGTTTATGCCAGTGTAGAATGTAAAGAGATAAGGTTCTTTATGTGTGTAATCATTTTGTGTTACGACGGACTTCGTCATCCGTGAGTGTTATTAAGGCGCGCCTGTACTTCCGCCGCTGAGCTTTATGCTCCGCAATTTGAAGAGTTCAAAAACATGACATAGCTTTTTCTTCTTTTTAAAACCCGACTTCATGCTTTTTTCGACGAGCTTCGCCTATAATCCAGCACCACACACACAACAAAAACAAAAATCAGAATCTTCAACAGATATAGGCGTTTTTCGCGATCGCTCCTCTGAAAACCGGAATCGGGTTTCAGTCTCGGCATCCGACCGATAATCCCTTCAGAAATAATATTGTCCCATCAAAACGTTGGAACATAATGGATACCAATTTTATTCTGAAGTAACGACCCGCAGTATAGCACATCGCTTTCTTCTCACTTCGGGCTCAATTTTATCAACGTCGGTATTTACTTTTTACTGTTAGCGCTTACTTTTTCCTATTTTCATCACAGTTATGCCACGCAACAGCCATGAATTGGCGCAGTGTGATTACAAATTTAAGCCGTCGCAGCTAATATGAATGACAACGGGTCGCCCTACTCGACATTCATTTCCCTCGGCGCACCTCTCTTATAATAACTTACACGGCAACTTCTCCTTAAGGTATCGATGTGTGCCGACACACATGGCGCGACAGGGAACAGCCCACCACGCCCTCCTGGACTCCTGAATGCTGTCTAATACGTGATGGCATGTCATTTCCATTTGTCCTGCGCTTTTTTCAAAAAGATCAAACAAATGTTCGTCGACGTTTCAATCTCGCTAGCACGTTACTTCGAGCACCCTCACAACCAGCCTTATGATAAGGTAGTTTAATCTCATAGAGCCGTTTTATTTTAGACATTGAATGGAGCGAAATTACAGACAGTCCACAATTTTCGGCGCCCCAATTGCCGATCTGCTAACAAATTTATACATATCTGATGAAGGTGCAGACTTTGGCGCCCTATAATCCAGATTCGACCCTTGAATGCGAGCGAACGAACGGGTGGTCGAGGTTTTAGAGTGGCCCTTCAATCAGCCCTTCCTTGCGGGCGTGCGCGGGGCGCGGCATCCGCGGTGCCGCGCGGGGGGCGGGGCAGGGCACGAGGACCTTTGAGCTACAGGCTCTTTGACACGAGCCACTGGCGCACTCTTCAAGTAATGATTCATTCTGCTGATGACTGACACGGCTAATGCGCCAGTTCCCCCTCCGCGATGTTTGGTTAAGGATTAAGGATTCGCTCGCTGTAAATTAGATTTTACCTCGTCGTCTCTTTTTTAAATTACTATGTTCGCATTAAATTTATGTCGTATATAAAATGCAAACATTAAAGCATTTTATCGAGCGAATTCCATTCCCGCTATCTGCTAAGTGTCGACTTTAAATCGACATTGTAATTAAGATCGCTTTCCACGCAGTAAGCCAACTTCTGCAAACAGTGTTCCGTGCATCCGGGCAAAAGTACGACGAATAATCCTCAGTGAGAATACATCACAATCATAATGTCAGTTAGACACACACCTTGGTAATCCTGAATGATGTCCAAAAACCTTCAAAAACGCATTGCATTTTTTAAAAAAATTGGCATAGCGATGAAAATAGGTTTGACAGTGACGTAACGCGTTCAACAAAATGGACGCTGAATGAATCGTAGCGATGTACGCACCGCTGCACCACGACAAAGTGTTCATTATTGGCAGAATTCACCAATTCTGAAAGACAATAGCGATCCTCCAGCAACAGGATTGCGCACATAGTTTAAATCCCTAATCGATATTCAGATATAATTTAATCCGTCGCTCAAAAGCTCATTGATATCGATAATCGACTGAAAAACAGGGAATGAAAAGTGCCGCCTTGAGCTGAACTTATTAGGTTAGGTAAGAGTTTAGTCATTACGAACATTGCTGTCTCTGATCGACCCGTAAAAAATTTATGAAACATTAATTGTTATACCTACAGAAGAGAAATATTTCTAATTCAACATGTTTTCCTTCAACGTTACTTTTTGACAAACTCCTCAGTAATAATTGTTTTAATCTACAAAAAATTCCAATTAAAACTTTTTTATCTCTCGCAAAGCTTAGGCTCGGTTTGCAGCCAGCGGCCGAGTTCACTCGGATTACATTTTGTTTTAATTTTATTTTCACATTTTATTTACTGACCTCTGACGCTGTACTGTTGATCTTTTTGTCGCTGTAATGAACATTGTAACACGGGTACTTTCGACTGTTTAACTAAGTAAATGGCAGCTTTATATTTTCAATATTTCCTGCTTGCCTGAACAGTGGCAGTGAGGGTGCACGTCAATAGAATATAATGTATTCGGTTGATATGAGCTGGGAAGGCGGGTCGTTATCATGTCAAAGAAACTATCGCATTACCGGACTCAAAAGGCTGCGGTTTGTTTGATGTTAGTCATGCACGATATATCCTACTCAATAAACTGTAATTCTATCATGGTTACCTTAAAATATTAAAAACAGCTGTTTTTAAAATAATGTTATCCAAAGAACCCCGCACAAAAAGTAAGAAAAACGCCGTACGGTGAATTTGGCTGAAATTTTGGTACACAATAGCCTGTAACATGCTGATTGAAAGTTAATACGGGCGCAAAAAAAAATTATGGTTTTAGAGATATACCCGTTTCTATGTTCAAGTTCGGAAGATGATTTTAATGTTATAGTTACTGCTAAAAAATAAATAAATCACTACAAGTTCCAGTTCATATAAACTCTTTGTCTGTACACCCCAAATGGATAGGCAGAGTTAACTACCAGATTTCTGTAAAGCTGTTAATTCTATATCCAAGTCTCATATTCCGAATTTAAGCGACTTATACCGTATCGCTGGAGCCATAATAAATATATTATGTAATTATTACAATGACAAATTCAGATGTACAGCTAGCAATTACAATGCTCAACCGTGTTGGTGAAGTTAACGACGTACAAGCACGAGTATAGGCTGAAAATCTCCGGTAACAAAGAGCACGATGGGTTAGATTAACTGCAGTGGATATACCTACCACTCTTTCCACATTTACATAAATAGGTATTGATTTTTTAAAAGATTTAACTTTGGAACCTATCAAGTTTAAAATACATGATAGTTCACTTAGGCATATAGGCGACGAAGCAGTGCAAAATGAGGATCAGCGATTTTTTGAAGTAGATAGACATTACGAGGTCCCTTAGAATAAAAGTTGCATATAGGTTCCCGAAATGCTGCGATTTATTATTTGTGGGCAGCATTTAATGAAGAACATGTTAGTGGCAGTGTTGACGATGCCATCTTATTACGATAATATATTACGTACATCTGACATCTGTCAATCAGGACGACACACCAAAATTTTCCGTTTTTACAATTTTAATGCTTTTATTTTGAAAAATTAATTGTATCTCAAAAAAATCGCAAAGAATGTGCGCGATTTGGATGGAGTAATGGCACTATTGAGCTAACGCTGTGTGAGGTGCGTGTTCCATCGCCGCCCGTTCGATGTCCACCACGCACAGGATGGATGGGAAGCAGCACATTAAGTAATTTTTTGCTCCGTTGGTGTAATTGCTATATGGCGTTCCAGTAGGAGGATAAATAAATAAATAAATCTTTGGCTATAACTGCACTTGTAAAGCTGGAGTAAGAACTCTTGGCACATGCGCTCATGTAATCTTGTGGCATATGGGGCACGCCCGTTACCATCGCTAAGAATGTTGCAGAGTGTACAAGATGCTAGTGCCTAATGCTAGCTTGGCATGTTGAGCTGCCGCTGCTGCAGCGGAAAACCTCAAGTGGCGTAAATAATAATAATAATAATATTCCACAACTTTCACACAACTTCATCTAGTCCCAAACTAAGCAGAGCTTGTGCTAGTAGTACTAGACAACTGATAAACATACATATATATTTCTAAATACATACATATTATAGATAAATTAAAATACAAATATAAAAAATAAATAAATATTAAATTAAATATACATAACAACTTCGCTCACTTCCTTTTTAAAGAAATCATCAAACGGTTGCTTGACACTTCCCGTGACCAAGGGGCTGATTTTTACCTTGGCCAAAGGCTAAGCATTGCTATTCAACGAGGCAATGATGTCATTTATTTGGACACGCTACCAGTCGGTATCAATACGGAGGAATTTCTCGATGCCCCATTTTAGTTTTACATTATACTAGCGACCCGCTCCTGCTTCGCACGGGTGCAATATACAGATGTGGCGACATGTCAAAACATCGACATATCTGTGCTTGAAAAGCCGAGTGCCACTTGCTCTCCCATTGTGACCATTTTTGTTTTGTCCTAGACCGTACCTGGGAACCTTCCTTCTGGATACAGAGATATTGCAGGTCAAAACTTTATCCTGTTTTTGAATTCAAAACTAGTTTTCAGTGCATATTTATTTTATTTATTTATTTTATTGTGTTTCGGTGGCTTACGCGAAAGTAATTGGATGAGGTAATTAACGACAAAATATAACTTAACACGTACTCCTGTACTGTTGCATTGCATGCACCCAAAAGCACAGTGTTATGCGTGCGTTACAATGCGCGCTGCAGTAAACTGCGATGTTTCACACCAAAAGTCGTTTTCCAGCCATCACCTTAGTTTTAGTCATTTTACACCTATGTATCTGGTTGCAAGTTACACATAAATTATCCGAAATAGATTCTTCAAAATGTTGGTGACATCCATTATGGCCACAGGTCACACAGACAGGCATGAAAAACGACTTTTTTTATTATATATATATTTTTTATAGTGTAAATATTATGTATTGCTGAAAATAATCTTTAAAAAAGTACTCCATGAAAAATAGACTTTCAATACCTACAAGATCTCAAAGTTTTAAAAAAAATCGGACAGACGACTTGTCTACTATTCGAAATGTGTATTAAACATCTCTCTCGTCTTAGAAATATGTTTTTAAACTATAATATAATAATATGACTTGAAAACTGTTGTGGTTGATGTGAATACTTTTTGTTTATATAAAAATCATCTTCCTAACTTGAACATAAAAATGGCTATATCTCTAAAACTGGCCATTTTATTGCGCCCGTATTAATTTTCAATCAGCATACGATAATTGTACCAAAATAGCCAAATTCACCGAACAGCTTTTTTCCTACATTTTGTGCTGGGTCCTCTCATAATTAATATTCTAATAATTGAATGTTAAACTTCTGGCTTACTTGAGAAAAGATAACATTTCAAAAAGTTTCCCTTAATAATTCCAGCGCAGATATTCGAACGCCACAGTAATTCTCGGTATGCTATCAATTCTCGCTTTATTAATTAATACTAATTCAAAAAGTTTTCTCATAACTTAAAATACAAAAACGTTTTTTTCTTTGTACTACTAAACGTAAAGCAGCTTCACACGTAATACTACACACAAAACAGAAATAATGGCATATTCCACGCCATTCTACTTTATTCAGTACACACGACTCCGTTGCATCGCCACCGCATATCAAAGCATAAAATGTCATTATCCTTAACACATCTCGAATGACGTTGGAGTTTATGTAAATTGTAATACACGCTCGGAATATTTCGGTTCATGTGAAACTCCGCGGTAATGCAAAAGGCAACTTTTTACGAATTCACTCTGTGTACCTATTAACGGGCAGTCTCCTCTAAAGATATTCCGAGAAGGAAAATAATATCAACCGTGAAGCGAGTCGATGAACAGATTTCAGAATAGTGAAAGCTTTCACTTGTTGTTATTCTGTTACCGTGTAGCTTACGGAATGCTTATTTTCTTTCAAATTGCTTTAATAACATGACGGAAAAGTCGATTTAAACCTGGCTACGCTCATAATAAATTAAATCCATAATGTTATTTAAATGTGTCCATGTTGAAATGTGATCAGATAAAATCTGGGCGCTCGATGTGTTTCCCTGTATTTCATTAGGAGTACATTCGGCTTCCTGTGGAAAGTATCGTGTTTCACGGGTCAATGAACACTGTATTTCATATTTCTAGCTATATAAATGTAATTAAAACATCAGCGTTACAAATTCACCAGCAAATATAAAGCTCTTAATTAACACAGCGGTCAAAGTATTAATTTCACCATTAATTTTGAGTAATTGTGCTCCGTTATAATTTAGACAGATATTACGCAGCTTAAATTATATTTATGTTGTTTTTTTTATACTTTTCTAACCACATGTATCTCCGTCTGCCTTAATTGGTATAAACGGGAGTAATATTATGATGTATGGATATGAAAATGAATAGGGTAGCACAATTTATAATTATTATTTTGATATATTAACGCGGAATTCGTTTCTCTATGGAAATCTGACTTAATTACAAATTAATGTAAATTGTGCCTCTTAATTTACCCAGATAAGTTGTGGATAATATCGAAAAAGGTTTTTAACAAAGCATATTTCATTTTCAGGTACGTACTTGTTTCCGCTTTTCACAGTCTGCTGATCTGGTAAGCAAAATATTTTACTGTTGATACAACAGTTTTCAGGATTTTCTTCATCTACCAAAACCTTTTATAAAGAGCAGCTAATTATGAGTTGAATAAATAATTATTAAGAAAGACTGTCATAAAAAACCGTTTAATGAAAACGTATGAAAGTTCAGATAGTATTTCATTGTTTATTACGACATGATAAAAAGCGATCAGTGTGTAAGGATGTAATTAATCCTTTGAGTGGCTACACAGTGGCACGGTACAGTCTGCGAAAATGGCGGCCGATATCCAGGGAATGAGTATCAAACTTTTTTAACCATTGACATACGCTCCATTGATACCGAGGAATATACAAGGGCAATTTGTCCTTATTATTTCGTCCGTTCTGAACAATTTTATTTATAAAATATGGTTCTATCTTTATACAAATTATTACAAAAATTAGTAAAATTACTGGAGAAGCCATAGCTCGGATTTAAAGGCGCTAGTAATTTCCAAAAAATCATATTTTCTATACTTAGATGTCGCTGTCTGAAAACAGATTTAAGAAAATCGAGCTCACTAGAACTTACTTTTTATATGCACTATTAGTCCTAATCTAGTGCAAGACAACTGGTACAAACAAATATAGAAGCAGTTGTCACCATCGAGTCGGGCGGAAACAGTGCATCCGGCCCTCAGGGACGCCCGGATTTTCTTACAACTCCAACATGCCGCAGGACACTACCAAAAATACTTTATAAAGGTCCCTCTTACACTTGATATATTGTTACCGGATGTTTTATATCGATTTGTCCTCCATGAATGGGGATAAAATGTAAAAGGAAATATAAAAAGGTAATATTTTAAAGTAAATAAAACGATACTGGTCCTCCGTTCCGAATTTAGGTACTCTGAATTTATGTGCGTTTGATACAACTAAAATATATTATTTTTACGATACACATCGTAAATATAGTACTTAGTGTTGTTATAACATTTTAGAGCCATCAAATACATTATAAAACAAACTTATAACCGTAAAAGTGCTTCCCGGCAATGTTCACGTAACTCTGTAAGGTTCTTACAAAGTTGTGGAGTACTAAGAGCACTAAAAGGCGGCAATGCGTTAATCCGACTGGCGATATCGGAAACGCGTTCTCTCGCCTCAAATATAATATAAATAAGAATCACGTATGTAATAAGGCGGGGCCGGGAAGCATTCCTCACACGTCCGGGGGCTTCCCGGGGCTTAGCCGAACTTGGGCCATTACCCACGACCACCGGCGGAGATTTCGTATAAGACCTGACGCTCGTCTCGACGTCTACAACATTTTTAAGTTTGGAGACCAACAAATAAAAATATGTTTTATTAAAAAACTAAACTCATAAATTATGAAAAAGTTTTATGGTTGCAAAAATAAAGTATTTTCTATAAAGTAAATTAAGCTGAAGTCATATACATTTTCAAAGTTAATATGAGTAGACAATTCCGCAAACGTCAGCCACTTGCTAGATAACGTATGGGCTCGGTGTTTTATAGGGAAGTGTACGACGGACCCAATTAGATTGTTTAATTAGAACGCACGCCGAACAAAACCATAGTCGTATCACCTACCTGCCGCGAGAAGACATTTTGTATTTGATAATTTGAAATGGTGTAGGTGGCTGCATGAACGTGCAGGGATCGTTAACATGATTAAAACCTGCCTGTAGACCATATTAGTTTACTCTACAGTTGAATGCAGATATTACGTAAATACGTGTAGCGTGTCTCGTCTGTGACATACCTCGAAATTTCACGAAATCCGATTGGCATCCCGTTCGGGAGTTTGGCCGGTTTTGCCTAATAACCAGAAATTTGTCCTAAAATAGAGGTGAGAATGTCGTCGGTATCGGTACTTTCATAATAAAATAAACCTATATAAATATAAAGATTGCAATAACTTTGGTCTAAATGTCGTCAGCGATCCTGAAACCAATTGTAAGTTTTCCTCTAAAACAACTTAAGTCGCTCCGTAAAATCGCTTACTTTACAATGGAAGAAGAAGGAACCATCAAAAAGTGTAAAACGTATACGATCAATTGGCGTTCAAATAAAAGTTTTATCGGTTGCTAGTACACGGCAATCAGTGCAATTTTAGTGGCGCGTGCTCCCGGGAACACAGTTTATGTAAATCGTGTGCGGTGGAACAATCTCAATTGAAGGTATTTATGTGATAATATTGGAACAATGCCCCCACTGCGGGGCTTACAGCTGGACAATATGCACGTAGATTGCATCTCACGCGTGAACATCAATGCGTTTAGCCAATACCGTAGCATTATTAACGAGCAATGGATAATAAATAAGTTAAAATACTCATATTATCTCGGTTTTAATAACCTTTCCTATTGCGCAAGCCATTTTTCACGATAACTAGTTGCCAACAAATATTAATCAAACGTATATGTAGCTTGCAATGAGAACCGTTGGAACTGTACGTTTCAAATATAATTGGATTTTAAATGCATTGGTTAATTTTTCCATCTAACTTCAAATGATCGCATTAATAATATTAGAATAGGTACAAAAAGTAATAACTTCACACTATTTCTGATAAAGTTGGCTTAGGAGACTCTTGCCATATTTTTTACTTTTTGTAGCATCCTAACGAGCAGACAAACATCTTACTTTTAGCATAGCAGGCGAATACTGAGAGGAAGTAGACAGCTTTTTCAAAAAGCAACCTTACACGAAGGCTTTCAACATTCAAAATATTTTCACAGAGATAGCATTTAAAAAATAAAACATGTTCCAATTTTGCTCCGCTTACAGAAAATACTATTTCGTAGATGGTCTACGCAGCGAACCGTGACAATCGCAGTACAAACTTGCTTCTTGATCGACAAAATATATGGCTCCGTATAATATTTTACAATAATATTTATTATAACCATAAATATTTCATTGATTGCTACATGACAGTCCTTATTTTTCATCCTCATGTGTGCTACGGCGTAGCAGTTTGCTACGCGCGCGCTTATTTGCGTAGACCTTGAGTTTATTTGAATATAACTGGGTAAATAATAATGTAGTGGCCATTATGGCACCATATTACTGAAAGTAGTTTAAAAAGTGATAGTTCCTTAAACGTGGTCGTGTTTCACAGTTCTAACGCGGGGCAAGTTTGAGTGCAATAATTCGGAGTTTATTTGCGATCCGGCCATTAGCGAGTTAATTATTCATTGGCGGACCAACTTCGTGCAGAACGGGTACGCGTATGTGCCATGCTGATATTGCGCTCTTATTCGCATTTTCATTAATTTTAGAAACATATTGCCTGCGTCTACTTACGACTATGTACTTAAGTTATTACGCTATTAGTGAACTTGTCCACATTCCTCGAGTCGTTTATCTTGATTCGACTTTTGAGATACGGATGACAATGCAAAATTTGGTATTTCCGAATATGGGACTTTTTTATGTATTAGTTTATAAGTATTCTAATATTTGTAGTAGTATGTATTGTTTTTTCCATGGGACCTAGTTGGCTGAAATAAAGGAATAAATGAATTATAGAATTAATTATGTAGGTTATCCTTATTCTTTGATTAATCGTGACAGACCTTATTACAATTTGCTTACCAAACCTGACCGCTACGTTGAGGAGGTTACATTAAAAGGTAGATTTGCACCTAAACCTTGGGAAAATACCTATGTGTTGCTTTAGGTACTTAATCAATTTGTGTTTTTAGATATTAATTCAATATGTCAACACAGGTTTCCTATGCAGTAACTCCTTGCCTGAATCTGTGCCCGTATGAAGTGTCCTACAGACAATATGGGGGCTACTCTCAAACAGATAAGATAACACAGTTTGAATTGGCTATTATGAAATCGGGATAGTAAATAAGGGTGTTGGCACACCGACTAACATCTCCGAGTATTAGTCACCATATGTACTGTTACTGATAAGTTTATAACAGCCCTAATAAAACATATACGCATGTTGTATAATCTATATTTAGGTTTTAAAAGATATTTATTCTCAAAAATAGACACAAAGTCACTTACACGAGAACAATGCTTATATTCTTCAAGAATCTGTCTTGAAACGGTTAGCGAATACCTAAACAGACTCTAGAAAATTCCTTTTAACAGCTATCGTAACTTTGGGTAGGATAAATATGTTTTAATACTTAAAGTTTTCTTTGGTTGAGACAGATGTTTCTTGACACTATTTCCTGAACTTGCTACTCATATTAAACTACTAAGTCTCAACTAAAACTAGTGAATAAGTATCAACTAAAGTCTAATTGAAAATTGCCTCTGCTAACCAAATCCACCGCTCAGTTACGATATTGTGCCAAATACGTACCTATAAACTAGCAACACAAATTCAGAGACATTCCGTGCATCGAGTTCATAGCGTTCCCGAGGTTTCACACCAACTCTGCCGACTGCAAGATAATAATTTATTCACATATAAACTTGTCCTCTCACACAACTTAGATTGGACTTAAACGAGTATGTTGTGCGCTCGTATTATGCTTAATGAAGTTAAACATGTCCCAACTTGACGACTAGTCTTGGGTAAATTACAATGCCACACTAAAATTATTGTTGAGCCCTCCGACCGACAACGTTAACATTAATAATTGATAGCTTTAAGTTATGATGGTGTAACATGCTCCGGTGCGCCTAGTGGGACAAACCACCTCACTGAAATATGGACGACTTTAAAATATTCTGAATTAATTCCTGATGTCGGTATAATAAATTGTCCGTGAATTACTCAAAGGCTTGTTATCGTATATTAAATAGTCCCTCGTAAGAAGTTCTCTTTTAACTTCTATTAAAGTAAGCTTTTGTCCTATGTTTCGTACAAACACATATCTTAATAAAAGATCCTTTGAAAAGACAAAAAACCTTGCGTCGCGCCGCCTGCTCCGAATCTTTGCACACATCTTTTGCGTTTTCCACTACTTTTTACTTTTCCCAGACTATACCAGACTTCGTTTTGCTTTAAAGATATGCTAGCCCTTCAAATTGTACACTATAGGTACGTCCTTCCTTCGATAAAAATGGTGAGTGGACAACCGCGTCGTCTGCGTTAAAAATATGTGAGACGCAATGTAAAAATCCTATAGCAAGGGTTTAGTCAACCTCTGTTAATTTATCAATTATTTCCCAACTGCCAATAGCAACATGTGACACACAAATTTAAGGTTTTAGTGGCCACTTTAATAGCAATAGTTGGTAACCACATCTACGTAACTACATTTGAAGTTAGACGGGCAGCTAAAAAGCCATTACTAGACGGGTCGTATGAATTATTTGTAGTGGTAGCGGGCACGCGACGCGGGTAATCGAGTAAATTATTGTGGTAGCGATACGCTCCCTGCCTGCCATCGCCGGCCTGCCCCCCCCCCCCCCCCCCCGGCCTGCCCAGTGCCCGGGCAAACTGACATTACGACCAAATTTCTGCTACAACTTGAACTTCGACATTAGGTGGGTACACTACTTATTAGGTCTATTAAATTGATACTCCGAGCATATCGAGCGTCAATTCAACTTATTAATTGCATAACTGATACTAAGACTGAGCATAAAAAATCATGTCTTTAGAATCAATACTTGTAAATAATTCAAATGTAATTTTCAGGTTGGTACTATTCCAAGCTTTTTAATGAATACGAGGAATCAAAATGTTACATAATTAGAAAGTATTCTATGAAAAGGAACGAGACAACAGTAAAAGTCATCGGAAAATAATCGAACGAATAAAACGAGTACGTAGTAATTAGTATTTATTGGGAATACTTGTTCTCCCAATTTATGTACTTAGTAATTTGTTTGCGTTAACGTTGACCTAGAAGCAACTCCATTTTGGGAACAAATTATAACTATCCAAATACATACTATACAAGGTGTAACTTAAATAACGCACAACCTCTTAAGGGGTCATTGTACTCATCATTATGAACAACTTTTACTATGGGACCAAACCTGAAATCGCAAAAAAAAAAATCAGCTGTTCCCTACATTTATGTTCACATAACTCGTCAAAATGTAGGGAACAGCTGATTTTTTTTCGCGATTTCCGGTTTGGTCCCATAGTAAAAGTTGTTCATAATGATGAGTACAATGACCCCTTAAGAGGTTGTGCGTTATTTAAGTTACACCTTGTATATAGTGGATCATCTAAACTACCTACCTAGGAATGTGTTTATTGCAACAAATTCTACAGATGTGCTTTTGAATAGGTATTAGAGCACACCCATTCTATAGTTATACTCTGGGTTTACCCTTTCGAAAAAAACTCTTCTAACCCCGTATGTTTCACATCGCGATACAACTTACAAGCAAAATGTGTTTCAACTATCGTCAGCGGCTAACAGTTCCGGTCATATAAACGTGTAGTAATTAAAGATTTAAAGCGCAAGGCGCCGGCGCGACTGGCGCGCTAGCCTGGCGTGCTTTGCGTTCTATTTAAACAACAAACAAGTATATCGCTACTAGGAACACTCGAATGAATGATAATACACGTCTCTTGTCAATGTCGTGCGTCGCTACCGAGAATAGCTTACATTTTAAAGTACGTAATGATGGCGCACACCGACATTTGTGACGTCGTCGAAGAACAAGATGTGACAGGAAAATTAGTTAAACTTCGTGAAAAGCAAAAAGGAACAAAATAATACCGTCTGAAAATGTTATAAGTAAAAGAGTATCGATGAGAACCTATTTGTATGAGCCATATAGCCACCTATTTATATATTACGTATATAGTCACCTATTTATCGATTTTCCAAAATTGTTGAAATGTATGGAAGTCGTATGATTACCAAATATTTGAAAAAAAAATCTAAATCACTATCTGACTAATTCTATCTGCATCGAGAAACAATAGTTAAAGTCATTCGTATCGTGGACAAGTACCTACACCGGGTGGCTATGACGCTACCCCATATATCAAACTTCACATGAATAGCTACTACAATGCTACACACGTTGTACTGTATTTCACACACGAGCCTGTGTATCAACGACCTCGGTGGGATTACGAACATCACTTTTTTACTGACTGTACCGCGCGGAGCTAGTTGCCAAGGCTTTTCGCCGCCCGGTTTCAATTAATTCACTTATGGTACATTAAAACCATTATCTGTAGTAAACGTGGGAGAGCCACGCAAATTACGTTAATTGTGTAGGCATTATTAGTAAGCAATTTAGATTAGATCCAACAAAGTGCTCGCTAAAACCTGTACAACATAAAGTTTGTTATTGGGCTGTTAAATTCGCGTATAACGAAAAGGATTTTTATTTAAATTCGAATTTATCGTGCTGTCGCTGAACATACGTTGTCTCCACATAAACCCGGCTGAAAAAACGGCTCAATAAAACCCCGAAATTTACTGCAGAGGCTGTGTAGTGGAAGTTCACAGTTTGTTATAGGCTTAATACACGCGAAACCTGTCTTGAGGTGATTCGACTAAAGCAAGTTCGTGTCTTGTTGCGGTTGAAACTGTAGCGTCGGGAGTAACTGGGACACTCTCCGCTTTCCTACGTTTTTCCAACGTGCTTGAAACAATGATATTGTGGAGATGAAGCTTTACTCTTTACTTACGTTGAGAACTTGACAGTACACTCTGAAGTTAAACTTTGTATTGCGCTGAGACTATAAATGTTTCAGGGTTCTATGTCAGCGCTCTGTTATTATGTTTTTCCTTCTTGTGTTAGCTAATATTTATATTTATGTTCTACTCACCAATTAACAAAACGGAATCATATATCTCAACATTAGCGTCACTCGCAATCGACAAAAAGAAAACTGATTTATAATAATCCCGATTTAGGATTACGATCCTAAAATAGACATCTAAAAATAACTTTACCGAAGCCTTCCGTAACATTCTAAAATACACATTCTTTAATGGTCACTGGAGCGTGAAGTTTTATGAGTACGTCAAAGAGTTTAGAAGCATTTCATTGAAAGGAAATCAAGGGTTGTAAATTTTGTCCCGTAAGAACCGTTTTGTTTATACACGCGAAAAGTATTTGGACCTAAAGGTGGCTGCGACGCCCAGCCAAGTGTGAGCAACGTAACGTGCGCATCCCGCACTCCCGAACTCCCGCACTCCCGCGCTGCCGTGGCCCGAGCTCAGCCCGAAACGACCTAACACTTTCGTTTACGTTACACAACTCTCGGCTATTTGCTTAATAAACGCTCGTTAAATTAACATACCCACCGAATAGAGGTTCTTTGAGACCCACTTAGGCTCGTTGAGCTTTGACTTTTTGTAACACTTCTATGGTTGCGAGCTGCGTTTATTATTCACTGAGCGAGGATTAAAATTATTTCAACCAATTTTCTCTACTTAAACATAAGTAAAAATGTACTCAAAGGTAGATGTGGTTATTACACACAACTACCTCCCTATCTGTGTACCTATAGCGAGCACAAAATACTTAACCCTAAAATTTCGCTGTGTCGTGGCAAGTGTACATACAAAGAAACAAGATGAGTTGGAAACAGCCGGTAGACGCGGGAGACGTAACGCATCCGGTACACAAGCACCGGCAAGCGGAAGCCGACTCACCGCGACAATCACGCCAACACGCCATCTTGCCGTATTCACCACAAACGGTTGGCATTTAATGGACTTTAGGGACAACGTTAAAAAGTATTTACCGAGTACTATTTTAATACGGATAAAAGCCTCAAATCGCCATTCCAAAAGGGACCCCGGAATGCCCCAGATAAACCAGTCCGCGCCTATCTAAATCGGACTAACAAGAAAAAATTGCTCTTTTTTACAAAGCACCATCCACAGAATATTGGTTACGAAAACTGCGTAACACAATGTTCTAAGCCAATTAGTTGGTCATTTTTGCAGTGGCACGGCTGTGTTTACGCGGAACCGGCCTAAGCTGGAATAAGCCGGTTATGCCCGGTTCGAATCTAATTAAAGGGCACCGTTTCGCCAAAATGCTGACAGTTGCCATTTGACGCGATTTTTATTTTATATAGCCAGACCAATCAGAAGGTTAATTGGTTTGTTTTTGGTGGGTTGTTCTGTGGGTGATATTCTTTTAACGGTTACAAAAATAATGTAAGAATCAAAATCAAAAGAAAAAGTAGGAATGAATAATTTGATCAAGTAATGCAGCAACCGCAGTCGCTCAAATTGAATACAATTGTTTTGTTTTCCCTCGGTAAATTTATTCGTTGTTTAGAATAATGAAACGGGCGTATTTGCTCAAGGAAATCCATTCTCTTACAATTTAAGACGGAGCCGCCTAATGTGTTGCAATTTTTCGTCTATAATAACAGTATGCAAATTGTATACGGACTCCGTGGTTATGAAGAAAACGCGGCCCTGAGAAACCATTAGCTGATGCTGTTATTTTCTTAAATACTAATTCTACTTTTAATAAATGGTTTCTTTACTGAAAAATACCTACTTATAAATTGAAATACAGTATTCTGTTGCCACTTTAATCTGTTCGATAAAAGTAAAATTTAACAAATTACCGATAAATTACCTCTTTCAGTAAGTTGTATACTGTATACTAATTCAATATTATTTATCATGATATCGCTATAGCTTGTAATATGATGTGCACACAGGCACGCTCCAGCCATCGTACGACATTAAGTAAAAGAGTTTCGTGAGCTGTAATTTAGTAGAAAGCGTTGAAATATTCGTGTATAATCTGAATAACATGCCGATATGAACAACGGGGGAATACGGAGGAACGTTAGGGTGTATTTTATCCAATATTAAACGTTCAGGGAACTGCGAGTGGAATATTTTACGAATTACGCGAGGGCTTTTACAATATTCAATAAGATAATAGATGGAAAGAGTCTTCATCAAAATATATGTTTATGATTTAGTAATAAAGCGACTACACGTGTCCTCTTGAATTTTTTATGACTGACTGCGACAGATTTTGAGTTTGATTTGATTGAATTCGATCTTTTTAGGGCGTCATTACTTATTCGTGAATAAAGTAACACCGTTCAAAAGGAAAAACGAAACCCTTACAAGATCACTTCGCTGTCCATCTGTCTGTCCGTCTGTCAAGACACTTTTTCTTAGGAACACGTGGAGTTATCAACTTGAAATTAATATCAAATACTCAGGGCTGCAATCCTTTGAAGCAGTGAAAAAATCTAACATCTAAGTCAACGCAATCGTACGATACAGGCATTTATGTTCCCTTTATGCCGCATATTTTGATACTCGCAAGGGAATCAAAACCTATAGGGTACTTCCCGCTGACCTAGAATCATGAACTTTGGCAAAAAGCAATGTCATGTAGCACAAGTAAAGGAAATAATCCGAAAACCGTAAATATGTAGTTATATACCCACAAATCGGTACAGAACCCTCGGTGCGCGAGTCCGAGTCGCACTTGACGGTTTTTTTTTAATCGTTGCTGTTTAGGGTTAGGTTTCGATTCATAGTTAAAACTTTTCAATTTTTGTTTAAGCCTGAATAATAGTTACATGAATCTAACTAAACACATCCAAATTGCATCCAAAGCACTCTGTTTCACGGTATACCTAGAGCTCAAAATACGGATGCATCTTAAACGTATATACGTCCACTATATCACTATTTGTAGAAGAGATGTCGAAATGAAAATCGTACGAGTGATTTTATTCATGTAATAACTCCATCTGGCCGCCACCGTACGACATCTCATGTGTACCTACTTATATGTTCGTCTGATAAGAGAGCCTCAATATCTCCTAGACCTTCGTAATGTAATTTTTCGCCTCTCCATTTTCTCATGCCCAAAACTTAGAGCTTTATTGAAATATTGGATATCAAGTACGGTGGAGTTGTTTTTATTATTCAAAAGTTTGCGGAATTCTTGGTCCGGTCGACCAAACTATGTATAAAAGACATATTGAGTTTATTTTGATTTTTACCCTGAACGAAATTGGTTTAACATAAAAAAAGAAGAGAGGATAATATTGACTGTGTCACGGAGAACGGAAAATTCGGTCACGCCTCAGACGCGACGTGTGATATGAAATGCTTTTATTATTTCCCATTGCTTTAGTTTACAAGACAACGTTTACCTGTCATGGATAAAATACGTTTTGAGCGGATGATGTTTTCTCTTTACCCTTATAAATATTTGTTCCGTTCAACAAACATGAATTAAATACGAACAGTCAATTTTCCGAATAATTAAACAAGTTAAAACATGATAAATGAAAGGAAACACCTTAACAATGTATTTTAATTAAGTACAACAAACAGACTAAAACTACTTTACACAATAAATCATCAACAAGCCTTCCTAATCCAGCTGTCTCAATATATTTCCATACTTTGTGAAATAGGCAGTGAACAGACAAGACTTAAAATCCAACGCAATTAATAATTATGTTAAAATAACAAAGCAGGTACTTAGGAATATTAACCATAGAAAGGATCCATTAATTGTCGGTAAAGTCCTGTGTGAACCACTCCTTAGAATCGCGTGAGTGAAATGCATGAAACATTTGCAAACACACAGGTAGCTACATTGTGGTGACACCGGGCGCCCTTTACTTAGACTAATATCTCCCCATTGCAATATCGTTTGGCACAATATGCAACGCAATTACCATTACTTATTACCAAACATACCATCCTTAACAAGATTCCTTGAGGGAATCAAATAGTCCTACTTGCCTTCGTATACCTTCTTAAAGATGCCAGACCAAATCATATATTAACTGGAACAAATTCATACTTTCTTATTATGCTTGTCCTCAGGTTCTCTGGGTTTTCACTAAATCTTCTCTAGTAAGGACGTAATTCGAAGACATTTTCTTACTTCCCGTGCTAACTCTAATGCCCGAGACATCAAGGGTATTAACTACAAACATGTATAAGTAGAAAAAGTCCCGTGTGTATTGATTTGTAACAGTAATATGTAGGTACTGGGAATGCATAACTTGCGGCTAGCATACAACCGCGCGAAACTCGACGCTGGCGCGCGTATCGATATCCTTTCCCATCGCTAATGCAACTAGACTTGATTTAGTAATCTACACTAATATAATAAAACTAAGTGCCTGTCTGTATGCTTGTACAGATTTTACTGTAGCAGGTTTATGTAAGCCCTATGTTTGTGTTGAGAGAACGTTGCGAAAGTGATGGATCTATTTTTGAATTTAAATTGGAACTAAGAAAAACAATTGAATAACTTTAAGGACTTCAAACAGTTACGTAAAAGCCTCACAAGCGTTTTTGCTCTAAAATGAACTGTGCAAATAACTGTTGCGTAATATATTTGAATGTTGCTGAAGTCGCAAAAATACTGAAATATAAAAATATATATACATATAATATATTAATTAAAGTCGAACAATTACCCGTTTACCCTAACTAATCATGGCGTAACTAAAGCCTTAAAACCAAACAGATTTCATCGCTAGGCGGTACTCGGAGAACGCAGGAGTGAAGAAGATTACGTAACTAAAATACAACATTAAATATTTTGCACAAACGCTGATAAACAACGTAGCAAGTTGTTAAGTAACTGAGTCTCCAAATTAGAAGACAAAACATAAACAACAAGTTAGTGGGTAGCAGACGAGACAAATTTCACCGCATGCCTCGGAGTAAACCACTCAACTAGTGAAAAATTTTCTTGCTTTTATTTGTAGACGGGTGACACTCGATCGCTTACGGCGCGCGGTGTCACTTCGCCGCCCCGCTTGATTTATGCGACCAATATGGCGGCCGCTGTCACTCGCCGACCGGCGACCGATATCGAACCGCTCGTATCATCTAACGCAATATACTTGACCAGATTTTGATATAAAAAGAAAATTACAAAAGTAAATTGTCTTGCTGAGCTCTCAATTTACCAACCCAATAGATGTGGGTGTTTTATTTACAGAAGGAGGGAAATATTCAAGCAGAGGCAATCCTGCTTAATCTTGGCATTAGGAGCTATCCCGTAATTCACTCGACTGAATTTTTCAATTCGTTTTCGTTGAAGCCTTATTTTCTTACGTTTAATATTATACCCTCCCTGTCTATTATACATGTAGATAGAGTTCGCTTGTGTATAAGGCGAACATTTTATAACTCGTATTGTGACTTACGTTTATTGGGCACTTTCTTTTACCGCATTCTTTATTCTGATGTTGTAGATGGGAAAATGTGAAAATAAGGGAATAAAATAACACAAAGCGTCATCACTTTTCAATTGAAGTTGAAGAACTTTAGAACGGCTATCAGGATTTTTATAATTTCGTGGCGCTCACAAAAGGATCGCTCATAAAAATACTCGTAGGTCTCAACAGGGAGTCGTCCGCAAGCACGACGATATCAAGTAGGCGGCTACGGGCGACACCTCAGGCTTGTCTCGTCTGTTGCCGCTAAGTAGGCCGAATAATGTGACGGGCTCTCCAGGAGTGCACTCCGGACCCTTCGACCGCTTCAAGTGCTCTCCGCGATCCTCCATACTAAAATCGCTTGATTTGACATGATTTTAAATACCGATATCAAGGTACAGGTATGAACCCCCTTGCGCTTACAAAAAAATATATCAAAAGCTCGATACAGTTCGTAACCAAATCATATGTTACTTTAAAACTTTTCAATAGCAATGTTTGTTCCGTGACTGTGGTTATTCTACGATGACAGAAGTTGCGAACCGACTTGATCGCGTGCTATTATTTTCATAAATTCATGACAGCTCCTTTGATATGAGCACGGAACTATTGCATTGAAAAATAAAGTTCAAAACTAATCTCAATAAGGAGGCAACGTATACAACGTGTAACGGAAAGGGGGTATCAACCCTGAAGGAGGTGAATGTGCTCATGAAACTCAACAACTTTCCCCAAAGAACATAGGTCGAAATATGAAAAAAAAATTTGGCCCTCCCATAGTAAATCAATCAGCTGGTAGTCAGTTTTGTAAGGGAGGGCCAAATTTTTTTTTCATATTTCGACCTATGTTCTTTGGGGAAAGTTATTGAGTTTCATGAGCACATTCACCTCCTTCAGGGTGGATACCCCCTTTCCGTTACACGTTGTATACATTATTGATTCGTAGAAAAGAAATCCGACTGAACATGGGGATTTTTCCGCGAAAGATTTAACCAACAATTCACTAAGGTTGAATATCGACTCACTACAAGACATCTTAATCAATAGTGTAGTAGTTGCCCAGTTTACTGGAAACTAGATAATCGTTTTGGGATTTCATAGGAAGTATTGGAGAGGAAAGGTACCTACTATTAAACCAGCGTATAACGATAATAAGTAAATCCCGCCTTTTAAAACACAGTTTTTTTTTTTGTTACATAAAGACAATGTATTCAACGAAAAATACACGACACTCGGTGTTAGGGAGCCGTGTGTATTAGCCACAAGGGGGCGGCTGTCACGCTAGTTCGACGTGCGCATCGCTCACGCGCTCCGACGGACCGACTGAATTGAGAAATTGAAACCCGTATCTAATCACAAAAACCTCGCCAATATCAGTGTTGATCGTTTCAAATGTACGCCCCTTATAGTAAATCATAAAGCTAGGTGTATGCTAGCGCTGTAGTCTTCAGAATCAAATCAGGATTCCACCTTAATAACATTTTAAAGGAACACGTACCCACTTAAAGCTCACACCCTCTGAATTTAATTGTCGCTCGCTTCTAGGACGACATGCGGTACGAATGTTAAAATAATTTTAGCCATTTTCGATGTTCCTCTCAATTTCACAGACACGACTCGCCTAAGACGAGTATTTAGAAAGCGTGATAAATTGGACCCAAAATCGATTTATTGCAAAGTCGCGTTTAAACGAAAATGAAAAATTCGCAAAATCTGGTGGAATCTCTTAATAGCCTTTTCATCAATCAATACAATGAATTTGAAACTGACAAGGAGCGCCCTCTATTATTTTCGAATCATGGCATATTTTTTACGCGATAAATACTTTTTCCTTCAAGTCATCGCAGAAGCTTTGCAGAAATATGTCGGAGGCTTTCGTCTTTTTCATTGTTCAGCAAATAAGCCTAGTGGGTGGACAAAGGCGGTGTGTCGCGACGACGAGCACGTAAGGGCCCGCTTCCGCCGCGCCAGCACTCTCAGGCCGCGGGGCTCGAGCCACCTCGAGCCTTGAGCCCGAGACTCGAGCCGCCTCGAGTGCCTCGAGAGCCGAGCGCTGACGAAGCCCACCGAATAGCTGAGATTATTGCGCTATGCAGCCGCTACAAAATAGGATGCTGCGGATTATGCAGTCCTATTGCCGAAATAGGTGCAGCTGTACGTGCATTGAACACATTAATATTATGTACCTACGTTATATGATACGTCAAACGAGATCGCAAACACTTACAATATAGTCGCGTACTTAGCGCACTGCAAGATAAGTTATAAGCATAGGTCCGGGACAGGTACGCAGAAAACTCGCTGTAAAATTAGAGTGTGCAGTAAAAACAAACCAAATAACTGTGCAGCTAACAAATTTAAAAATTCCTCGTTTTGTAATGGAAATTTAATATTCAATTTGAAGTGAATATAACTCGGTGGCGCGACAATCTGGCCGAACAAAAAGTTCTATTCAACATTTGTAATTAGACGCCACACAGTCGGAAACAGAAAGTCGTGGATCTTAATATGTGTGAGCTACAAATTCACAGAGCCCTCTCAGTAAGATTTAAGTGTTACATTTCGAAATCACAAGATTTTTGGTTCGTTGTGTTGATTGTGAATGCAAGTAAAAAGTGCGTGTGAAGTTAATTTCATATTCCTAATGAATCTACGGGAACTCATTTAGTTGTCAAAATAATAAATCAGCGAAAATAATACCACCAGTATTAAAAATTCTGTGTAAGCCATTACTCCCAACAAAAAGCTTTTAAGGACCCGACCCAATATTATGCGATTAAAATTCAAAATGAGTTCTATTCTAAACTTTACTCGTCGCAGTAAAGTTCTTAATCTAGCAGACACTGGCACGCTGTGAATGGAATTATTTGAGCATGAAAATCCATCTTCTTATGCATTTTTGCATTAAGTCACCGTCCGCCTCCTAGCCTACACACCATTGAAACCGTGCCTTAGTACCGATTTTTCTTCTTCGTTATTTTCCTAGCGCTTTGAATAGTAGGTATCATAGGATTATTTTCTAATATAAAAATAACTACGTTTCCGTTAGTTTACTTACTTGCTAAGACAAATGGAATTTTCGTGTTTCTCTCTATCGTTACATCGCTAGGATTGTCAAACGTAGTTCAAATATAGAATGAAAGATATACTCTTGTCAGTTCCTGTCATTCACATTTACAATAACGAATAAGGCAACTGAAATCGTAATTCAATTACTTTAGCTGTAACTGTAAACACAGTTCGTCAGCTCTTTTTTACTTTTTAATATTCAATATTAGATCGTTGCAGGTACACACATGTCTGGACGCGCAGGCCGCCGGAGAAAATAACTCAATTAAGTTTAATATTCAAGTGTTCCGGACGCGAATAAATGCGGTTATCACAATTATCCCATGTCCGTGGAAACTAACGAGTTTCACCGACACTCGGTTACTGGCCCTTTTTTGTAATTTTACGATGACTGTTATTAGCTTTTCCAGATTATGTCAAAGACTTACCGGTTATCATTGTCATCATGTGTTTCATGATGCAAAATTCCGAGAATACCTGATTGAACAAGGGGCGCGTTTCGGAGTATTATACTGTTTAGCCATTTATTTCGAGGTAATATGCAATAATGCTTCCTTGGGGAACTGATTACATTAATTTGCGATGACTGTCTTTGAAAAAGAGAGTGGTTGAAGTCGTGGGTAGTGTGCGGCGCCACGCTGAGCGTCGCAGGGTTCCGCAGCCAACACGCTCGCTAATGGAGGGGCCGGCAGCGCACCGGGGGGCTATTACACACGCCTTTTATCGAACATCGACTTTCTTAATAACGAAAAATTAAGCCTTCTCTCTAACACACGTTAGTATACAATTTTCGAAAAGATTCTCGAACTTTTTGCCGCAGACGGGACTTATAACTGTTGGTAGAAGTCTTAATCCGAGCTTTAATAGATTAAAGCTGAGTCCGTCTGATAGAACTAGTAAGATCTCTGATAAGTGTTGAACTTTAACGTGAGTAATTTTCGAATATAATTTTCAGCGTTTTGCACCGAAATAAAAACATTAACAAGGTACTAGGTATTCTGTAGTTGTTTGCCATTGCTCTCTACTTTACCAAGAGAACTCCAAGTAACTTTGGGTCAAAAGTTCGAATCAAATCAAAACTTATGGCAATAGTGTCTACAACTTTCTTTTCTGTAGAGGAAGGGCGTCCTAATTCTATTAAAGTTAGTTTAACCCGAGCTGCGACAAGTACAAACATCTACATTCCGTCAAGTGAAATACACTCGATTCACCACAACCTGACGGCTAAACTTCCGAGATCGACGTGTCGACTAACAACTGTTCGCGAACAAACTACACGCAATTATACACCCTACGTTACCACTTTAAAGCATCAAATCGTTTAAAGCGAGTAGTTATTTAATTCTTTGACAACGATGTTTCACAGCCACTTAAAACTTTTGAGTGAATAACAAATCTCCTCCGAAAACTCTATTCGACGAAGTTATACTGTTAAATTGTTTGTCGGTAGACAGAGAAGGTCTTCTAAAAAGTTAAAGGTTGAGAGAGCATGTAAAGGGATCAGGTGGGCGCCGGGTGCCGGTGCCGAGCGCCGGGTGCCGGTGCCGAGCGCCGGTGTCGGGCCGCTGCATTATCACTCTTTGTTTGCGTAAACGATTAAAACGCCACGATAAAGTTAATCAATTTTATCATTACAGTTCGTCTAATTTTATATAACCTCATTTAAAATACTTGATAAAGGTTTAAAGGTCGCCCGTCAATACTGGGTTCATAAACTCTGATGTGGTATATTTTTTAGTAGGATCCACAAATCTAATAAAAATGAATATTATCTTAACAAACATATCAGTTCAACCCTTTTAACATCAAAAGCTCGAACTACGATCATTTGAATTACCCATAACATTGGGGAAACGTGTCGAAGTGGCAACTTGACAAAAAGGTTTAAGTGATTGATGTCCTTCCCCCTTCTCCCCTGACTAACCAATTATAATATACGCCGCACAAAAATACGTGAGCACGTAATGCCGAAAAGATTTTTGTATTATAGATAGGTATGTAGCGTTTTGATCGTATCAAAATCTAATAAATTATCTCAAACGTGATTTGGTGACGAGAGAGCAAAAGTAAAATAAGCTTTATACGTTTTCCTGCTCTTTAATGTAAATATTGAGGGAAAAGGTTAATTAATCTCCAGTTTTCAACGGAGGAGGACATTTGTAAATACCACACCGAAGACAATAAATACGGTTACTTTGGTTTTCAGAAATATACTTAGTAAATCATTACATGTGACTAACGTACTTACTGATAGATGTTTACGGCTTTAATAAATACGTGTAATATTATTGGTGTACCTGCATTATTTGCTTGTATAATATAAGCAAATGGTTTGAGTGCAGAAATTATATATAATAAGTAAATGAATGAATGAATGAATTATTTATTCACTTAAAATTTCTTAACGCTAGGTACAGACGCCAGCACATCAAGCTACTACAATCGGTCAGATTTCTTTAATAGATTTTCAACTTTATCGCTAAAGCATAATGTTCAAAGTTGATTGGGAAAATCTGACAGTTTCGGGTAGCTTGATGTGCTGGCGTCTGTACATTGCCCCAGAGTCTCTCTTAGAGTAAACTTAATATCAGGTACATAAATTTATATATATACTTAAAACCTACACTTACATAGATTCTAATAAATATTTTTTTTAATTAACGTGCGAATTTTACTTTATTATCTTCTTGTAATATTTAAAAATATAAGTTATTCTTACTAAGTAATCATTAAGGAGTGTTCTTATAGCGAATGTGAGTACCAGTGCATACCTACCATTTCTGGTTTAATGGTACAAAACAAACATAAACCATACACCACACACATACACCACATTAAGACTATGCATAAAATAAATAAATAAAAAATTTAAAATGGGGCGTAGCAGTTTGGAGTTACATAACTACGGGCATTATAAGTTGGAAGATTTGTACGTAACCTTCCTGAGATTAAGGTGTAGGTGTGTATGTGAAATTCACCCGCGTGAATATCTCATGGGAACAAGTTAATCCAGGTTATAAACTACCTATTTGTGTATCAACTTTCATCCAAATCTGGTCAGCCGTTTTTTAGCCAATCCGGAACATTCATCCAGACAAACCGACAAACATTCTTCGTCACTCACTATTTTATTATATGTATAGATAGGTACAAGAATTTTCAGTCCTGTTAAACAGTCGTTCATAGTACAGAGTTTACTACACCATCATTACCTTCTCCTAACAATTAGAACTCGCAAATTACTTCCCTCCACAAAAGCCATGTGACCGCTGATAAAACTTGTCAGCATGTAAACTAACCGTACACGAGAAAAGAAACAAATAGTGTATTTATTTAATTACTAGTGCAGCGGTTGACAAATCCATTTACCACGAGACTCAGTATTATCTTTTGTTGTCTGCGTCTGAGACCAATCAATTACTCTGCAGTCGCCAGTGGGGAGTTGATTACTGCTCCACTGCTGATGTAGACTTAACGATATTGTCCAAACGCATCAGTGTACGGGTATCATTGCGATTACGTCTTTAGTATTCATCGGGCGGCTGTTTCGCATACGAGTGTAGATTATCAATGTACTTCGTTCAGTAGTAGGGCACGTATTTATCTGATGCTATTTGTATCATGCATGCAATGTAATCGATAAGGAAATGATACAAATACCTTTTTATTGATTTAAATTGGCTTTGTTCATTACGATTAGCAAAAATAAAATAACGGAGTATTTTACCGAAGACTTATTTTCCAAGCTAGTGCACAGATTTTCACTGGCAGCTTTTGTGCATTATGGAATAAACCCTTCTCTTTAGCTTGCCCTCCTTCATTGGAATATGTTCCATCATGATCGTGTCTAAAATTTTATCCATACAGGTAAATTAGGGGACCATGCACCAAAAATATTTCATAATTACACAAATAATTTTAAATTTTATTTATACATATTTAGAAACAAATTTATCTCCTTGTCACAGTTCATAAAATAAACTTCCATTGAAAAGGCGCCAAAAGATCCCTTATCTCGGTTACAGCCGCTTTGAATAACGATCCAAAGTGTAACCCCATCGCGGCGGTTCTTTGATGTCCTTTAATTATAAAAGTTTTTCTCGTAAAGGAAAGCTTTTACAAGTCGCGGAGAAACACTGCACACAAGCCGAGGAGAAACCACGGACTTATGATTCTATTACTAAACTCGCTCACGACACAATGCCATTCTATTTTAGAAAATTATTTTTCTTAAACGCTATTTTTGTACTCAGTTTTGTAACTTACCCAAGGTAAGTGTAATATTATCAGAAAGGCATAACTAAAAACTGTTTTAAAAATAAATATAAACTGGTTTCATGTTTGTCTGTTGCTTTCCAGGAAGTCAATTTTCTATTAGCGTAGCTTTCATACGTATTTTCGTTTTTCGTCGTGGTTACGTTCTCGTGTGTCCCAGTCCCAGTCCGTTAAAGAAAACAGTACAACGAGAATTTATGTTGTTGAATCTATTTTACATTCACATTGTCTTTGGCATCACGTCCCGTCGAACTGCGTAAAGTTCATTTGTCAGGGTCTTACATTTTACCATAAATTCTCGAACGACACTTTCTAGACTGGTTGTCGCAAGTATGCCAAAAATGCGGGTGATTCCTACCTACTTGCCAGTTTACAAAGCGGAGGGTTCATAGTACCTACTTAATAATGTCCGCGTCAAGCTTTGCTAGTATTCTTTGTAATTAGCTGTTGAGCTCGGCATTACAGCGCTGACTTCTGTCACTTTGTTTTTTGGCGTATAAAATTGTGGTCGGTTTCCCTTTTTCGACATTCCGTTGTGTTTATTCTTTCTTTTAAAATCAAGACGAATCCCAACGTAAAAAACCTAATAGAATCCGTAGAAAGGAAGAATTATACATACATTAACATTTCTTCGACGCTCAATTTCTTTTACTCCTATTTTCAGAATGGAATTTTATCGGGCGATTCCTATTCCTTTTGCAAACGTTGAATTATTTATTGGACATTATATCTAACATTACTATTTGTTTCAACTACACAAAATACATGAGCTTCGTAATCGCAATAGGTTTGTTCATAATACATTCATCGTTGTATTCAAATAAAGGGCAAAAGAAAATAGAGTTGTGGGCAGCAGCAAAGTAGGGCGCGGTGGGCCGGGCGTATCGATCAGCCGCTAAAACAAGCTCGACGCCGACGTCTGTCTAGCCGTTGCCTAGCACACCCTATACAAAGCCTACATCACCTGCGACTCTCTGTGTTCCTGGTACAATGACCCAGTAAAACGATTCCGGGACATGTTGATTGAAACTTGAAATAGCTCGTGTTTTTTATGGAATTGGATTGGAAAGGGCAGTTACGAGTGGAGTCGGTTGAGTAGTTACATTCAAATCCAATAGTTATTCACTATTGTTTAAATAAAAGCTTGTGGGAATTAAATCACTCGACTGTTTGGTTTAGCTTAGGGAATATTGGTTAGGGTTTCATTAGCATTTTCATTTTGACGTAAAAAAGGGTCTTTTAGGTATTTGACAGAATAGAAGTCAGGATTGTCGTCTTACAATAAAAAAAATCGCTTACATTTTACGAACAACGATAAGGGATATGTTAACTATTATTGTAATGAATGCTACCTTTAGAATATATTAATACGAGCGAAAAAAGTTAGTTTATTAAATTCTGAAATCGTGGAACTTCAAAATAAAACTCGTAAGTTTATGAATAATAATTCATTTTACAGTGAAAATCACTTAATGGAAACATGATCGTGCTTCATAACTATTTGATTCTCATTTGCCGTCAGTAAATGGAAAAATGGAATAAACCCCAAAAGTCTCGAATTACTAATCGATGACGTGGATTTGTTTTACTTCCGAACTGAATCTCCCTCATTATTGTCCAATGTGATGAATCACTCTAGATAAACGTTTCAACACAAAGTAAATCAAATGTCGAGTCGAGAGCAACGCGTCGAAAGCTTTTATTTCACATACTATTTATTTAGCATTTTATTTCCGTTCATAATGTACATGTTAAGCGAAAGTTAATCGTTCGTTTTGTTTACAAAATCGCGACTCATCTAATTTAATGTAACTTTTCAGCTATAACTAATGTAGTGGAGTAAATACAAACGAGCCTATAAAAAAATTAGCAAGCAGTAATATTAGTCACCCACATTTAATGCAGTAATTTATCAGAATACTTTTAGGTACTGGCCTCAGTATCTCGTTTCCCATGTTCCAACAAAAGTGACAATAGTATCAATGAGAAGTGTCGTCGCGGGCCGTGGCGGTCATCATTGTGAGCGTTACAAACATTCCGGCAACTGCGGTCACATTTATTTCTCTGTAATGAACCGTTAATGGTATAACCATTCGTATTGCAAGCGTTTTCTTACAGCTTTACCGCTGTCATGAATGTCTCTATGCACTTAGGTCGTCCATTAAGGCCAATGCAACGTTCACTGACGGAACGCGATCGTAAAACCTTTATAACATCCTTCCAGCACTTGTAAAGCGTTTTGAGAGTCTTCGTCGTTTTATGCGACCTCGCATTACCCCGCACTATCTCCACTTTTTGGTGTCTCAGTGTGATCATACAGTCGTCGCTAAGTAGACAAGTTTGTACATAAAGACGTCTGTACTGGATATCGCGAGCGCTCGCGATAAATGAAAGAATTTTAAAGTTACGCCTCGTTAGTCTACCCGCTTAGAAGATCTTATCTTTAACTGTAGCCGAGCACTTATTACTTAATATTTGTTAGTGGAACTTAGAACATTTTCCTATACGTTTGTAAGTCTGAAACAGAACAAATGCAAATTAGGTTTGAGCAAGTTGACTTCCAAATAGCTTGCTAATTAATCAAATAATAAAACTATACAATGCAGTAGTTGGGTACAAACCGCACAATTTATAGAGCATCCTAAAGCATTTAGTGTTGCTGTTTGTACGATGCACATGTAAACGTATTAGGACAACAAACCAATGTCGGGCTGCCGGCGGGCGCCGCGCCAAGACGCCATAGCTCCACACTTGACATATTCCGCCGGAATCCTCGGCTTATAGCGTTTTAAGACTATGCAACTATTAAAAAGTGCAGGATTTTGTGAATGAGCGCTTATTAGAGGTCGTGATTTGCCAGCCCCAGAGATAAGTTTAATCAGAGTGCCATTAAGTTTTACTGCTTCGCCGGGTGCATACGGTTTATGGCGGGTTGGGGCGACATTGTCAACAGATCTTGCGACGCTCTTTACGGCTGCTGAAACGTTGCTTTAACGGTTTTATAGTTTTCGTCGTTTCGTCTCGCTGGCGGTCACAGCGCCCTTAATAGCCGAAGCTAAGTGCCCGCTCGGGGCTCCGTTGCCCTCAAGAATATCTGTTTTTCTTTCATACACACTGAGATTTCCATCTTGAGTATCGTAAAGAATTTTATTTTTTGCTTTTATGCTTCTAGCGATTTTGCTGCATTTCGATATTAACTTTTAAATATTTTGTGGCGAGAAACTTTCAATAGTTTTCATTTGAAATATTTTAATTCAGACATCAAAGGTTGCCTTCATAAATATTTACGTAAATTACGATACTCGCTGATTGAAATCACATAGAAAACTAGTTAAGCAAGTAATTATTCACGCCCACGTACTGAACGTATCGCTGTCAAACGGTACAGTTCTGAGGATTCACTCTCCGGCGGCGCCGCTATCGTTTCGCTATTAGTTACATGTGCATAGGCTAACTGTAAGTCTTCTTTAATTAAACGGCGGTGCAGTGACGCAAAGCGCAATCACGGCACGCGGTGACGCATGTCGGCGACGCCAACGGGTTGCAGCCTCACGTCAACCCCAAGCCTCACAATATTAATTTCTAGCAACGAATTAATTAATAACATGTGAACATTTCGCCATTAATCAGAACGGTCACGTTTGTCGCGAGGCGCACGGCCTCACAGCGCACTTCTAAGAAACTGATTGGAGTTTCGGCGACGCAAATTGGTTTTATTTACTTGACTTGTAGTTAATTTACTTGCTTCTTCACATAAGAGCATCGAACGGCTTCGCGACTCGACTTGCCTTATTGAATTTAAAAAGCTTTGAACTTTTTCTCTATAGCGCAGACGCTTTTCAACGTGACTAATATATCAGTACCTGTGTCATTCGAAAAGTCCTTCACAGTGACAACGATAAAATATCATTAAAATAGCGAACTTTAACAATATATTGAGTACCTCTACAGCCTTAAAGTTAACCGAACTTTGTAATTACTTTGGAAATCTGTCTTAGTTTACACAAAGCAACTGGTTGATTGTTTAGCTATTCATTTATGCGAAAATCCTTTTTCTAACCAGTCGTTTGCAAAGCTCAATGTAATACATAGTCTCAAACATGAATCAGTAAGACATCCATGCATCCAGCGCCATGGAGTTACTCGAAGAATCTCAAATTCCATTTGCACGATTGTTCTTAAACTTAGTTGTGACGTTTAACTTTCAAAGTGAGTACGATGCTACTACTATCTTAGTTTCGTATCGTATTTCACATTTTAAGCACGTTAGTCTGATTCCGTATCAAACTCAAACTTAACTTTTTTTTCACAATACATATCTGTCCACTGAATGCACAGGAACCGTAAGTTAACAACAACTTATCATTTGTAACTGCGTGAATGTTAACATTAGGACAGAATTTATTGCTCTTCCCACACCAAGGGATCCCCGTATCTATTATGTAGATAGTCGTTGATAAGTCGGACGCAAATAAAACAAACTATCGCATAATATCCTCACGTAAGGGTAGTTATGACGTTTCACAACGCAACAAGTAGAGGCGCCAGCCAGCCGCCGACGTGGGGCTGCGAAAGGAATTTCAATCTGGTCGTGATGAGCTGAGCAAAGGCGCAAATTACACACGAGCGACCGTCTTTTATTACCCTTAACGTGCTTTCTCGAATATTCGAGTAGTTCGTTTGCGGGTGGACCGCGGAAATTTACTGCAGTACACTTACTTACCAAGTAAGTGGGGTTTGGAAAACATGCAGTCGTTCCAGCTCTTAATTGCTTATAACTTTTAAGACTTCTGCGGACCTCTACTTATAAATTGTTACTATCAGAATTACACGCTGCGAAATTAAGAAAAAGTGTCAATATTTGACTTTAGTAACTTAAACTTATGAAAAACTAAAAGCATACTGCCATGCCTTCTCCACCTCCATATTTATAAAAACAATACTTCTGAAAACTAATAGTAGAGACGTGTTTAACGGCATTATATCTAATATGTAGATAGAGACATTACAATTTGAGTGTGCTTAGTGAAAGAGTCGATATTGTTTGGTTGGAACGTAAATACTGAGCGGCGTGGTGCGCAACAAGTAGGGCGACGCGTCGGCGCCATCACATATTGGAATTAGTGAACCAACCTTCGTGGATAACGTTGAAGGAAATTCAAATGACGCAGAAAACTCTTTGGATGGAAATACACTTGGAAATATCTACGGAAATTGCGGTAGTATGGCCACAGTTTACAATATCAATAATTTTCATTATAATTCAAAGTTAGAAATTATTCTATATATATATAAAGTTTTGATTCAAAGACAATTATTGACCTGTGATTGCAAGTTGCTACGAGTGCTACGACGCTACGTAAGTGCTACGAATGTGCTACGAAAGTTGCTGATACTACGAAAAAGGTTCATGTAAACAGTATTATACGACACAAACTTTAATCTTGAAAAAGTACTTAAATACATTTCACTCAATATATTTTACTTATCGAAACGTATGGAATGTCTTGGAATTCGACGTTGTGGAATAATCTAAGTATACGAAAACAACATTACTTCTAGTAGAAAATAGGATCTATCCTCGTTTTCATTATTTTGCTGTCTCACATTATGCTATAATATAAACTAAACATGGGCAGATTTCCTTGAAAAGCCAGCAAAATCTCCTTAATACGCTATTCCATCCCTTAAGTTAAAAAATAATATGTCCGAGGATTTATAATATTAAAGCGAAATTGTTCGGTGTATTCGAGATGGAGAATGAAGACCTACGAGCTCGTTCCTTCGAGACGCTATCGATACATTTAAAGAGACAAATTCCGCGAATTTATAATTCGAGGTAAATCCTCGAGTTTACTTCGTTTCTGATTAAATTTCAAAGTAGATAAACTAAATACTGCTAATATATGTATGTAGAGGCTAAATAGTGGAAGTAAAATGTTTACCTACAAGTTTAAGCTAGAAGGAAAACTGTCCTTTCTTAGAAGCAGTGAATTAAGCCGAATTAGTGAAACTATCAATAAATAACAATGATATCCAATAACTGTCATCAATTCATAAGTTTGATAGCCCTACACAGCGTGACTCACTATCACTTATCAGCAAACAAAACATAGCTACTGTATTTAATCCGTTATCTACCATATTTTACAATATTTATGTTAAAGCCAATATCTGACACGTATTCGCAGTGCTGACCATCGGTTCAGCGTCGCAACTAAATAAATATGAATTAAATTACCATTACTGACATAACAAGGCCACAGTACGACCGACTCCTCCGTACACCTACGACTACGTACGAAGCACCACGAACTCTCAGGGGCGCGCCCTAATAGCAGTCCACTTCCGCTTTATTAAATTTCTTCGCAAATACACTTTTATTGTCGACGGCCAACGATCTTTGTAAAGGACATCGTTGTCTTCACTCGTTTGTATCGTATGCAAATAGTGGAACAAATGGGGGCCGCCCTTACTACGTTTTATGATTTTTATGGACGAGACGAAGTACTCGCATAAAATACAATGCAAAGAATGCTCTCGAGCAAAAAATATTCATGTTGACACAGTCAGTCCGCAAATGCAGTCAAATGTTTTTGTTTCATAAATGAATAAATAATGAGGCGGCAGTAAACGTTCATGGTAATTGTGCGCTCCATTTTATAACGTGTAATGAGATGTGAAACCGTAACAATATTGTCACAATTAATTATGAATACCAGAATATGTTATCTGCAACCGTATAAAGTGACACATTATGTATTATAGGTAATAATTGTAAATCGTGCAGTGGGCTACGTTTTATTAAAGTGAACCCGAAAACACAAAATTAATAAAACCTTACTGTTTCTAACGCAGACGCAGCGAAAAAGGCAAAATAATTAGTTTGATCGTGTACATAACTTAGTAGAGTCAACAATTTACTGTGTACACAAATCTATCGTGTGATGCCTCTTCACGCTAACTTATGGCTTCCTAATGAAGTTGTCGCCCCCTCGGTGTGTGCGTGAATTACGTCAACACAGCCCGTGTCGGTGTGTGTTCACCATATTATTGGTCTCGGGGTAAGTGCAGGTAAGCTAAAAGGTCTTACCGATCTATAATTACTATGCGCGCGATTGCCTTCGATAACGCAAGCGTAAACTTGGTGAAGATTGTAGGGCTGGCAAACACAAAATTTGTTTACTATTAGAAGGTAAATCTAGCTTGCACAAAAACTTGTTTTCTTTTAACTTATACAAAAATACCGAAAATTCTTTTAGCACTTTTCATTGTGAATTATACAACATCCTGATTTTATAACTTCGCTGGGCTATTAATATTACGCGAGATACTAAAAGAAAGCTTTTAGAAAAATCTTAGCAAAAAAGTAGATAAAAATTGGTTTACGAGTGCTCCAAATCCCTGTATCATGACAACACTAAAAGGTTATCATAATAGGCGGCAACCCTGATATTGCCGGCACTCAGGCAGACTGGAGTTTCGTCTCGAACAAATTGCCGTGATGCCCCCGCCATATTAAGTTAACATCCCCCACCCCCCACTTTTACTTCACTTCAACTCACTAAATTCACTATTTCACTGTCATAATTTACTTAAGGTGGCAATAAAGGTGATGAGACCTGATTAACGTGAGTTCAGACCTTCCATTATATTTCTAGTACGAAAACTTACTGAATCCTTTAATATGCCTGGCTGTCTGGAACGTGCAATTAAGCAGCCAACTTTATTCGACGTTTAAAGTTTAGGTATTTTTCTCTAAATGCAATAGAAAAAGAAACAAAATATTACTAAGGAAGATTACTATGTAAACATATCACACACTTGAGCCTTTGCTCCCAACGTGAGCTACTAACAGTTATTCAAGTGTTTAATTGTGAAACTTTCCCTGTATCGCGACAGTTTTGCTCTGAAATATTTCACTGTAGCAAACACGAGTAAAAACTATAATCAATATCCCAAGCCCTACATTTTTCATTAACGGAGGTAAGGGTGTGGGGAATAAATGCCAGTACTTCAGTAGGGAAAGTTAGGGTGGCGCAGGCAACTCAAGGGGTGAGGGAGGCGGCGTAGAACAATGGCCACCATGACATTTAGCATGGAAGCGATTGTCACGGCCCGTTAGAGTCGCGAGCCACTGGGCGTACAACCGTTCTCCGCATAGGTACCCTCAAATACGGACTGTCACAGATTGGTGTCTTCCTTTTTTTCAAATTCTGAGTCGTTGAAAACGTCTCCAATTTCTCCGTAAGCTTAAAATTTGTACGAGTACTTTTACGACAGATGCTCCAAAACAATCAAATGAAATAGCAACATTTTTGTGGGCCGCTTTTGCAAACAAAGTTTTCAGATTATTTACATACTGCTTCGTGATTCTGGTTACGTAACTTAGATGGGCACGAACAGCATTAAGAGTTTGCGAATGGTAATACTGAGCTCATAAGCAGTAACATAAGGATGTGAACGAAAACATAAACTGTTTAAATATTTTAGGCACATTTTCCGTGCAAAAAGCAAAGCGGAAAAGTTTATTGGAAGAATAAATTGGGACTAAAAAGCAGGGCGCGCTTGCTCGAGTTTCTCTCGAGGGTGGGAAAAAACAAATTGTTGCTAGATGGTAAGTAATGCCGGGGACGTGCCGCAACGACTCGAATTACTTCATTTTACTTGGACCTGCAGGTGTAGCCGTGCCCGCAGGCCGCGCAGCCGCAATCAAATTAAAATTTAATTGTCAAATTAAGTACATTAATGGCGGGGTTTTTTTGGTGGTTCGCAAACAAGTTAATTAAATTTTGGGGCTGCATGAAAACTTGCATTCAAAAGGCGAAATAAAAATTGTATGTCATCAGTCATAGAAAAGAGAAACGCAAGCAATTTGACGTGAAGTTGGTAGAATACATATTCAGTAAGTAATTTGGCACGACGCGCTGAGTCATGGACACTGAGCATTCTCAGTGCTCACCTGCTGCCAGACACCTGCGGTGTGCCGCTCATGTAACTAGCCCAAACAGGCCAACCCAACAACACAATCCAAATGTTTCATTCATAGATTTTCTACTACTTAAATTGTTAAAATACGCTTTCATATTTAACCCTTAAATACATAGTGATATGCATCAACCAATCCAATGCCATATTTTCGTTTCCACAGAGCACGGGGATTCCCCAATTGTTAGAGATATTCAACTCATAGGTTCCCAGTAGATTCGTTCTGATTACATAAAGATGTAAATTTCCACCAGGCCATTTAAAAAATGAAAAGCATTTTTATGAATATATTTTTTTTAATATTTTTTCCTTACTATATAGAGCTAATTTTACGTCCAAATAAATTTAATTTGCTTAAAAAGTAAAAATCATGCATTTAAGGGTTAACAATATGACTAATAATAACCTTATTTTAGGTCACAAATCTAACAGATTGCTTTATTTTATATCTCCTTGAAATATTACCGCGCCATTAGTCCGTGATTCGAAAGGTCTGTAACATTATTGAAAATGAAAAATTATTGTCGTGGAAATTTTCAGTCTGAACCATCTAACGAGGCAATTAAAGTTGAATGAACTCTATACCTCTATTAGAAACTATCGGAGTGCTGATCGTCTAAGGAGTATATATCATACCGCAATTTATGCTGTTGCTAGATATTCTATACATTTTCAATGGTCTAATGATCAGTTACTTTTTGTGTACCAATAAATATTAAATATTAAAATACCGATGAGATTAGATATATAGGGTGACTGGTAATTAGTGATCGATACTTAAACACATGATTCTACTCATCATTACAAACAACTTTTACTATCGGACCAAATCCGAAATCGCGAAAAAAAAATCAGCTGTCCCCTACATTTATGTTCGTACGAGTCGTCAAAATGTAGGGAACAGCTGATTTTTTTTTCGTCATTTCACTTTTTGTCCCATTATAAAACTTGTTTGTTGTCATGAGTAGAATCATGTGTTTAAGTATCGGTCACTAATTACCAGTCACCCTATAGACAGACCGATGTAAACTTAAATATCACATTTAATCACCAGCGTGTTTGTGACACCTTTATTAAGGAAAATACCTTTTTGATACCCCACTACCAGGCCACTAACTATACAAATGGCAGGGATGACAAACATATAGTTTAATATTGACGTGGACAATTAAGTGCGGCCGGACGGACGGGAACGGGACTCGTTTACATATTACAATAACTCCGAGACCGATGCTGCTGACAACCATTCACCAGATAATCGCCTGCATTGTTTGCTGAACCCCTAATGCTTTTAAGCCCGCCTAATCTTGCTTGTAAAGGATCTTTATTTTGAATACTAAAACGTAATTAAGCTGTCTGTTTGGTTAAGATTTTTTCATTCCATTTTCTGTTACGAGTAACAAAACACACAATATTTATTGCTTCCGCATGTGAACTTAGGTGGTAGGTTTTACAGAATATCATCATTGTGGACTCTTATCAGGCACAACAAAAAAAGAAGGAGAGAGGAAGAGGGTTTTTTTTTTTTTTAAATAGACTTATGTAAATCACTTGCTTACTTTTAACCAGCCTCATAAATTATAGACATGTTATTTTGACCTTCCCCATACATCCGACGTCACGTTTCCGCTGAAAGCCTTGCTGGTTCCGTGAAGGAAAAGCGAAGCACAAACCTAATAAATATGTAGTTGAAGACGCATAGGTTTATTGATCGTTTCATATGAAGCGAAAATACTCGTACGTGTACTAATACAGTAAATAAAGTATTAACGAATTTTTATTACAAGTACCACCCGCGCTCCCCGCGTGCTCCTGCCCCCCCCCCCCCCTCCCCACTCCCGCACGGGTAAGGGGTGGCTGTTATGTAGGTATTTTTATTTTATGCGGTGACACTCTGAACCCCAATAGGGAAATTGGACTGATACTACTTTTAAGGGTTTTTTAGACATCAACTGCGGTTTTATGTTTAAACCAATATTGCATCTTTATGTTTTTTATGCTTTACGACATTGCCAGTTATTATATTTATTACTTTTACGCACACAACAACTGCTCCATGAAAGCTAGAAAATATATAATCATTACAATATAGAACACACATTAGAAACTTTTGAATTAGCCAGTTCTTACGAACAGCTAGTACTTTTAGAGTTCAAGATTTAGATCGGAATTAAATTGAATAAACGTTTATGGTGAGTTAGTAACCCCACAGGTAGGTAGTAAAAGAGCAAGAACGAACTACGTTTATCGCGTTTAGATTGGTACTCGGGAATAAATTGGGTGTGAAATAAAACTAAGTAGCTGAAAGTTTAACATGGCTACGCGCGACGGCGGCGGGTCTACGAGTCTACGCGCGTAGCAGTTGGTAGCGCGAAGTTGTAGCACTGGTGGCCCCGGGGCCCGCGGCTACGACGGACAACTTCCTTCGTGTGCTGGTTTTGCATTTCGTGAACTGATGTTTCCGCCTCAGATTTTTCAATACTTCTCAGTTGTATATCGCTGTTTTAATATTGTTGAGGAAACAAAACTCAAATACGAAAGTTTCCGCGGTTGTTTCTTATTGTGTAATACATCTTATAAAACTTATGGAGAATACCGAACTTATGAGATTTGTAATGTCATAATAAGCTCCAAAAAAGAAAAATATAAAGTCTTGACTTTATATTTTTCTATACACGGCAAGGTTACTTCACTTCGCTTCGTCAGTATCTTTATACAGACGAAGCGAAGCGAAGTAACCTTACCGTGTACCTTCTGAGAAAAATAAAAGATGTTTGCCACATCACATTGTTCGGGCCTTCACAAAAAAATCAAAACAGCGAGTTCAGCCTTGGAATCCTTGTACATGAAACAAATTATAAGAATCGTTTGCAAGTACGCATAGCAGAGGACACATGGACTGAATATTTCCTTTGTACTTTGTTGCACGCGGAGATTTTGGCAGCTGTCACTCCAAAAGTCAATTTGGTCAAATGACGACGTATATACGCAAACTTGTTTCTAGTGTGGGGCCAAACGAGCCTGCGGAAATAAAACAAACAACTGTGATCAGCGGCAACTCCTCCGCCGCCACACCACCGCGTCTACTATTGATTATTTCCCGCGAAACTGTGGGTCAGATTGCCACCGAAATCCATTAAGATAGTGGACCTCCGTTACCCCCGAGACATCCCTATTCCGCCCAGCGAAAAACAAAACTTGAAACACGCTTTTAATATTTTGGTTTGAATACGCAAAATCCAAGACTTAAATTGAAAAGTCAACAACCAAAAAAACTCATTCGTTGTTTTGTGTGCAGTGCACAAAAAGCTCCAAAAATAGGAGTGCAATCATAGTATGCAGCGCTTTAACGAATGAGTGGAATAAAGTTTAAATCTAGGGTTGTGCGATATAAAAGTGAGTAAGAAATGTTGGCTTGATAAATGATGCGCTGCTTCAATGAATCTCCATCAGCGTGTCGTGGCTCTGCAATTTGAAAAAGGAATTACAGTTATCTGCTCCCTGCTCTATGGACTTGGTATTACAGAATTCTTTGCATCCAAATGTTGGCATGTCCATGTGTGAATTCTTTTACGTTATAATATGTGGAAATATGGAATTCTCGGACGTCACACCAAACCCTACAACGTGACATTGCTTCAAATAAGGCAGTTCTTGAGCGAATTCTCAATAATTACATCTTAAAAATGTTATCCCTAACTTATAATATAAAGTATGATATACGACGTACAAAACCGACGTATCTTAGTATTATCAGTATTTTCCCACTCGCGGGGGCGGCGACACAAAAAGTGTCACTCATGTAACTAATAAGGTTATTGTATTGGAACTTTGAACCCGCAGCGATAAATGCGCTCCGATGGAGGCGCTTGCGTGTTGCTTATCAACTAGCATGCAGCTTATGTGGATTTATCTTAAACCGTAGAAATATTCTATTTTACAGATTTACTACTAAAGTAAAAAATGCTGCTAAACTAAAATACTATGAAGTATTTAGTTTAGTTTAGAGCATAGTATACCCAATGCACAAAGCGGCATTGCAAAGCGTTCACAAACATGAATCAGGTGAAAACCACTTCAAAGCGCCGCATTATAGCAAAACGTACAGCACGCAAATTGAACGCGTTGAACGCGTCACAAGTTCTATTGATACAAAATAGCAACAAGCGTGCCGTTCGCTCGACACATGAGCGTTCGCACGCGTGTTTGCCGCCGCTGTTGACCGTCCGAGGCACAGACGCAAACATCCCCGCCCTTCGACATCTGTCCCAAACGATATTGCTCACGCACGATATTCGCGACCCACGTTTGTTCAACAAAGGTTTTAATGTTTATACCTATCTCGGAACCATTTCCTGGGCTATCAGTGGACCTTCGCGCGAGCCATAAGTGTTCAACAAGTACCTAGTCACGATAATAGTGCGAAGCAGGAAGACTAGCAAAACAGTTAGATTTTTATGCAGTGTTCCTGAACCAATAACCTTGAGCAAACATAACAGTATCGTTTTTTACCAGAATGTAACACAACAAATACATACTGGGTGTCGGTAAAGCGCACAAGAAACTATGTGAACGCACTTACGACGTTTACTTGCGATAAGGGTGGAAAATGAAAAGGCAGCATGGGGATAAAAATGCAGATATGAGAAAGCCACATGTGGATAGATATAAAATTGAATTCTAACTAGAAAATCTGAAACCTCATTAGAGAAGATATTCGTTCTAAATGTTGGAATGTGTCGCAACTTTGACATAAAACTTGAATGCTCCTTCGTGCAGTTGGAAATCAAATAAAGAGGAGCAGCTGTCGTCGGTGCAGTTGCGAAGTGCTCCGCTACATGCTCGTCTTCGTCACACAGACGTAATATCATCCACTCCCACGCGACTCCAACAAATGACACTATAAAAATGTTGTCTCGTTTGCTGCAAGAAAGTTCGTGCGCTGTTTTGATACTGTGGACAGTATCTACACAGCTCACGAACGTTCTTCAAGAACACAATTTGTTGAAATAGCTAAATTCTCATAAGCTTGAAACGTTTAACGTGATTTGATGCCTATTCATTAAAAGGTTACGGCGCGGGGCGTTTGCACGCCTATGTTGGCCGGGTGTGTTGATCCTCACAATAAAGGTTGTATTGCAGCGCAAATATTGAGTCCTGAGAGCGCGCACTGACCCCAACTCATTTCATCTATGCTAACCCCTGTTATCGCCGCCCCATATGGACTCAATTGTCTTGTGGCAGAGCCCAATGACCGCTTACAATGTCTTTAGCAACTTTTTTGATCGACTGGTTCGTATTATAACCTGAATTGCAAATTGTAAAAATGACAATCGACGTCAGCTTTTAGGAATTAAAAACTGTTGTGTTCAGATTTTTGTATTTTCATTTTCACCGAGCTTTGAAACAAATATCAAAAGGTTTTTCTAGTAGAAACAATAGAGGGATATTATACGCGAATACTGGAATAACAGCACAAACGCACAACTGGGACTCTAATCCAGGGCGGGTCGGGGCGAGCACGCGCCGCCACACTTCCTCTGGATAATTTACAATTTGCGTTTATATTTAGAAATTCTCTCAATACCACTATTAAAATGATTAAAACTAAAGTGGTATCATTATTTTAGAGGAATGGCTCTGACGCTGATTCCTATGCACATATAACCCAAATTATAATTTTTACAAATCCATATTAATTACAGTTTCTTATAATATTGCATCTTCGATACGGTCTCCAGTTATTACCCTCGAGTGTAAGTTGAATTTGCTCGAGTCAAGCGATGGTGTTACAAAGTGCTATTTCGAGCAATCCTTACAGTTAGACCCTTATTTAAACAGCGGCTTTCATGACTCCCAAGGCAACCCTCGAGAGGCTCACGTTGCGTACAGACTCGAGTTGCGGCGCCGATCTGCTTCCAATAAAATGATACCTATAGACTTTCATATTGGAGTTTTTCTATTACACAATATTTGGAGTCCAAGATTTCTATGTAGCATCACGCAACCTGATTTTCTAAACGACATTCTACCTGTTTCTACATATTTCAGAAATGTTTTCAGCCCTTACAGTTCCAACACATCCCAAATGGGGATTACAACATACTTTATAAAAGCGTATTTATGCCTCCCAATAGTATCGGTTCTGAACATTGTCGATGAATATCTCAAATCCAACGAATAAATCGTGCGATTGAAATGTAAATAGGTACGAACGAGCTGCGTTGTGGAATTAATATTTTGATTGGATTAATCTATTAACACAATATCGGAGTGCACAATGGCTCCACTCGCGGTGGTCGGGCATACGTGCCTACTGGCTAGTGCCCGCAGTACACTCATATTATGTACTTAGGTATAATGAACAGCGGGCGGATGGCGCATAGGAAATGATAGCAATGTGAATCGTTTAATAATATCAGCCACACATGCCTAAGCAGTTTTATTATTATGAGCGCGTGCTCTTGTTGATAACTGTAAGTAGGTGTGTTGTCAGACATACATTTTTTGTATTTTAGTTACCTAGTTAGTTACTCTAACTAGGTAACGAAAAATGTATGTCGGGCATTGGTATGTTAGCTAAAGAATTCATAAGTCAGCATATTCCAAAAGAATATTGTCCCGAGCGCCGAGCTTCTGAACGCACCTGAGAATCCGAATGATAGCCGGGTTTAGCGGAAATATGCGAGTATTACCGAGTTGATGTACTTTTCGGGCGTTATATACGAGCAATACACGAGCGGTTAATGTCTTTGAGACGCTTTAAACTGTGGAATGTGCGTGACACGCGATTTTATGTTAATAGTAGGGCAGTAAGCACTGAGGATATCTGGACATCTACCGGCCAGAGTTAATTTCGTTTTTATAACACCACAAACCCGAATGATCTGTTTACTAGCGGGTCAGTAATAAAAAAGGGGCCGTGGTAGCCATTATGGAGCGAGTAGTCGCGCCGCCCGGTGTCGCCCCCTATCGGGTTGCAAGTGAAACGGATCGTAGGGGGCGGTGACAGATAACGACCAATATGGCCGTTGGTAAATGTCAACTCGATGATATCAACTGATGTTCCTCCGTGAATTTCAGTGCTCATGTCCAAATTTTCAGGAAAATGGTTACGAATATATAAAATTCCGTTCCACGATGCTTCAAACGGAATTATTAAAGTTAGGAACGAGCTGCAAGTCGTAGTTTTCGAGATTTTATTTCTTTTTTCTTTGTATATAAAGATATTGATATGATATAAGTTTAGGTAAGCATAAAACTTTGGAACATACCTATAAAAATCTTATATACAAAATTGGCACGACATTTATTCGATTCGAGTCCGAGAAGCAATATATTTTAGTATTTTCTAAACTTCAACTTACACATATACCGGTCGAACGGGGTGACTATGTGCCTGGCAGGTGAACATGTGCAATGGGGGTCTTATGCTTTGATTAATAATAATCTAACTCAAATATGTTTAACGCCATATTTTTAAATCACTAATAGATTCGTAATATCTCGTGTATCTACATATTAGTGATACTTAAGACCCCCATTGCACATTTTCACCTGCCAGGCACATAGTCACCCCGTTTGACGGTAATCAAAGTGTTGGTGAAAATCAGTATGTACTCGTAGGTAAAGTAGGTATGAACTGAAGAATTCCTTCCAATTTAAAAATCTCACTGTTTATTAGTCTCAATATTCATAGATTGTACAAGAAACAGTCTTGTAGAAACAGACATCTCTCTATCTTTCATCACATTTTGCTTCCATCGTCCTTCATGTTTGGACATGTTTTCCGAACCGTATTTATTGACTATCGCACTGAGCCATCGCATTCATTATTCTGATTACAGGAGGACATTGCTTCAACATATAAACTGCATTTTGATTTATACTGAAGAGAATACGTACAGCTTTCAACTATAAAGAAGTAATTAGTTTATTATTGTCGGAATAAAAGTACGTATATGAAAAAGAATATGAATTTATTACATTGGCGAAAAATTATTCTACTCGTTGTCTCCTAGAAAACGTGTCGACGGTTTCGATTTAAAAGTCAATACAAATTTTAAATTAAAAACAAAAGTTGATGCTATCTTTGCCTGGAAAACCCCGACTTATTTGTTTTGTTCTAAATAAAACAACTGTCAGCTAGGCAGTCGGTACAACCCCGTTTTCCATCTGCGGTTGTTTGTTACCCGTAGGTATTAAAATTTTCATCAAATCTGGTATTACTTAATCCACAGGGAGTGTATCTGAGGCCGTGCATGCCAACGGGTCGCGTTATGCCACGATGCCGGTGACACATCCATTATAGTGACATTTTCCCGCCCTTTTTCCTGTCACATTTGACAGGTTTGAAAGCGACTCCTCCTCGCCAATGTTTTCGACTTGATCCTCATCCTCTCCACCCACATACGTGATATATTGGTGATTGAAAAACATCGTTGTTTCGTAATAGCGCAAAGAGGAGGTTTTACTGAAAAGATAAAGCCTTTTTACGTGATTTCAGCTTCACACTTACAAGAAAAATCGTGCTTTATATTCTTAAAAATAATTTCAAACACAATATGGAAGCTTTGCTTTGTAGGTCAATGTTTCAAGTACATGGGACTTAAATAAAACTGCTGAAATGTGGGTGTAGACCTCTGCCTAACCCTTCTGGGATTACAGGCGTAATGTTATGTTTATGTTATGCTTCAAGTGTGCGAGAGCATTGTTTCCTTATTATTGAAAGACACTTTTTTTATACCCCTTACAACATTCTTGTATCAAGACAATCCCTAATAAAATATATACCTGTCCACACTATTTTATAAGAGTTACCTACTTGATTAATTATTTAATCAACCACACCTATCGGTCGCTCCTTGCTTTCCGGGCAATCAATCAATAGCCTTCGAGCAGAGTGGACGTCCTGTCCCATCTCACTACTGCAGTTATTTATAGACGCAATCTTCGCATTCTTGCTGTGGAGAAAAAAATCACCACCTGTGTAGCGACGCTTCACGATTTATTACTTTTATTTGGAACAGATTTACACTGACGTGAAAACCGCCCTTTTTGTCCGTCTGAAGTTGTATCGGCCTTTAATTTGTATTACAGTAACATTATAATGTTTAACAGAACTCTTTTCTACAATTTTGTCTATAATAACCAATTAATTTTTTTTGTTACAGGTAAGCTTTTGACAGTTATGAACAACACCAACAGTAAATTTAATTGAACGCCAAATAAGTCTGAACAAATTTAGAAAAGTTAGCCACAAGCCATAAAACACTAATCCAGTTAGCTACTAGAAAAACAAAACTCAAACTTAATTTCGAAGCTAAGCTCCGCTTCGGCAGCAATGTCGGGACATTGCATTCTCGCCGGGCGTTGGCCTGCAGAATGCCGCGAAAATTAATTTTCAAATTTGAAATAGCACTACGTTTGTGGAAACGAGCGGCGCCAATAAACTGTCCGTAATAAATGTCATTAGAGCACGTGACGTCACTCTGGGAACATGGATGCCGGCTCTCCGCATCCAATTATGTCTCAAAACTGCCGGACATAAATTTCAATAACACAATTTGTCACAATTTGCGGCAGCGCCGAAAATGCCGTCGGCTCTTTGTTTTTTGAATGCGAGCAGTATCGTAACAGTTCCATATTCCAACCCTTAATACGCCTCTGGCAAGTTACAGCGGTTTGCACATCGTGGAAGGACACAATCGAATTTTTCCTGCAATAACTAATGACCGTTGTCAGTTGCCCTATGAGAAAGCTCTGTATAAACATCCAAAGGTCCAAGTATAAAGCAGTAATTATAAGTCGCTAATATGAATAACAAAATGAAACAATAAGAAATATTGTTTTACATGCCTAGTAACCAGCGTTGTTAATCTGAGCTATATTTCGCTCTATTTATAGACATTTTCACTGCAGAGTGTAAAGGTCTAAGTTAAAACCAGGATTTCATTAATAACTCTGTGGGTAGAAATAACAATAAGTATAGAAATAGCCGGAACGTAATAATAGCCGAGAAACAGAAAAGATAAATAAATATTTCTATTAGATTTGTTTTCGTAAAATGCGAATACCTATTACGATAAAAAATATGGTATGAGAAAATCAAAAACGCACATGCTTTTAACGAGGGCGCGAAACAAAAAGCGAACGGGTAGGATTTAAATAAAGCTACGAACTCACAGAAGGGAAACAAAAACAAATTAATTATTATGATACAGTTGACATCGGGGAACTGAATAACGTCGTAAGCGACATGCTAAGAGCGCCCTCCGCCAGAGGCGTCTACTCCACGAACTAAAATCACGAATTAATCGCCAATGAAAATTTCCGTCGAGCCGTGAAATTACAATTTAAGCGACGCCTGTTTATAAGACGTATACGTAACTCAATGCTCTCCACCTATATTTTATGTAAGGTGTGATTTTCATCATTCACTACAAATATGTATGTTTTTAGTCAAAACAAGTGACTTTTTGAAAACAACTAATATCCACATCCTGTTATACTGATAAATACTTGATAACTCATATTATTAGGTATCCTACTCAATCATATAAAACTGATTTAACATTTTGTAGCCCGAAAACTTCTTAAACTGTAAGTTTTTAACCATCCATCAATCCACAATTAGGTTCACCATCTGATTCAGTCATTTAAATTTTCCGCCAAGTAATTTCACTATCCCCAAATATCAAAAACTAAATGTATTTAAAGCTCTGTATCCATTTACAAGTATAATTAGATATCGGGTATATATCCCACCACAATCATTAGATTATCGTCGGTTGGACATGAAGCCACAATTCGGCGCTACTTATACCGAAGCCTTGTGACGCCCTTACTCGATATAATGACTCACACATTTATTACCTTATACGTTATAGGATTATCATATCGGCGTTTTACTTGCTTCTATATTGTTTGTTATAGGTTATTCTTTAACGAATGTAGTAGACGAACTTTATTTCCAGGCTCTTTTAGTCAAGAATAATTCTAGCATTACCTATTCCAACAACCAAGTCCATGTTTTTAAATTAACTGAGATAACAGCTATGATAAAATAAAATTATATATGAACCGCACTGGGCCACAAGGATATTACGAAATACCCAAAAACAATTTTGTGAGAGCGAACTGATAAGAGCCAGTCCCTTAAACACATGTTAAATTTATCAGTTAATAGTTACGTAAAGTGCAGCTTTTAATAGGTATGTAATGCGATATTATCGTATAATTTATCGACGCCGCCCCGCTGTCCGCGCTTATAACCGCCCGCCCGGCACGGCGCAGGCCCTGTGTCGCGCCGGGCACAGCACGCGCGTGCCGGCCGCGTCGTGCCCACGTCACGGCACGAGCGTGCCACTCCTGCCATATCACATCCGACCTCCGCGAACCGCGGACGCACTCTTGGTCCCACGAGCAAGCAAAACAATTCAAATCAAACATTCCATTAATTGTACGTCTCGCGGCGATAACGCGCGCCGTTTTATTACTCCGTCTTTTATTTTCGTTTTTATTTCGCATCTCCTAATGCAATTGCACTCGAGCAGCGCGGACTGTATTATTTTTTACGTTGTTATTCTTGTTTTTATTGGTTTTGTGCGTAAGTGAAAATGGAGGCCAACTATGAAATGGTGAGTTGGAGCATTTATAAATTATTTGATTTATTTTTTATTACGTACTTCCGTTTTGATACTCATTTTTTTTTCTTTGTTCTAGTATTTTAATTTCCTATCAATATATTTAAGTTTTCGTATATTTCTTACTAAGTAGGTATGCACTGCCTACTTTAATCAAAACCGATGAGAAACAATGTTAATCTGAAACTTAATTTGTGAAAAGAGAAATAAACATGAAGCAATTTCAAAACGTTAACTGTAACATACCATTACAATTACGTACATACAAATCTGTAAGTAACAACAATTTGACTTGTGATCTCGAGCACTCTCCACTCACGCGCATTGTGAACCAATCAGTGACAACATCCATTCCATTAGACCGTTTAAACTTGTCACAGAAAGCGACAGTAAGCGTACAATAAATTTCTATTCTCGGATCACTAATCTACACAATTAGGTGTGCTTTTGTACAATAATCTTCACATAAATCTACATGAATTTAGGATTGAGACGCGCGTTAACTTGACAATTCACTGAATCTATACAATATCTGGTCACATATTAAACGATATCCACACACTAACTTCATTTCATAAAAATCGGTTATCACCTCGAACAATCCTAATAGCTCCTCGCATTATGTTCCCATAATACACAAGTATTTCATTCAGTTATCGATTGAGTGGCTTCCCTTTGGCTAGATAGCAGATGATAAGATACTTTATCTCGTCCGGCCCGCCCCCTGCCTGTCACTCTCACTCTGATATCAGAAAAAAACCATAGCGCTTAATGAAGATGCTCAATACAAGCAACCGAGCAACGCTTCTATAATCTGAACGTTTTAGCTCTAAAAAGATTGATGAATTTAGAAGAAAAAGGCGTATGTAAAGGCGGTAGCACGTATTCCTGATAAAATAAGGCGCACATTACAATCATTTATGGTTGTTTCGGCTTTATAGAACCATAAACCATTTATAAAGGAGATTTAACTGCCCTTATTAAGAGAAGAATGATTATGAATACATGCATTCTTATTTAATGGAGACGTGTACTGAGCCCAAATGAATTAAAAAATAAAGAGTCGTAATAGTCGTTATTATAATCAGGCAATATACTCGAGAATTAATTAAAAGCGGTTGAAATATAAACACCCCAAAAACAGTTTCATAGAATTTATAATCGTCTTAAGTGATGATTTTTTATTGCAACGTTCTTAAGCACTCCGGGTACCTACTCTAAATTCTCAAGTCGACGTCAGCAAATTAATTCGAAACACGTAACCGGACCGATATTCAAAAAAAATTGTCAACAATCAGTATGTCGCGGAATCATTACCCGCTATTTTCCTGGTAGATGTTCCATACTGCACGTGAGTGAAATGCCGACTACAGAACAATAGAGCACTAGGCACAAGGAGCTGCCTAGCTCTTTAATAGACCATTATTTTCATAGTCTCTCAATATGCATTGCAAAACAAGAAACGCGGCTGTTTTGTTTTATAAACAAGCGCCTTTGTGTGGCCACACTCATACCTACCCATAACTTACTCGATCTACTCATATCGTAATTTCTTACACTCTGGAAACAAGTATGATTCAACACAAGAAATTGAAACACATTTGAATTTCAAATTGTTCAAAATGTTGCCTTTATAATATTCCTGCCGTAGCTTAATGAAAATAAAGACTGAACATAATTTGCCATGTAGAATTGTTGTGACGTAAGAATGTCTCGATCAATTAAGAACAGTCATGCGAGCGGCTAACTCTCTAATTATCTCTAGTGGTTTCCTCAAAACTACGCCATCCATTAGGAAAGTTAGTCTGTGGCCAGCGGAACACCTCAGGCCACGTTACAACGTCATCCGATATTAGTCATCTGAGCATGTTGAGGAAAATAAAACAGAGAATATAATATCGTACGAAAACATTCACATTTGTGTGACGCTAGGATTGGTTACTCACTCGTTACCGATAGGTACGCTAGCAAAAATGACAAAGAAACTAACCCAATAGCTGGGCCTGTATTATAGAATTAACTTTTGACATTAACTGATGTTTCATCTTTTATTTTTTAAAACTAAACTGCTTCGCAGAGCATTATCTAGTAAGCACTCGTATTCTAAAATGGTTTTCGTGCAATATTTATATTCCAACGTATTTTATTATCACCATATACCATTTTCCGCCGCCATCAATTTTTTCCCAATACATATTGCTGCGTAAACAAGACATTAGTTATACCTGGATTCGTGGCAGTATCACCCCCTTTCACAAAACGTATAGAGGCAAGGTGAACGTCTAGTTGGTAGTGTAGTGGGGAATACGATCCTGGCACAAATTGATTGAGAGCGACATTTGATATAAAATTGTGTTGTGATTGATGCGACCCCGCCTCAGCGCGGCTCCGCTAAGTGCTCTGTCGTGGTGTCGCCTATATGTAAGCACCTATACCATTCACGTATGTAAGACCATTAGATACACGCGGAAAGTATATGTACGTAATGTAACAACTAGATACATCTTACATTATGTACTGATACACGACCAAGCGGGTTTGCCGGGTAATTTTTTTTTTATATATTCATATCGCCACATTGCCCCTTCACGGGTGAGTAAACGATAGGTGATCGACCTCATCATTAACCTGCCTTCTTGTCGATACGATCTGCTAAAGGCGCGCGTCTAAATTTTCCTCTCGTGGCGTGCCATCGCAGCATTATAATCAACTGGCTCATTTCCTCCTCGTTGACAACACGATATCTAAAATTATGTAAACGTGAACAGTATAAGAGTCAAGTTTTAGGACATTCTACAATGTTGTGCTACCCCTGCTTTATTTGTAGGTTGTGCATTATGTTTATGATTATGGTTGCTTTTTGTTACCTTCCTGAATTTTGCTAGATAATAAAGTGTTTAAAAGTAATAACTTTTAAACACTTTATTATCTAGCAAAATTCAGAAGGCCGCCGTTGAAAATGCCAATAAATTGGAAGAAAATTCAAATTAAACATAATAAAATATGATTTTTCTGAACATTTCCAACTCTACGTCAGTTTTACGTGAAACTGACAGCTTGTCTTAAAACTTTACTTCATTTCGCGGCCATTCAGGGAGAGATAGAGCTTATTTTTCTGGGTCATTCAACGCAAAAGGGTGAGCCGAAACGTTCGACAAATTACTCCACTGGTACGCTTAATTTACTTTACAAATGCTTTTAAAGTTTCCAGCTGAATATCTAATTGGTTAGAGAAATTCCTATTCAATGTGATTTTCGATAATGTTTTAGAGACCCTTTGTAACTTTTCTTTGCTGCATAATAATAGCTATATCTATTATTAATATAATTTTGGATGTTTCAACTTTAATATACAAGGACATAGATTATAAACGACATATAATCGACTATGCATGGTTCTGCTCAGACCGATCCATCCATCAACCTCTAGATTCATAAGGCTCGGTGCAGATGTCCCTTGTACGTTTTATGCTCGCTATGATATAATACATGCTAGTGTGGACTCGGCTTAGTTGGCGACACTCTCAGTAGGTATTAATTTGGGTTATGGTTAGTTATTGTATTGTATATGTATATTTTAGTCTAGTACACACATAAGACGGTCTGAACTGTTGATTTGTGATCAGGAAAATAACACATGCCTATGTAATTAAATCATCTACTTCTCTAACACCTTTTTTTACCTTAGTTTTACCTTTTTGGTATTACTGTAAATTACCGTTCACAACACTTAAAATAACCCTTGAAATCACATAGAGCACAATTTCAAGTTATTGCAAAATGTTGTAAGGTACACTTATAAAGTTTTGTGGTGACATGATAGCGGTGTGAACGATGACGACGGTAAGAGCGCATATCTATCGGTAGCTTTGTGCTCACTTCCCGCAGGCTCACTCTGAGCAGCCACGCCCTGGCAGCAAGTGAACGATGACGTGATTCCAGCGCGATACATCGCCGTGCAGGGTAATATTGTGTCGCGGGACCAACTGATAGCTCCGGCCCTTCGGCAAAAAATAAGGTCGCCCGTTTACACGAGAGCAAAGGCTTTAAGTGACAGATACTAGATAAATGTTACGACGCATTAGATAAGGGCGGAGCGCATAAAAAGGTCGGGAAAACCTCGTGTAAAAACTGCACTAAACATTTTAATACGCAGAATATTGAACGTTGACATGAAGGAGCATAGAACATGGATGTAATTATTGAGTATCGAGCAACTTTGTGAATTCTAGGACAGTCCCCATTTCATTATGCAGGGGTGTAGCGGACAGGCGACTGTCGGCCAAAGTTAGATTGAAGGCGACGACGCGGCGACGCGAGCGCGTGCTTAAACTGTATCCCGGCTCACTTAGACCAAGATTTACGCCAACTTTGCACTGCTCTCGACGCCTAGCTGCCTGACACTATGTCATACATCGTGTTTAGTTTCAGCACTCACACAACTGTTATACCTACGCATATGCTAAATATAAAACTAATTTCCGATAGATTAAATTTTCTTTTACTTGAATATACATGAAATAGACTAATACCTATCGAAGGTCATGCACTGATACAGGAGTCAATTATACCACTGCGTAGGTTTCAAGAGCCAATTTCATGAAAATATTACAAGTGGGTTGCATACGTTGGAGTTTCATGATAACATCTCATTAGAAATTCTATTTTAAGATATTGCTTTATATTTCCATCACAACTTAAGATTGCGTCTATATTATTGAACTTTATGTAAGTGCCTACGAACTAGAAGTGAAATTAATTAATTATAATTAATAAAAATTAATTATAATTAATAACTGTAATATATATTTTTAATTATTATTTTATATTTTAACTCGGGCGTAATCTTTTGTCCAGGAAGCCTTATCATATCAGTGCGATGACAGATGTCAGACGGATGTATTGCGGACGGAAGTGCGCTCGTGGGCGGCTTCCGGCGTCGCGCGCGCATGTCCGGCGACACTCGATACGACGACAGCAAGCCGGCTCGCCGCACGACTCGGGTTCCACTCCGTCGGCTCGCCTTACATGTAGCGGACCTACCGCGAAACACCGCTAACTAATTAATACCTACCTACTTAAGTATCAAAAGGAATCAGTAAATCTTGTCATCTCCAACCACTCGTTTTCTCAAAAACAAAGTGTTAATACAAAGTTACAGCGATATCAAACATTAAGCTAATTCTAGCAACATTCAAAATAACCGCGCGCGGTAATAAACAGTTAAAAACAAATGGAGAAACCTCACAATTGCTCTAATTACCGCCTCCGTTACCAAATCACGAGAAAATTCACGCCCTCAGCCCTCCACGTCACAATGAGGGAATGGAAGAAGCCTGTGAAAAAGCAAATTAAATTAATTGTGATGTAAACGAGGGTAGGCTGGGCACAGTGCGTACTGTAAATAATAGATGGCGTTGCCTTCGAACCGCACCCCTTTACAATACAATTTTATTTGCCTTATAAAACGTTGGCCGCGTGTGGCATTACTTACGTAGTTAATAAATAAATCGAATCTGTTGCTGTGTTACATAAAACTGTTTGTGTTTTACTGCCGAACAAAGATGTTATAAACAAAGCCATGTATTTTATATATTTATTTTACAAATACACATGTATTTCAATTCGTACTTCTTCTGAATCTTAACTTTTGTATAAAATCTTAACTAGTTTGCCGAAGTGGGGCATTAAGAAAAGGGGTATGCGTAACAGAAGATAATAAATTAATGTGTAGCTAATTAATAGCAAGTAGCGGTCAAGATTCGAAGGTGAAAGCTATAAGAGTGTTTATTATGAAAACACCGTGTTCCTAGCGTTGAGGCCGAAATAGTCGGAGTAAGACGTTCGATTGGTTTACAAGCGGGGCTTTACAGCGTGCTATTTTGGGCGCTCCATCAAACAAGCGTCGATATCGCTCTTATGGATTTATACAATGATTTGAACATAATTCTTGTTGCGGTGTCGGATTTTTGGGCCAAAAATATTGAGAAGGGATTTTTGTTGTGGTCATGATGATCGTTCAACTTATTCTATGTATTCGTAGTTTTTGTGAGTACTAAGATTATGTACCTAAAATGTGTTCTGCAAAAATTATTGTGCAACTTTATATTAACTTTTCCTATTTTAAACTGTACAAAAATTGTCGTCTCCCTGTTTTTCAAGTTTTTCTTATATATGTATAATTTAATATGTATCTAACACAATCTCAAGAAAGAAGCCAGCTGTATCACCAGTTAAAGAAGTTCAGAAGACCTATTTCCCTCATTCCCGGTTACTCACTCAACCTGGGTGTGATGTGTGCACTCGTTGCTCGGCCCATCACAACCTCCTTGAGTGAGCGACCGTGGATGAGACATACAACAGCTCCAGAGAAGATTCGACATCAAGCTCAACAAATGACGTTAGTTACATGCTCAACGAACTCTTTAATTAAGTCTCTTTTGTTTTGTTCGATGACAGTATTGTTACTGATCACGTCAAAGGACGTACCTATTTGTGTAATTCAAAGTGTAATACACTTTTATGTGTTCTTGATTACAGAATGTTAATCTTTAATATGCTCACGCCTTCTCATGTCTATGTTTGGATATTAAGTAACCGTTGCAACATAAATACAGAAGTATATTGCTGGCAGCCTGTAGTCAAATTCAATGAGGTGTATCAATACGCTTCTTGTCGAAATTTTCATAGAAAAACGGTGGGCCTGCCGGTCGGCAAAAATAGCATCACGAACATACAGAAAACAGGCGCGCATCGATCACGTGATTATTAGTTACCGATTTGGCGGTTTACGACATACGTTTCAGATAAGTAGAGTACAAGACGGATGTGTAAAATGAATGATAGATAGTAATATATTGCATATCAGGTCGCTCAATGCACCTGCAAAGCATTGTGCTCGCGTTAAAGAAGATTCGCAAACATCGTTACCCGAGAGGCGTACTCTGTTTACGTCAAGTAGTGCTTTTATTCTTTCCTCTATTCCATTTGTCGCAGTTATTGTTGAGCGCAAACCGCTTAGCGAAATAACTACAAACTAGATATTATTCTGGAAACTAAATACAACTCTTTATAGATATTTTTCTCTTTGTAGGTACGCAATCTTTTTCCTTTGGGAATAAAGCGTGAAAAAAGTCACTAAATATTTTACAAATTACTTGAACCATGTCCCTCTTTCTGCATGTTCGAAACTTCGGAATATCTCGGAAACTACTGTAAACAATTTTGTATGCTTTTCACAATCATGTAGATAAAGCATTTCTCAGGAAAGTTTTTGAACATTCATTTTACACGTATGGAGCCGGTTCTTTACCACTCATTTCGATGTAGAGGGAACTGGATTATTTAATGTAGGTAATTAAAACATGGGTATAGATATGAGCCATCAAGTGTAGGTACCACACAGCCGCTAGTTTCCGGACAATCTCTAATAACTTGAATACCTCTTATAGTATTGTTATGACAGTGCTTGCCATATCAAGCGGTACAGTCATGTACAGTCATCAAATACGCAATAGTTAGCCGCCATTATCTGGCTGTTACACCTGGCTGCATTGATATGCGCTTACTGTGCGCCTGATTAGCCATGCAATGTTTCACACTTAGACACCGATCGTATTCGCTTTACACCTGTCCGATTGCATCTGCCATCTGTTATTATAATTACACGTCTTGACACAAACATGAAGCGACATAATTAGACATTTAATGAACGTATATGTCGGGCAAACATTGATATTTAATTACTCATCCGATCTTGAATCATGACTGTAATTCTCATATGGTTGATGAAGTTTCAGTTCTTGTTTTCGAAAAACTTCATCGCGTGCTTACATTTCCAACATCCCACCTGTTTTTATAATCCAAACCGCTGACACGTTTATTATAACCACCTTATAATACATGCATACAGTATTTTATGATTCATAAAATAATTTTCCGCCTATTAAGAGCGTAACTCAAACTATCTACTGTATCAGCTTGATCGTACGTTTGGTGAATATGTCGGCTGTACCTTACAATTTGCGTATATGATCGTATGTAGGTAGTCGTGTCTTGCCATGTGTGTAACTGGTTGGCTTATCCGTTAGGCGCTGGCAACTCGCGCATTCGTAGCAGTTGCCAACTAACAGGCCTACGCGGCTAAGCCGATATCAGCTGTCGTCGCGTGCTACGGCGTGTCGCACCGTAGCCGACTACGAGAATTACACTTTCATTACCCCGATAGTAATTTATCGCAGGTATATATTGCACTATTTATTTGCTTGATGTACCTATGTTGTGTGTAATATGGATTATTGTTTTATGTAGCATGTAATACTTACCGAAAATTTGTAAGTAATAAACCTTCATACTCTGGTAAATAAATGTGAGAACAAGTGTTTCACATAATACGATTAAGGGCTGATTTTACCAAAGTCAGATATCTGTTTATTCGTGGAATAAAATTGACATCTGACAGTTCTGGTATGGAAAAACTGTCAAAAATTCAAAATTTATTCTCAAGATAAGACTTATTCAAGGTATAAAAGTTTGGTGGAATGCGCGTTAAGTAAAGTACAATACAGACAATCATTACAAGTAACCCTCTTCTATTGGTACAAGAGTATTGTTAGTAATAACAATAAAAGTTAATACAAAAACATCAGGTTATTACAACGACGAAACATTAAAGGCCAGTGGTGTAATTGTTAGGGCGGTTCCACACACGCCGGTAATTTGGCAGCGGCGACATCGCGTCTATTGCAACACCAATTTCATACCGACAACGTGTAGCTGGAATTGCTTTTATTATACACGCTAACATCGACTGTAGGTACTGCAGTCTGTACGCACACATTATCATTAGCAAGCGATACTGTTGGAAATAAAAATTGGCAAAAACAAGGAAGCCTTCGCTAAAGTCTTTGTATGGTCTAAAACTAATTACGACTGTGCGGTTATACCCACGTACTCTTTGTTAAAAAAAATAATTATGTAGGTCTTTCAATCTTCAATTCAGCAAACACCAAAAGTGATGGATGATTATAAATGTTGCACCACAAACATGAACCAACTTTCCCACATGCAGTCAATGCTTTCCTTTTAGTTGAGACAGTCAAGTTGAACATTCGTTAGTTATGTACCTACTGCCAGCCAGGTAACAATATAATTAGCACGTGACTCCGTCTAGTTCTACTCTTGACAATGGAACTTTGTTAGCAGCGCTCGCTGTCCAGTAATTAATCAACTTGCTTAGTAGCGATTGAGGGTTATCACTGCGCGCTGCAAGGTGTCTCTAATTAACAAACTTTGCCGACGTCCGTCATACATATTTATTGCAAATACAACTTTTGTACTCGACGCACAGAGCTTTAACTTTAGTGAAGAAAAATCTTTCTATCTTTTGATAAAATTCAGTCGTTATTCTAGACGTTTATACAAGATAGTGCTCTTTAAACAAGCCAAAACAATTTCACTTTGCAGTTTAAATAAAAAAAAAACCCTAAGTCACTTACGGCGAGAAGAAACGAGAGTCGAGTGCAATTTTAGGGCCGACACTACCCCTCTAGGAAATTGAAGGTGTTTGGTTTGAGAACATCTGCATAGGGTAGAGTTGTTTACCGTCTCCGGCCGGTCTCAAGACAATTTATTTGAAAGGTGTCGCCGCGCAATCCACTCAGCGATCACAGCCGATACAAATACCCGACCTAGAATAACCTGGGTATAAATCACTCTGAGGAAATAAGTTGCTCGACCCATTTACCTAGCTGGACATGTGTTTAAACAACGTCTCGCAGTACCGAGACCGATACCGATACCGATACCGGCGACGCCACTCACGGTGACGATATTGTGAAAGCTTCTCTATTGATGTTGTTCAATTGAATGGTAACGTCGAAAACGTTTTGCATATCTGTTTTGTTTGTCCCCACTAAACTTCAGAAAGTTGTAGCGTTGTTTATGACAAACATTTACCTGATCGCGAAAAGTTATTTTATTATCCAACTTGTTTACGTAAACAAATGATAAAGTCATTTGTCAAATACGTATTGTTTTACAGTATAAAACAAAAAGGATAGATATCTATTTTTTTTTAATATATTTATTCAATTAAAAATTAATAGAAAATCTTAAACTTTATGAAATTAACTCAAAGTTCAGAATCGATTAATACCAATTGGATTCAGCTTATGCAAATAATTCGCCAAAACGCCTGGAATCATAATATTTCATGTGACGTATCACATGAAATATTATGACGCCACGTATCATGTTTTCCGTGAAATATTCGTTAGTCACTGAAATTCCTAATTACGAAATATAACAAAATAAGAGAAAATTTTGTTAAATCGCGGGTTATCTAAGCTCTCACTCTTATTATTTCGGTGATGGAGCGCGACGACTTCGAAATTTACTTAATTATGTTATAAAGATACTGATCTGAATAAAACGGAGCGCCGACAGCCGAGGGAATAATCGTCTGGACCGACAGACAATTGGTAGGTGTCTCAACGCCGCGACTTCAGACTGCGACTTACTCCGTTTTATTATTTATTGCTTTCGTCACAAACGAGACCTTGTTCGCTACATTTCAGATGCAAATACGACTAAGTAGGTACAACAATCCACTTTCTTTGACAAACATTTTATTTAACCTGAAGACGATCGATCATACGTGATCCTCTGAACAGCACACTAATTGCGTAACACACTATTACTCTCAATTTGAATAATTTTGAAACATATTGCTAATCCATTCCTCCATATGTTCGAAAAATGTGTCTGCTAAACAACGTAAATAACTCAATGAATGTTGTTGAACTGTCAAAATGAAACCAATTGCTACTGATAGTGTGTTACGCAATTACCCGGCAGCTTCAATTTTCTCGTTTATTAGTGTTATCGGAAGTAGCGAAGCAATGAAGAGTGCTGTCATAACAGTCCATACGGTGCAGTCTCAATTTCGTTAGCGGCAACACGTATAGCCGTCGCCTGCTGAAATAGAAAACGGCTGGTGATTAATTGGCAATTACTCCAACTGGCGAGTAATTCCCGCGCCCACTTGTCGCCGAGCTAAGCTCGCATATTATTTTTCCATCGAGTAAATAAATTGATCGTGTGTGCTGCGAACAAAATACAATCAAACACTTAAAGCGCGAGTAATCAATATTTTTATAATTGCACATACGAACAATCAATATTGAATCGGAGTTTTGGTTTTGTGTTATCAAAAATAGGTCCTAGTTGCCGCCTGAAAATCATTAAAAGGATTTATGTCTAATTCTAACAGGCATAGTTTTAAACCGCAAACAAACTTTCCGTTTATTCCCTTTCCCTTAATAAACTTACCTAAAAGGTTAAAATTTAAGTATAATACGGCACATAATTTTCATAATCCTATATCCGAACGTCTACTCATGTTTCTAACATAAATTTTGATGGTTCGCACAGAGTATAGTGTTACCCCGATGCAAAATTGTAATTTGCTGTGATATAATTCAATATTTAGCGAGATGTAATTGAATATTTTTCCAATTTGTCGCGCGTAATGGGGCAAGATTGAGTTGACGGTCCCCACGGCGAGCGGGCGGAACGCCGCCGACCCGGCGAGGTGACTGCCGGCGCGACGGTTCCGACACGACACCGCGACGCGCTGACACCCGACGTCGACACATCCCATTGCACAGCACATTTACATACAGCCTTTACATTATCTTAAGCTAAGCTGGGCTTAAATCAAAATAAGTAGGTAGGTAGGGACCAGAACAACTTTTTAAATATAGTGATTGATTAAATAAAAAATAAATTAATTAATTAAATATATTGATTGACATATTTAAGTAGGTAGTTACATTTAATTCACATACACTGATATGGCGACCCATTAGTTACCTATGCGCTTCATTCAAATACTTAGTAATTAGATATGTCAATCTCAATTCGTTCGATGACTTCAAAGCATAATGAGAAGGATGTCATTAGTACGCTATGTCACAACACATCACATCCGACTTTACACTTTTTATTTGATGTTTATTTTTTGTTTTTATTTCATGTACATATGTATCTGGTGTATTGTGCGTCTTATAGTCTGTGCTAAATAAATGCATTTTCTTTCTTTCTTTTCTTTTGTATCTACTTTCCCAGCATTTAGTCGGCATGGGATGCGCGTCATGTCCCCGTCAATACGTCGGGATTACGACCGAACACTCCCACATACTCCATGCACGTCACGCGCTATGTTTTGAGTAACCGACAAAAACGCCTCATCTTTCATAGCGCGATTTCCTTCCAAATAGCTTTACGGTCCCCCTAATAATACTCGATCATTATTTAGATACCACATAAGGGCTTCGGGTATATTATATTGTGTAAAGGCGATTTAAATAAATTGCCGTCTGCTCAAAGAGCTCCATCACGTTGTTTTAAGACGAACACCAAGCGCGATTACCGGATTGTTTATTTAAATAAGGCACATTTCTTCAACAGCAATTTTATCAAGCTATCAATAAAATATAATAGATCGTTATAAAGCCAGACACCTCGTTGGCACTTTATGAATATGTAACGTTTTAGAATATTTACTGCATTATACACCGCCTTTTCTCCTAGTTTAAGATATTCCTGTTATTGCACTTTGACGTAGCAACGAGGAAGATGCCGGCTACGTCACGTCGACTCATTCCAGCGGCGATCGCTCCTGGCATACTAATATTCTCTGCGAGCGATTCCATGTAATTCCAGTCGGTACTCCGTCTCCGATTGTACGCCAGCCAGTATCTTGAATATGTTACTAGGACCTGCCGAGCGCTCTGTCGGATACCACCGAAATGCCGATACTCAAATCTGTGCAGTCACGTAATCACAACTGCGCGTGTTACATAACTCACCGACTAACGCAAGCCATTCATTAACTTACCAACAAACACAATCAATACCGTCTGCTCTATAACGAAATTGGGAAATGGAAATCTATAAAAAAAACCATGGACCCACAAAATGCTTCAGTTTTTATTACGCTCAACCATTAAACGCATTGAGTTCTTTGTAAGTTAATAGCTCCATAATATTTTTTCTATCTACAAAGTTATCCACCCTAGCTTGAAGCCTGTGGCGTTATGGCTTGACGTGGTTCAGCACTCGTAATTCGTCTCAGCCTCAGGCTAAACAAACTCAGCTTATCGCATAACATAAATTGGCAACACGTCGTTAAGGCGACCCGCACACTGCGAGCCGCGCAGGCTTTATCAGCGGCCTCTCGTAAACCAACGCCGTCTGTTATTGCAGCTCAGTTGCGACATTTCCCGAGACTTTTTTCATATCGCAAAACGGCTGCCGATTGTAACGCTAACCGACGACCGGGACGCAGCAGTCGAACCGCGTAAACGATTTGGCTTGTTCCGATAAATATATCCATTTGGCAATGCGCGCCCACTCCATGCTCGTATCAACTGAAAAAGCGTGCCGCCTTGAGCGCTGCTGTAATTAGAGGCCAATCGTAAAACGAAAGGGTTGCGCCGGAACGTCCCATCTGATAATGAGCGCGACTGGCGCGGCTCCAGCCGCCGCTCATATTAGGCGGTTTCTCCGCCGCTATCGTTACGACTTTTACACTTTTACGAGTTGTTTAGTTTACAGAGCCGGCTGTGTACGAGCGCGTGCATTGCCAAATGCTAGTTCGCGGCTCACCACGCGCGACCGCTCCCTAAATATCGCCACCGCTACGTGTTAATGAGACGTACGTTTCAGCCTCGTTTGGCATTGCGCGGAGCCGCCGCCGTCGCCCGTGCCACATTACCTAAATATCTAGCCGTTATACCACTTCATATTACGCTCCCCTTTAGTTTTATTGTTCGTAAACTGTATTTTTTCTACCGATACGGAGGCAAATATTGTGGCTTTTGGATAAAATAAAAGAATATTTATCTTGATAGCTAACGATCTGTTGGCATCCGTTTACAATAACAGCGAAAGCTTCATTCCCGACGATATCAATTTTATTCAGTGGCTCTTAATTAACATTTTCTTTTCTTTCGTTTCCAGGTGAGTGAGGGAGCGAATACAAAACCAGGCAGGCTTTGTGCGCGGCGCGCGCGGCGCCCGCTGCCAGACAAAAAAGAATATTACACTGCTTTCAATTCGAACACACAAGAAAAAATATGATCTGCACTTTTGTAAACGCAAATGAGGTTCGCTTTGTAATATGGGTCTTAATTTAAATAACGTTTCAGGCCAACCGAACTGAAACAGGTGGGTAATTACGCAACAATTGGTTTAGTTTCATTAATAGGCAATCGTAAAAACCTGTTAGGTGTGAACGTAACGTGTTTTCAAAAGCAACAAACAGTAACGAAACCGTACATAAGCACAAAATGGTTAAAACCTTCATATTACATACATGTTCCATTTATTCTAAGGAGCATGATAAACTCCTGCGTCTTGATATACGAGCGACCCGAAGGCAGACAGAGATTATCTCAATGTTCCTCTGCTATACAAATGGGCTTCACCTTCGCTGGAACACGAAAACTAGTTTCCACGAACTACTAGTTGTAGACAGCCAAAATGATTTAATGCTTTGGTGCCAACACTAGAACCTTTCGAAGTCTGCAAGACATTATTCATGAAAAGTATTATCATAAGTTGAATTCTTTTATTGCTCAGAGCAACAACAGAACTATGAAATGCAGACTTTTATATTGCTTTAGCGAAATTTTGTGTATAGGTAGATATACCTTACCGTTTTGTAAAACAACATAAGTTAAGTAACAAAAAGAAAACCAAGCAGTTTAGCTACTTAAGGCGGGTTTTTTGATCCGTAGTTAACTCAATCAATTGTTAAAAATAGTATCTAATGGTTAAATTTTGGCAAAATGAAAACACATTTCGCTAAAATTTAACCATTAGTTACTATTTTTAACAATTGGTTGAGTTGACTACAGATCAAAAAAATCGGCCCTTATATATATATGCCCTTAGATATACCCATACCAAGTGGTTAATTTAAAGCACCCCACTGCAACACCGGCGGGAAATAAGGTAAGATTTTCTTGCTAACTTTTCAACTATGAGGAACAAAACTGATCACGAAACTATTTCGTGACTCACACATAATAATGTATGTTAAACTCTAATTTTTATACCAATACCATCACGAAATTAACCGTTTAATTTATACACTTAACTTATACACTGATCTGAAAATACATAATGATGCCGAAGTTAGACAAGCCAGTTCATATACTCGCGTTACGTAACAAAGACACTTCAAGCGGACTCCGACCTCCGAACCCCAGGCGCGGTTGAACTCTGAACATGTTCAGTAACCTCGCGGTCGACGGCTTCTAAAATAAAATTATATAGCAGTGATGCAATGTGCTACAGAATACAGCACACTTACACTCAAGTGGGAACGAGAATTGAAACCAGTTCAGGTATCCCCCACATTTTTCATATTGTAAAACTACTATTTTCAAAATCGAATTTCCACGGTACATAAAGTAGGTACGCGATTTTCTATATTCAGTACTAGGAAAATAATTCACATATTTTCAAAGGCTTCCTTCCCATAGCTAAATCATTTTCAAGATATTCTGTTTAAAACATCAAAGATTTTATACCTGAAAATAAAGCAGTGCATTGCCTTCTAAAACAGTAAAATATGCTGATGCATGTCAACTACAAACATATAATGTAACTGAAATTGCTGAAGCATTCTTTTTATGGTTCATTTGACAAGTTGTTTACGTATTCCTGTCCCCATCTATTATGTGGTTTGGCTTACTGGCATGATTCAGAGATACGCGGTCACCTGCGTGACGTAAGACTGAAGACAAAAGGTGCTAGTGCGGGCATGCACCCCGTAGGGCGCCGCCCTCGAGGACCTTGCACCCTCGCTCGCTCTATCTCTATACTACTCTATTTAAGAAAATGCACTTTTACATAACTTTGTTCATTTTCTAACAGCTCCATAAAACAATCAAAGGTTCATAGCTCTTTTTAAATAAATAGTATTTTATAATACCCATGTTAGTGTTTTATTATTTAGAAATGATTATTTTGTTAATAATAGGCCTATTTTCTTCAAATATGTATTGGAATGAAAATCTGCATAAACCACATCCATGGTTCTAAGAACCTTCCGTAAATCGGTCGCGAAACTAATGAGGGATGCAACATATTTCCGTAAGCTTCTGCATTGTGTCGCATGTGAGTGCCACGACCTCGCGGTCTTCGACTCTTCGCTCGTACAATACTCCATCTCCTTATTTCCTCTCAAGAGCGCATCGACCGATATAAGGAAACTATTTCCATATCATTTCTCCGTGCTTTATCATTAGGAAAGTTTCCGCTCACTCTTGAATTACAGCAATTGCTGTTTGAACTGCTTTCGTATTCATAACAAGAATGAAAATATTTCAACGATAAAATGTGTTTATTGAATTTTACGTTACCTGCGTGTTTATAAGAAATTCAAATTGTATTACAACGCGATGAGATTAGATCACTGCCTCGATTATTAATGTGCGAGGTAAACAAAAGCACAACTTTATTTAACACGAGCTTGGTCCCTTTATTACGTTTACTTTTGTAACTAATTATTTATTTTAAAGAGGGTACTTTTTGAGTTATTAACAAGTTGATTATGACTCTTTTAACTCTCCCGTGTAATTTGGTCTAATATAGTTGTTAATGTGTTAGTAGATACAGTGGTATGAGAGCGCAAGGAGGCAACAGCCTGCTTCCAATCCGGAAGTTATAAATTTGCTTAAACTTGTTTGAGTTGCGAATTCCCGCGATGTTTGTCCGGACGTGCGGGTCCATTTAGTCCCTAAACCAACTGCTAACTTCTGAGCAAGCACCAATAACCAACAAAGATTATAATGATAAAATTATCTTAGTTGAGCATAACATCAGAATTACGTACCGATTTATTCATACACATGTGAGTCTTGTGAGACTAAAGGGTTGACGCTTCGCTCCTGGGTTTTTCCTATCCGGAATACACTTTTTAAAACTGAATTCAACCGGTTATCCTCCCTTGCTTACGGTAAATAGAGTTACACACGCACGAAAAGGGTCACCTCGCCCTAGCGCATACGTGAGCTCTACTGTACCTACGCACTTCTACGCTTTGGGGTTACAGACATAATACAATATCTCGAAACGAATTTGTCTTCTCATCTCATTTGAGGGGAAGGAGGAAATGGATTCGTGACGACTGTTAATCATTTCTGCGAAATGAAAAGCTAAAAGAAAATCTGGATGCCCAAATCGTTAGATAATAAATGAATTGATGACTTTAGACGGCGCGGCGTGTGAAACAATTTAAAACTTCAGTAAATTATTAAAAAAAAAATATAGGAACAAACAAGTTTCCGAATTACCACTTCGACTTAAAAACGGACTACATGATTTATGACAGCTGGACAGTGTAACATTAAAGAAAAACCCAGGAAAATTCCTGCTTACAACTAAACGACTACAAAGTGGACCACTTTTGTAAATGAATCAGTAATTATCTACGCGAACAGTATAAAAAGTGCCAGAGCCGCCTGTACAAAGTAAGGATGTAATATTAACTTCCAACGAAATGTAGTTCAGAATCTACATTGATATCTGGGATTACGTTTTACCCTCTTTCATGGCGACGTAATAAAATTCAGCTTAAAAATACCCATTACGTACCTGTCTACAAACCGTTGATCGCAGCTTTAGTATATATTCCTTTTAGAATATGAAAATATTTTAAATCTGGGTGCGATCATCTGTCTGTGCTTGGGTAAATCTTACAAGATCTTACGAATTGAAATTGTTATCTACAATGTCGGCAATATTTGAAGAGATGGCAATGTCAGTTGAAAGAGATCGTAAGTAATCTCATGAAACATTAGCGCGTACAGTTGACGGCAGGCAGCCGAAGTCAGCGACTCATTGTAAATGTATCAAGAGTTCACTCCAACTATGTAGTGCTGCGCCAGCTCCGGAGCGTCGGAAAACAATCCCAACTGCGTTAATCACTTATTTACGTCCGGGGTCCACTGCCGCCAGAGTATTTCTAACGAACGCCGAGAATTCTGGGGAATCCTAATGAACCGTGGGAATTTCGATTCTAATGAAGCGAGCGAGTTGGAACTTTACAAGTGGACGTAGAGGGGACTTTTCGCTGGTGGCTCGTTCTTAAATCGAATTGCGCAGTTTGGTTGGACATTGTTGCGGTGCATCGGGAGCTACGCGGGAAGTAATTTCGCTCGGTTCCGCCGGATATATCTCTCCCAGGACGCAGAGACCTGCAACTAATCGGTTTGTCATTTCCGCAATCGACCGCCGCGGCGCCGTTTTGAATACTTAATATTTGTCCTTTATTTACAACACTGTAGGGAGATTCAATTTGCTTATCAAATCCTCATACCGTTCTCTAGATAGACGTATCGCAAAACTAGCACGTACGCCGTGAGCCCAATTCATTTTGCGATACTAACAGAAATAAACTTTGTTGTATCCGGTACTTTCGTAATTAGACAGTCCATATTTTAGCATTAAACTTTTGTATTGCTAAGTTAACCCGCGCCTTCGTCCGCTGCTCGTAAAAGTTCAATTGATACTTTAAAAATTCAAGACAAACGCTTTTAGTGCACTAAGGTGAGGGGGCGGTAAAAATAACTTGAAACACTTGCTGCTCTGAGAGCATGGAGTTAGAACATCAAATAGGACCCGTTGTTTTAGCCGATGGCATTATTGGATAGATAAACTGAGACTCACTTAGACACACATCTTCGAACATAGACGGCTGAAGTGCTAGTGTTATCTCGTGAAACTTAAGAACAATATTGAATATAGAGAACAATTTTAATCTTGAATATCATTTGACCGTCCGTATATCGATTTACTAACGAGTTTTTTATCGTCATAACCTTGCAGAAGCTTGAAGTTGTTAATTTTCTCGCTTAAACACGCCACAAAAAATGCTTTTTTCGCCATCATTGGGTAACGTTAGATATAGATAAAATCAAATAAAACCCTGAAAGTCCCATCCTACGAGACTATTTTACAAAATTACGACACCATACCTTAACATGAGTTACTTAAAAAAAAAAAACAACCGACTTCCAAAAAAACACTACAAAGTGAAAAATAATTTTGATTTAGGAAGTCGGTGTCGTTGGTTCCGCATTTTGGTTTTTTGACACCGACTTCCGAAATCCAAATTATTTTTCACTTTGTAGTGTTTTTTTGGAAGTCGGTTGTTTTTTTTTTATATAAAATTTTTTATTTTTCACTTTTTAGTTATATCTACCCCAATCAAATTCATATAAACACTACTTGCTATGTAAATATCAGTGACAGGAAGCTGCATCTGCGTTTATAGGGTACAGACGTGATGTTACGTTGTGCGATAGCGTAAACAATGCATACATATGCGATAGCAGCAATCGCGGTTGTTTTACTGGTAATAAAAAAAAATTATAACCTTTGTAGTGAGTACAGGCGTGATCTTATGTTGTGTGATGGTGTAAACAATGCTTAGATATGCTATAGCAACAATCGCGGTTAATCTGCTGTTATTTATTGAAGAGTTCCCCCGATTTCTACAAGATCCCATCATCAGATATTGAAATGGTGACAATGGGACCACACGGGAAGCACCAGCTTTCAAATAAAAAAAGAATCATGAAAATCGGTTCACCCAGTCGGTTATTATGAGGTAACAAACATAAAAAAAAAAAAAAAAAAAAAAAAAAAAAAAAAAAAAAATACAGTCGAATTGATAACCTCCTCCTTTTTTTGAAGTCGGTTAAAAAGCATCTGCATAGAGTGCAGGATATGTGTTGGCATGCACATTCGGCATCCATGCGCAGTGCCCTCTAATCTCAACGAGTCCCGGAGCCCCGGAGCTTCCAAAAGCTTGCGGGAATATTCATAAAGCCCGTTCACATCCGTCCGTTATCGGGCGGAACGACGCCGCGCACCGCCGCCGCGCCGCCACAAACACTATATTGAAAGAGATATGAGAAAATTACACTTTCACATATTTCTTTAGCGTCATTTTAATTCTCATTAAAATATTTAAAAGGCCAAAACGTTTTCTTTCCTTGCAATTGGCGACTGTGTAAGTCCGAGGCTATTGTTGACTATAGTGCTTAAGATATATAGGTACAGAAGCTGTTAGTGTACATTTATAAATAAATAAATAATTAAAAAAAACAGAGAGTAGGATTACAGCTTGTGAACTTCTAGTTTGTACAACAATAAAACACAACTCGACGTTTCGCAACGTATTATATTATTGTGAAAACCAAATTACACAGCAGAGTTTTTCTTCTGCGAGGAAACCTTGTAAATTACTTCGCTTTAGAAACAGTTCGCAAGTTTTTTCAAAGACTTTGCCTCTCGTTTTTTAGCACACAATAACAATTTTGTTTTTTAACTAAATTCCATTATATTAATTAAGTACCGCACGATGCTTAGGTACCTAGTTAATGTTAAACATAATATAATGTTCAAAGGTTGTAAAAGTACTAGATAAGCGCAAATTGCTGTGCCATGTAATTTCAGCTCTTCGAAACTTAATGAACCGATTATCTCTAGAAAAACTGCGCTTTTATAACCAAAATTAAGGTCGTAACTACACTAGTACAGCGCTGGTATTGCAAGCCGTCTCAAGTTTCCAATTACATCCCTCCCAGTTTAGCTAACTCATATAAAAGTTCTAACAACGCGTGTCCTTAACTAGGTCTTAGTTTAGCCACTATTATGACTTTAATCATACTAGTATGAGCGATGAACTCAGATATATGTAGGTATTTACATCTAGAACGTGGGACTGCGCTAGAATATCTTTCAAATAAAACAACACACTGAGAACCACATTTATTTTCATTGAAATGATTTCTGAACCTTCCTCCTTCATTACAATGATCTACATTTTCGAAATAAATCTGTAACAAGGTTGAAAGCGATCCCACGGACTACGGAGTCACATCATATATATTCAACGTGATTTGTGAAGTGCACGCTCACTGATTACCGATGCAATCGTATCACTGAAAAATCGTTTCAATTTTGTATCTGTGCTCGTGCGGAAAATGTCCGCACGGAGCGAACAGTAATATGCCATTACCATCATAACAACGTTACTCTCGACTTAATTCCGCTCCCGGCGCTCTGCCGGCCGGGCGGCTTCACTAATTTCTCTTATGCGCACCGCCCACCGTCAAAACCCAATCTAAGCGCCTATCGAACACAACAGATATTTGTTTATAGCACACACAACTTCTACGAAGCTTAACACAATGTAAACGGAAATTTTATCTCTAAGACAGGCATTATAATCTTCTGTAAACATGAAAACGTCTACACAATGGAGGCAGAACTAGCGTTTAAACCGACGTCTATAGAGAGACGGTAAAGCGTTGTCTATAAATCCTCTGAAATCCCTAAGGAGCGTCAATGCTTCCTCCACAATGGCGCACGTGAGAGCTGCCGGCCGACAGCCGACATTCAAAGGAGCTATTATTAAAGGAATACGTCGATGAGGTCAATTAGGAATCGACGTCATTGCAGCGTCGATGGATCGCATTAGACAGTCCGTTATTCAGGCGCTGATAAAATTGATTACTGATGATTCTTGAGTAAGAGAACGGGAAAAATAGTTGTTTTCGACACTTTTTATACATTAGCTGTAACTAGGTACTTACCTACTAAATTTTAATTACGTTTACGACCAGAAAAACGCAAAACTGAAACGCATCAACTTTAAATTGAAATTTCCTCACGTTGTAGAGTCTCTTTAAATCCCTTTATACATCAAAGAATTCAAGCGGTAGACTGCTATTGAAATCCCAAGTGAGCATCAATGCCTATTGCCACGTCGCTTATCTACAATATACGGCATGAAAGCTGAAGGCGCAGGCAGCGCGGCACGGAGGGGAAGACATTTCAAAGGAGTGCCTTACTGCATCGGATGAACAATTAAAGCAATCGGCAGACATGATTAACATTTCTGAACGTGGAGTATTGATGCTTTATTTAAGTCATCTGTTCGTATCAATAAAAACAATTGACTAATATCATGACTCCGTTAGAATCGAGACGTAGAATTCAAAGACCCAATCAAGACTTGCTGTCAAAGATGCGGGCATCGTTTAGCTTTGTGTTTATCAAATCTACCGACTATTACGTTTATGATCGCCTATCGATAGCGTTCAATTTAGCGATGTTTTCTATTCATCAAGAATAATCGAGATAGCGGCTCCATGTCTCGCTTTCAGAGGTGAGCTGACAATCGTTGTGACAGACAGACGGTGGCAGGGCGCGCCAGGCACGCCACGGGGGACCTTATCCCACTGACATTTTATTATTTTTATGCTAATTCGAACAGTAAAATAAAAAGTAATTTGGCATCTCTGTCCTTGTTGAAATGTTGCGCCGTGATATACATCGGTCATCTTTATGTACGAGCAATTTTGCACTATTCATAATTTCTCGTCTCGTACCTACATTATAAACACTGTTAAGTCAGTACATCTGCCGCTCATGACGAAGCAGTATTCTAAAATCTGTAGGCACGATTAAGATTATGGGCATATTTCAAGAAATCAGAAAGGAAAGGACACTTATATATGATTGATTAAACGTACTGAGACAACTTCGTGCACATTTCCGTAGAACTTTATGACGCCGTCGTAGAACAACTTCTTAGGTAGATTTTTATTGTGAAGATCACAAAAGACTGCTGTGGTACACATTCTGATAGTAAAGACGTCTAATATGATACAACAGAAAATATACGCGGTAATAAAGACATACTCGACCAACAAAGTTACTCGCTTTGTCCTGTTTGTAACATCTTTTGCAGCAATAAAGTGTAACGTCTGCAGGGCTGTACACGGACGAATAATTTTAATAGCTCGCTGACAGATTATTTCAGAAAATTAAATTTTAGCTCGTTGGACACAGCCCATAAAATTCGTGCTTACAAATCTGTTTGTTATGACATCGTAACGAGATTATGTCCGTTTCGCAGTGAAGACGTCTCGCGTCGCCATGTCGTCACAATATCGCATGTTTTATTATTTCACGCAATAAACGCAGTCTCTACCACGCCGCGCGCCTCTGCTAAATTATACAGAAACATTTTAATGTGAATATCGAACGCGCATCATGACAGTTTATTACCAATAAATATAACAATGGAACTTATTTATAGGGAATAAAGATTTCATGAACTCATGCGGGTGTCAATCTCCTATATAGATACGTGCATTCGATAAATGAGTATAATAATAAAATGCTTTCATTGTAAGTTTTATATTGATGACAAAATTAACAATGACATCCTGAAAATACATTCGAAATGATACCTCCAGGATTACTATCTGATATAGGTATTTGCAATAATAAATATCTGCTTTTATCATTCATTGTGTTGAACAACGCTTCAGATCTAATATAAAACATATCATCTACAAAATCTGTTACCTATTGATAAAGCTGTTTGATAAAGATCGATTTCTAAAAGCCGTAGATTTTGTTTATTTCATATTCCTAATAAAGCAAGTATAAAAGCGGGATTTTTCCAGCAAAGAAAGCTGGAATTTCCCCGGCAAGGTTATGAAAAAGTGCCGCGAGACCGTAAAGGCGTAGGCGTGACCCAGGGCATTGTTATGTGAAGGCGAGCACGTGATCACGTGCCCTCGCCAGCTCCCGCTTGCTCACGTGTCCACAGTTCACCCCTCGACTCAGACTGTAGGCTTCTGTTTGCTCTGAACTCCTTCAAACTGACCCACCAATAAACAACGTGCCGCGAAGTCCTTCAAAACCACTACAAACTTATTTGCGTACTCACGTGTTTCATTTAAATGAAAATTATTACGGAGCTGACCTCGTTTCGTAAAAAAATTGGGCATTTGTTGGCTTCATCCTCGAGAACTTTGGTATTGGATGAAGACTGTACAATTCTTAGTCCAGCAATAAGGAGCAAGCTTAACCTCATTAATTATAAAAAATCGAATGTTTAGAACAGAAATAAAATAATCAATACACTTAGTTACTTGGCTAGGCACAGAGTTAATTAAAATGCATGTGCGTACCCGAGGTCTAAGTGTGTGTAAAGTTTGTCCCCTAACATACGTAGCTCCGGACGTGTGTGGATTTGATTATCAGATAATTAGTGTAATGGGGTGTAAAGATACATGACACGCGTGACGTGACCGCTCCAGGAGGCCGCGTCGATAACCGATGTTACACAAATCGTACTATCCAAACATTGACTGGATACAGATGAACATTTCGACTAACTATCTAATTAATATCAAACGTTATCCAACTTTGGATGCTATCACCAAGATTATATTAATCTACACTAGGCCGCAAAGAAAGCGGGTCGATTATACAAAATGCGATAGCTTTTAAAATATTTGAGCAATCCTTTTAAAATAAAAACTAAATCAAAGTGTATTTCATTACAAATATATAAAGAAGTTTTATATTTCTTTTTGTTGATTGTATTAAAAACCATAAATAAAAAAATAAAGATCATTTTTAAAATTTTAACAACTTTGAAAGTATTTGTTTTGCTTTTGTTTTTGTTTATAAATACGAGTATGGCATTCTTGTGCAGAAATTCATTATTCTGATCGAATTCAATTAAAAACATGTCGCTAACCCCTGAAAAGTGTACCAGAATTCTGACAATGCTTGAAGACGGGCGCAGTCAGCGTTATACAGTGAGAACTGTGGGTGTGTCGTTATCAACCGTTCAAAGGGATTTGAAGAGACTGGATCCAATATTCGCACAGGTTGAACAGGGTGCAAGACAGCGCGGGAGGATCGATATATCGTGTCAACAATGTTGAGAAATCGATTTCAAACGGCTGTAGAACTAAAAAAATCTTTTTCATGCTGGAGGGAGCTATCCGAGCACGTGTACAGTGAGGTGGCATCTTGCTGAAGCAAACTTGAAGCCATTTAGACCTGCAAATGGTCCAAGATTCGAAAGGCAGCACCGAAATTCAAGGCTGAGTTACGCTAGAGAACACTTTAATTGGACTCTGGATGACTGGTCAAGAGTAATGTTTTCGGACGAGTCGAGGTTCATGCTATACACGCATGATGGGAGTGCAGTGCAATACAAAACATTAAATGAGTAAAAATCGCATATTTGATACCGTAGCACATTTTTCGAAATCTAGTGAAAATGGTAATTTTTCCTTAAATTACTCTTACCTATTCAAAATAAACATAATAGTCTTGTAGTTTTATGACATTGATTTATGCACTATAAAATTGTCTATAATAAGTCAATAAAATTGTATATATTTCATAAAGCTATCTCCAATATTTTGGATGTTATTGAGGTTTTTGTTTCCGACCCGCTTTCTTTGCGGCCCAGTGTGTATTACCACTGATACCTACGTTAAATTCCCTCGTGCAGTTTGACCACACTCATTATTTTGGGCTGACATAACAACATTAACTTCGAAATGCGGTTGCGAGTTTCATCCAAGGCTTGCAATTAACTAGTTGGCTGATATAGTGCGTGCACGAGCGGCGGCCCATGTTAATATGGCAATAATAAATTTCGAGCGGTTTCCATCCGCCGCCGTCCGAGTGTTCTGGGGCAGCCGGCACATTAAAAAGACTCGATGAATTATTTTGCACATATCATTTCATTAGTGCTATACCTACGTCGCTGCTGCCTAGAGACGTGCATACTGCCGCTCAAGTGAATTACGCCGACTTCGAAATATTAGTACGGTCCTATTCCGCGTTATCTCTCTAATTTCCCCGGTGCCCCCAAATAATTATATTAAAATAATAGAAGAGCTCCGGGCGGCAGCCGCGTTGGTTAATTTTAATTACCCGCGGATACCATATTTTATCCGGCAAATTGTGTTGTACAAATATAGACTGAAAGCTGACCACGACACTAGCGGTTTGGTGCACTTGCCGATACAGCTGAATAATGCGAGCCGCTACAGCTCATCCATTACGGTTTTAATAACCTCGCGACAAATATCCGCTTAGTGGTATTAAGCTCGGACTAGATCTCTAATTAAAACCTGTGCGGACCTAATGAGGTCCCTGTGTTGTACATGACAACGCATAAATCCCGTGTAATGAACGCAGCGAGCGTTAAATAGAGCCGAGTCACTCAAATTGTCCACAATGCGATTATTCCATTACTCGAAAGCTGTCCAGCCGCAGTACACACAACACAGCTCTGAAATGGGGTACGTCCAGCCCCATGCCACTCACACACGAGTACAATACCTACGTAACGCCGCGTCCCTTTACGTAATGACCACTCTCGTCAACAGCTATTAAGTGAAGGCTCACTATTTTATTATTAGGACTTACAGACTTCTATACTCTTAAAAGTTGTAGAAACAACAATGTATGATAACTTTTGTTGAGTAATTCATTGGTGTTAGGTTTTCGTGACCAAAGTTGCGTGTATTACTTTTCAGTAACTTTTACAGTTAGACAAGTAAAGAAATAGCAGTTTCTTTTTGCATTCAAGAGTCATTAGTTATAATTTTATAAATCATAAAGAGTTTTAGGTGTATAATCTAATAGGTAACGTGCTTATAGATTTTGAGAAAACAGTTAAAATTAAGAGTACATATAAGATTTGACTAACGTTAAGCCAAGATATGACTTCAGGAATGAACTGAACTAATATCTTTAAGAAAATGTGATAAATACCTCTTCAATTGAGGCAGATAGCCAGTTTGAAAATACACCTAGCTGTCTACCTAAATTAATTAAATGAGGTATTTATCACATTTTCCTAAAGATAATAAAGTTAAGGTAAATCAAGTTAAAGTCACTCTTTTCAAAGCTTTCTGTCAGTCTTTGGACCCGTTTTACGCAGAGGACATAGAGCGATCTGCGTGTCCAATATAATAACGCGTTTAGGATACTGTTGGGGCTGTCGTGGCGTGTAGTGCGTCTACAATGTTTGCGGAGGCGCGCACAGGTGATTTTTACGCCATACTAAGAAATAGGACCGCCTCCATAGCCGGCTACGCGCCACCTACCACCGGTCTCCTGAGCGTGTTCTCATATCGGTGGGACTCCCCTCTGCTGCGCCACTGGTTAAAAATCCATACCAGTTGATATTTAAGTATTACTAACACTAGTTATTAAGTTATTTTGTTGATACTAACTCTATGGACTCAATGTCTGAAATAAAGAATTTGAATTTGAATTACATACAGCCGCCTGCAATAATCCAATTACACTACCTAATCCGAAAACGAAACCACAAGTTTTGCAGCCGCGTTTGCGATCTTAGACTTCAGCAGTCGATCTTGATATACAAAGGAACATTTCGCTTAAACTTAACGCATTCCTTTGTTTCGTGGCTTATACTTCAAATTATGGCGAATTCTATAGTAATGAATTGAAATAATATGGTGTGTTTTTTTATAATAAGTGTCTGTCTCTGTTTCTTTTCATATGTTCGGTGATTTAATGTCATGTTATTTTGTCTCCAGCTTGTCTTCGGCGCGGCGGCCATCACAGCTGGACCCTTACATGACTCGAGCCGTGCTGTCACGAGCGCTCGATGTCTGGGCCCAAGCATCCCGCCTAACCTTCACAGAAGTCAACTCCGATGAGGCTGACATCGTTGTTTCCTTTGCCAGGTGAGTCGAAAGAAATTATAACTTTAGACAGTGACCGTTAGTTAGTCCAACATCCCCGCAACATGTTAAGTTCTGGAGGAAGATTATCCCGTAGCTAGGTGGACCTGTCACGTACAATATTTGAATAAAGCTGATGTGGATGTTATGATGATGATTTGGTGTGGTACCACACACACACCACAGTGTGTGTGCTATCCACTTAATGAAGATGTTAAACGTTACAAATTGTATACAGCGTGTAACGGAAAGGGGGTATCAACCCTGAAGGAGGTGAATGTGCTCATGAAACTCAACAACTTTCCCCAAAGAACATAGGTAGAAATATGAAAAAAAAATTTGGCCCTCCCATAGTAAATCAATCAGCTGGTAGTCAGTTTTGTAAGGGAGGGCCAAATTTTTTTTTCATATTTCGACCTATGTTCTTTGGGGAAAGTTGTTGAGTTTCATGAGCACATTCACCTCCTTCAAGGTTGATACCCCCCTTCCGTTACACGCTGTATATTAGGAGTGTAGGGCAGTTTAGGACACTTGAATTCACTAACTAGGTATAGATACTTACAAAAAACTAACGATGAATTTTAACAAAACTCAATACAGTTGCCATCAGAACAATCTGTAAATAAAAACAACGCAATAGTATTGAGTTTTGTAATTTTAGCACATGTAGATACGTAGGTAGAGTCCTCAAATTCCTTTTTTGCATACAAAGAAAATATCTCTCTTCGCAACAAACAAAATTGGCAGACTTCTTTAAATATCCCCAAGCTTGATTTATTGTGTTGATAATAAATAATAATCAACTGAGGATTTACAGAAACGTCCTATCCATTTTAAGGGGATTTGCGATCTTCTCGTGCGGGGCATAAGAATAGGGTCGGACACTGCTCAAGCCAAACTGAACACTATAGCGTTCACTTAACGTATAAAATAACTACAGTATACAATGAGCAAACCCGTTTTTCTTAAAATCAAATAAGATTTTGATAGAAGAAAAATTTAAGATTTCAAAAGAAGGACAGATTAACCAGAAAAGATCATTTCAAAATCAAAGGGAGATATTCAGCTCTCGCGGTAGTTAATACTTTCTTACTAACTGCTCAATAAAATTCTGAAGAATAGAATAGAATAGAATAGAATACTCTTTATTATGTACACCATATAGATTACAGACATAAATATAGAAATTTTACAAAGGGTGACACAATGGGCGGTCTTATCGCTAAGAGCGATCTTTTAAAGACAACCGTTGGATGGATTGAAAAGGGAAGGAGAGACAAATACTGTAGGTAGTCTGTGGTGTACTATTTACACGATAAAATAAATACATACATAAAGTATATTATACCAATCTAAATAAATATATACAAAAGAAGAAGAAGAAGTGTTTTCAGTCATTCCGATAGATATACTAGACTTCAAGTTAAATTCAGAACGTTCGCTCACTTATTATAATAGCTCGTGGGAAGCCCCGATCATGACTCGCTTTCATTCAAAGGAGACGTGGCGCTAAATCCATTTCTATCCAATTGTACCCGACGAAAATAAGACTGAGTTTATTGAGAACTACAGGTATGTCAGAAATTTTATAATCTCAAAATTATACTATAAATTTTCTTATGTGAGATTATTTTCATGGCTACGATACACTGAAACGATACTATTTTAGAAGTTCAGAAAAATTTTATATAAGTTAATAACAAAAGTATCATAGTAAACAGATACGACGGCGACAAACGAAGCTAACCCTGACAAACGACGCAAAGTTTCCGACAGGAGCCTCATATTGAATGAGAGGGTGAAGTTTCACTTATTAGATCACCGTAAACGGCGATATTGGAAAGGAGCGGCGACAAAAACCTCAACACTGGACATATTGCGACCACCATATTGCGGTGAGCGCTGCAAACTTGCAGCGGCAGGCGACAACTTCACCGCACTCTGCATAAAATTTTCTTTTTTCTCCGTGCTCCGGGAGCGTCTCATTTTGTGAGTTGAGGCTGCCGTGGTAGCGTGGTCACGTCACGAGCTCACTTTTATTACTTGCTGTCGAATCAATGAGAAGTTTGCTCACGACTTCCGATATATTATTCGATAATGCTTTTCGACATGCGATACATTCTGTATACACTTCAGTTTGCTGGTTTAAGTTTTACTTTGAACGTTTCAGGTAGGTAAGGTGTATTTGAAATTAAGTTTCACGCGTTTCCCTCGCTTAGAAATTATTGTTTTACTTCAGAAATAAGTTAGCTACAACAGATGTAAATAATATAGGTTTATATTAACGCATGAGGCTTTAGATTATTAAAGCCGTCTCTACGATAGAGGAGAGTATCAAATGCTACACCGTGGGTACCTGCCTCGGATTTTATGCGTGCCGTTAACTTATATTACACTCTATAAAAGTCTTCCGTTTCCTACTATATCTACAGCAAAGTTGTCTTCCAATGATATAGAAACCGATATAAAGACACTTGTAGGTAGGTATCTGATAGTTAATGTAGAAGTCGTTGTTTAAAAGAGTAATTACAAGCTAGGTGTATGTAACTGCTCTAATATACTCTAACCACCCTAATTAATTGTTTTTCTTGAGATGATGAGATAACTCCCTGAACCCAAATAAATCTATTTGAGTGTGACGTAATAACATCTGCCGATCAAGTTAGTACTTATAGATAGGTACCTTGGCCACATGAGTAGATATTCCGTTTATGTACTCATGTGTCTTGGCTCTGATGATCGTCGGTTACGAGGGAATCCCCACACAATGCGATGGATTTTCAGTCAATGTTGAATAGGAAAAATATTTAAAATGATAGCTTAGTACTTAATATATACAACGTGTATCGTTAAATGCGCAAAAACCTGAAAATAGTTTGATCAGAATAACGAGCAGAATTAATTGAACCACTTTTTAAAATAGGTCACATTTTTCAAAAAATCTTCATTAAAAACGTTGCCGTGTCTATTTATTAATGGGGTCAAGCAAGCCAATTTCAGCGCGGCGCAGCGGCGCGGTGACGACTCCTCCCTCGATAAAGCGTCGTCGCAGACGCAAGAAACGATCAGAATGGCCAGTAAAACTAAAACAGCACATAAAACCTTTACAATTTCTTTAATGACTTATTTTCTCTCTGAAATATGTCAATTGAATTTAAAATTTGTTGGGATGTCTGAGGTTTTGCGCATTTAACGTTACACGGTGTATAATAGATATATGAATTATCTTCAGTAGGTAAAAATAAATCATTGGAATACTGAATATCTGACTGAATATAGGTAAATGGTAGATACACCACAGACTACCTGAGTAGGTATTTTGTCTCCTTCTCTCTTTAATCCATCCGAAGGTTGTCATTAAAATATCGCTTTTAGCGATAATACCACTGTATGTCACCATAATTATGTAAAATTTCTACATTTATATCTGTAACTCATATGGCGTACATGCCTAATAACAAGTATTCTAGCTATCTATCTAAAACTGTTACCTAAATATTATTAGAAGCAGAAAACCCAGTTGAGACAAATATTATTTATTTATAGATAGATTCTATATTTTCATCTAATGCTATTTCCATATTATTCAAATAAAATCAACCTTATCACATATGTATGCATACAAAGAGGTACCTTAATCAATAAATATATGGCTTGCGTGAAAAACTTCTGTTTTCATAGATCTACAAAATAATGATACACAACATAAACATGTAATATTTAGCTGATAGGAATTCTGTGCGATATTTTATTATGTAATATGAAACGATTCTATCATCACTTCATTGGGCTGGAACGCTGAGAGTGATTGCACATAGCGCAGTACCCTACACTATGCGTGTACCAGATTTATTACACTCATAAACTGTAATATTGCCCAAGTAATAAAGGATACGTACAACTTAACTGCGTTCTCCAACTCACGAATGATATAAGTGCAATCACTGGCTGCTATCATACGCTTATATACAATACTTTAGTTCTCATGCATTTAGACATGTAATGTATATTTTATGGACCAATTTCAAGTGAAGAACTTTATATTTCTTTTATATTTGGCTTTATGCCTGTAAGTTTTGACTTTATTGTATCTTTATAATAAAAAAAAGGATATTTGAAGTATAATATACATTGACCCGTTTCATATCCGCACACATTGGGTTCAGGCGCGGTTGCTAAGGGCAGATACCAACACGGCAATAAATCATCCCCCAAACTCGGAAACTTTCCATTCCGAACCCATTATATTTGACGGCGTATGTCAGCGAGACACTTCCTCATTCCACTACCTTACCTTTGTGAAGGCACTCAATAAAAGTGCTGTCATTACGAACAAGATATTGTAGATTTCAAAACACAGATTGCGTTTTTCTATTGCTTTTCAAATCTTCACAGAAAAGGAAAGAAACATAAAGTGGCCTCCCGATGCTACCAGTAGGTACGGCGGGCGGTGTTAAAATCGCTCCGGGAATATTCCACTGCGGCTCTTATTACCTAAGCAACTTAGAAACCGAGCGAGCATAATAATAGCCGTACTAAGGACAGGAATATTTTTCCTATTAACGCACCCCACCCATATCGGTTAATGGCAGAACTTTCACATGGAAACTCAATAACGCAACGGTCAGCTAATATCGCGTGAAATATGCATGGGTGAGGTCCTTCCGTTGTTTTGTTGGCGCGAAAAATGATTAGGTGGGTACTGGGTAGTAGCTGAGCGTAGGACCCCCGGGACGCAAGTTTGATTGCTCTGCAGACTCCATCCACTCTATCCATTGTTGTTTGTTGCGAGATGAATACATTACTTCGGCATGGCTGTTTTCATCAACAGTAAAAGCTTAATGCAACTTTGTCATGTTACCTACGGTGTTATTTTATCTGTGCTTAATCCCTTTTCTGTTTTGTTTGAAACAGACGTTACCATGACGACGCTTATCCGTTTGACGGCCGGGGCTCGATCCTAGCGCACGCGTTCTTCCCCGGCACTGGTCGCGGCGGAGACGCACACTTCGACGATGATGAGTTATGGCTGCTGCAACCAAGAGACGACGATGAAGAAGGTAAATACTTACACTTATTCCCATGTTCAGGAAATCAGCACATTGACATTATTATCTCATTTCATCACAATCTTCCTCACATTCTGGCCCGTGCACTCTGCACGGGCCAGAATGTATATGATTGCCTTTGTTAGTTCGAACTTATGTAGCTAGGTAGTAATTTTATACTTTCCTTATAAACGTGTTTATTGTGTATACACACTTGAGCACATTGGTGAGTCAACCGCACATCGGTGACAACAATTTAACATTAATATAACCTTTATGTCGTAGCACTGAGGGTGGTTTTAGTACTGCAAGTTTTACCACTGAAACTGTACGTAGGTACTTTGTACCTCCACAAGAATTAAATTAATTTTGTGTTTGTTCAGTGGCTCTAATAAAAGAATATAGATAGGTACGTAGAGTAATATAAATGGTACGTAATTAACAGATTTCCGATGAATTTGCAGAGCTTCCGTGAAAAGTTCACGTGTAGCTCGGAAATGAGCATGTTGCGGTCAGCCATGTTTTGACATGCAAATGTCGAAAGCGCCGGAATACGCTGTTCACCTTCGTTGCGCACATAGTTACACACGCCCACGTTTTGCCTTTTGTAAGCTGAGTGTTAAATACACGCTTAGCGAGGATATTATTCCTGATTTACAGCTGTCAGGCTTAAATAACTTGCCATTAGACTATCATAATTATATCTATATATCTATATCTATACCTAATCACCTTTATGCTTAGGTTGCTTCCAAATAAAGTCTAAGATTTTTTGTGGACCATTTGATTCCACAAGCTTTTCCTGACGTCATCTTTGAATCCGACATAATGCATATTCAAAACATTTAAGGAGTTACATATATCAACTACAGGCAATTGCGGCTTTTGGCAATTCTCGCAGCGTTACGGAACTTCATAGAGCTATCAGAATTACGTCACAGAATTAATGCACATGCTATAGGAACATTGCGAAGCGAGCCAAGTGTGGTCGTCGCATGTATAGTGTAAACACGGCAGCATCCGATAGGTGGCGACCGCAGCGATTACCGCGCAGCTCCGCACTGTGCACACGTGATAATTAATGCACATGCTATAGGAACATTGCGAAGCGAGCCAAGTGTGGTCGTCGCATGTATAGTGTAAACACGGCAGCATCCGATAGGTGGCGACCGCAGCGATTACCGCGCAGCTCCGCACTGTGCACACGTGATAATTAATGCACATGCTATAGGAACATTGCGAAGCGAGCCAAGTGTGGTCGTCGCATGTATAGTGTAAACACGGCAGCATCCGATAGGTGGCGACCGCAGCGATTACCGCGCAGCTCCGCACTGTGCACACGTGATAATTAATGCACATGCTATAGGAACATTGCGAAGCGAGCCAAGTGTGGTCGTCGCATGTATAGTGTAAACACGGCAGCATCCGATAGGTGGCGACCGCAGCGATTACCGCGCAGCTCCGCACTGTGCACACGTGATAATTAATGCACATGCTATAGGAACATTGCGAAGCGAGCCAAGTGTGGTCGTCGCATGTATAGTGTAAACACGGCAGCATCCGATAGGTGGCGACCGCAGCGATTACCGCGCAGCTCCGCACTGTGCACACGTGATAATTAATGCACATGCTATAGGAACATTGCGAAGCGAGCCAAGTGTGGTCGTCGCATGTATAGTGTAAACACGGCAGCATCCGATAGGTGGCGACCGCAGCGATTACCGCGCAGCTCCGCACTGTGCACACGTGATAATTAATGCACATGCTATAGGAACATTGCGAAGCGAGCCAAGTGTGGTCGTCGCATGTATAGTGTAAACACGGCAGCATCCGATAGGTGGCGACCGCAGCGATTACCGCGCAGCTCCGCACTGTGCACACGTGATAATTAATGCACATGCTATAGGAACATTGCGAAGCGAGCCAAGTGTGGTCGTCGCATGTATAGTGTAAACACGGCAGCATCCGATAGGTGGCGACCGCAGCGATTACCGCGCAGCTCCGCACTGTGCACACGTGATAATTAATGCACATGCTATAGGAACATTGCGAAGCGAGCCAAGTGTGGTCGTCGCATGTATAGTGTAAACACGGCAGCATCCGATAGGTGGCGACCGCAGCGATTACCGCGCAGCTCCGCACTGTGCACACGTGATAATTAATGCACATGCTATAGGAACATTGCGAAGCGAGCCAAGTGTGGTCGTCGCATGTATAGTGTAAACACGGCAGCATCCGATAGGTGGCGACCGCAGCGATTACCGCGCAGCTCCGCACTGTGCACACGTGATAATTAATGCACATGCTATAGGAACATTGCGAAGCGAGCCAAGTGTGGTCGTCGCATGTATAGTGTAAACACGGCAGCATCCGATAGGTGGCGACCGCAGCGATTACCGCGCAGCTCCGCACTGTGCACACGTGATAATTAATGCACATGCTATAGGAACATTGCGAAGCGAGCCAAGTGTGGTCGTCGCATGTATAGTGTAAACACGGCAGCATCCGATAGGTGGCGACCGCAGCGATTACCGCGCAGCTCCGCACTGTGCACACGTGATAATTAATGCACATGCTATAGGAACATTGCGAAGCGAGCCAAGTGTGGTCGTCGCATGTATAGTGTAAACACGGCAGCATCCGATAGGTGGCGACCGCAGCGATTACCGCGCAGCTCCGCACTGTGCACACGTGATAATTAATGCACATGCTATAGGAACATTGCGAAGCGAGCCAAGTGTGGTCGTCGCATGTATAGTGTAAACACGGCAGCATCCGATAGGTGGCGACCGCAGCGATTACCGCGCAGCTCCGCACTGTGCACACGTGATAATTAATGCACATGCTATAGGAACATTGCGAAGCGAGCCAAGTGTGGTCGTCGCATGTATAGTGTAAACACGGCAGCATCCGATAGGTGGCGACCGCAGCGATTACCGCGCAGCTCCGCACTGTGCACACGTGATAATTAATGCACATGCTATAGGAACATTGCGAAGCGAGCCAAGTGTGGTCGTCGCATGTATAGTGTAAACACGGCAGCATCCGATAGGTGGCGACCGCAGCGATTACCGCGCAGCTCCGCACTGTGCACACGTGATAATTAATGCACATGCTATAGGAACATTGCGAAGCGAGCCAAGTGTGGTCGTCGCATGTATAGTGTAAACACGGCAGCATCCGATAGGTGGCGACCGCAGCGATTACCGCGCAGCTCCGCACTGTGCACACGTGATAATTAATGCACATGCTATAGGAACATTGCGAAGCGAGCCAAGTGTGGTCGTCGCATGTATAGTGTAAACACGGCAGCATCCGATAGGTGGCGACCGCAGCGATTACCGCGCAGCTCCGCACTGTGCACACGTGATAATTAATGCACATGCTATAGGAACATTGCGAAGCGAGCCAAGTGTGGTCGTCGCATGTATAGTGTAAACACGGCAGCATCCGATAGGTGGCGACCGCAGCGATTACCGCGCAGCTCCGCACTGTGCACACGTGATAATTAATGCACATGCTATAGGAACATTGCGAAGCGAGCCAAGTGTGGTCGTCGCATGTATAGTGTAAACACGGCAGCATCCGATAGGTGGCGACCGCAGCGATTACCGCGCAGCTCCGCACTGTGCACACGTGATAATTAATGCACATGCTATAGGAACATTGCGAAGCGAGCCAAGTGTGGTCGTCGCATGTATAGTGTAAACACGGCAGCATCCGATAGGTGGCGACCGCAGCGATTACCGCGCAGCTCCGCACTGTGCACACGTGATAATTAATGCACATGCTATAGGAACATTGCGAAGCGAGCCAAGTGTGGTCGTCGCATGTATAGTGTAAACACGGCAGCATCCGATAGGTGGCGACCGCAGCGATTACCGCGCAGCTCCGCACTGTGCACACGTGATAATTAATGCACATGCTATAGGAACATTGCGAAGCGAGCCAAGTGTGGTCGTCGCATGTATAGTGTAAACACGGCAGCATCCGATAGGTGGCGACCGCAGCGATTACCGCGCAGCTCCGCACTGTGCACACGTGATAATTAATGCACATGCTATAGGAACATTGCGAAGCGAGCCAAGTGTGGTCGTCGCATGTATAGTGTAAACACGGCAGCATCCGATAGGTGGCGACCGCAGCGATTACCGCGCAGCTCCGCACTGTGCACACGTGATAATTAATGCACATGCTATAGGAACATTGCGAAGCGAGCCAAGTGTGGTCGTCGCATGTATAGTGTAAACACGGCAGCATCCGATAGGTGGCGACCGCAGCGATTACCGCGCAGCTCCGCACTGTGCACACGTGATAATTAATGCACATGCTATAGGAACATTGCGAAGCGAGCCAAGTGTGGTCGTCGCATGTATAGTGTAAACACGGCAGCATCCGATAGGTGGCGACCGCAGCGATTACCGCGCAGCTCCGCACTGTGCACACGTGATAATTAATGCACATGCTATAGGAACATTGCGAAGCGAGCCAAGTGTGGTCGTCGCATGTATAGTGTAAACACGGCAGCATCCGATAGGTGGCGACCGCAGCGATTACCGCGCAGCTCCGCACTGTGCACACGTGATAATTAATGCACATGCTATAGGAACATTGCGAAGCGAGCCAAGTGTGGTCGTCGCATGTATAGTGTAAACACGGCAGCATCCGATAGGTGGCGACCGCAGCGATTACCGCGCAGCTCCGCACTGTGCACACGTGATAATTAATGCACATGCTATAGGAACATTGCGAAGCGAGCCAAGTGTGGTCGTCGCATGTATAGTGTAAACACGGCAGCATCCGATAGGTGGCGACCGCAGCGATTACCGCGCAGCTCCGCACTGTGCACACGTGATAATTAATGCACATGCTATAGGAACATTGCGAAGCGAGCCAAGTGTGGTCGTCGCATGTATAGTGTAAACACGGCAGCATCCGATAGGTGGCGACCGCAGCGATTACCGCGCAGCTCCGCACTGTGCACACGTGATAATTAATGCACATGCTATAGGAACATTGCGAAGCGAGCCAAGTGTGGTCGTCGCATGTATAGTGTAAACACGGCAGCATCCGATAGGTGGCGACCGCAGCGATTACCGCGCAGCTCCGCACTGTGCACACGTGATAATTAATGCACATGCTATAGGAACATTGCGAAGCGAGCCAAGTGTGGTCGTCGCATGTATAGTGTAAACACGGCAGCATCCGATAGGTGGCGACCGCAGCGATTACCGCGCAGCTCCGCACTGTGCACACGTGATAATTAATGCACATGCTATAGGAACATTGCGAAGCGAGCCAAGTGTGGTCGTCGCATGTATAGTGTAAACACGGCAGCATCCGATAGGTGGCGACCGCAGCGATTACCGCGCAGCTCCGCACTGTGCACACGTGATAATTAATGCACATGCTATAGGAACATTGCGAAGCGAGCCAAGTGTGGTCGTCGCATGTATAGTGTAAACACGGCAGCATCCGATAGGTGGCGACCGCAGCGATTACCGCGCAGCTCCGCACTGTGCACACGTGATAATTAATGCACATGCTATAGGAACATTGCGAAGCGAGCCAAGTGTGGTCGTCGCATGTATAGTGTAAACACGGCAGCATCCGATAGGTGGCGACCGCAGCGATTACCGCGCAGCTCCGCACTGTGCACACGTGATAATTAATGCACATGCTATAGGAACATTGCGAAGCGAGCCAAGTGTGGTCGTCGCATGTATAGTGTAAACACGGCAGCATCCGATAGGTGGCGACCGCAGCGATTACCGCGCAGCTCCGCACTGTGCACACGTGATAATTAATGCACATGCTATAGGAACATTGCGAAGCGAGCCAAGTGTGGTCGTCGCATGTATAGTGTAAACACGGCAGCATCCGATAGGTGGCGACCGCAGCGATTACCGCGCAGCTCCGCACTGTGCACACGTGATAATTAATGCACATGCTATAGGAACATTGCGAAGCGAGCCAAGTGTGGTCGTCGCATGTATAGTGTAAACACGGCAGCATCCGATAGGTGGCGACCGCAGCGATTACCGCGCAGCTCCGCACTGTGCACACGTGATAATTAATGCACATGCTATAGGAACATTGCGAAGCGAGCCAAGTGTGGTCGTCGCATGTATAGTGTAAACACGGCAGCATCCGATAGGTGGCGACCGCAGCGATTACCGCGCAGCTCCGCACTGTGCACACGTGATAATTAATGCACATGCTATAGGAACATTGCGAAGCGAGCCAAGTGTGGTCGTCGCATGTATAGTGTAAACACGGCAGCATCCGATAGGTGGCGACCGCAGCGATTACCGCGCAGCTCCGCACTGTGCACACGTGATAATTAATGCACATGCTATAGGAACATTGCGAAGCGAGCCAAGTGTGGTCGTCGCATGTATAGTGTAAACACGGCAGCATCCGATAGGTGGCGACCGCAGCGATTACCGCGCAGCTCCGCACTGTGCACACGTGATAATTTACACGGACAACGGACGGTTACAACGCCACTTCGAATTGTATTCGGCTAGCCATGTGTAAATATCCACCTTTATTCAACTGAACCCACACGTGCATAGAATATAGAGTGCCTTGCTGACCGATGATAACATGACGATTTTGATTGCGGAATAATCAGCTTTTGTCGGGAAATTTCTAGCGTAAGCCTCATCAATGTATGTTCACTGACGTACCTAGTTAACAGAATTTTATGTTACTTTTCAGGAACTTCACTTTTTGCGGTGGCTGCACACGAGTTTGGCCATTCGCTAGGTCTCAGTCATAGCTCTGTGAAGGGTGCGCTTATGTTTCCGTGGTATCAAGGCATTCAACCAAACTTTGTACTACCGGAGGACGACCGCAATGGCATTCAACAAATGTATGGTAAGCATCGTATTAGCCCAGCAGTCATCAACGTTATTATTAGTACACTGCTGAATTTAAAATATTCAAATTATCGTCATCTTAGGATTTTTTTTTAAATTAATCTTTTAATGCTTACTTTTCAGGACCTAAAAAGAGCACAAAATGGGCCAAAATACCATATTACCGCCCAGTAGTGCCACCACCTACTACGACGACGACCACCACAACTACCACCACCACGACCAGACGGCCGGTCCTCCATAATCACCACAACAGACATCCAGAACGGCCCCCCAGCCGGGGATATACCCCCTCCTATCCGCGTCCTCCCGCTAAATACCCTCACTATCCCGTCGACAGACCCAGCTATCACCCCGACCGACCACACTACCCCGACCGATCACATTACCCCGACCGCCGTCATCTCAACACGAGCGAAGATCATCCCCGTCGCACTAATCATCATCACACCTATCGCCCCACTGAAAGTACCCCCCACCCTACTACGTACCGCCCGCGCTACCCCTACGTGCACCCCGAGTACCCGAGTAATCCTAGAACTCATTATCCGAATGATCCGAGACAAGACAACCCGAGGAAACCGCACTACCCAGAGAAGACGACACAGCGAACGACGACCACGACTCCTGCGGACAAACCTGACACGTGTGATACGAGTTACGACGCAGTAGCGCTCATTCGTAACGAACTCTTCATATTTAAAAATAGAGTAAGTACTTATTATTTGCATCATATTCTTTGGATACTCATAGACCACTACAATTAACGGTAAATTGCCAACCAAAAAATGCTGATCTATCTAAACTTCCAATTTATTTTTCAGTACCATTGGAGGATAGGAGCTCAAGGGCTTTACGTTGGATATCCTATGGAAATAACAAGGATGTGGGCTAGTTTACCAAAGAACCTTACACACGTCGACGCAGTTTATGAAAGACCGGATCGGAAAATAGCTATTTTCATAGGTAAGACACATGAAAACTCAATCTTTCAATAGTTTTAGATCATTAAATCTGATCCAACCTCCACCATTCTACTATTTATATCTAAACTAAGGCTCATCTTATTATTAATTTCAGGTAAAGAGCTGTACTTGTTCGAAACACAAAATTTGCTACCGGGATACCCGAAACCATTATCAAAGTTTGGTCTGCCTGAAAGTTTGGACAAACTAGACGCTGCCATGGTTTGGGGTCACAACGGCAATACCTATTTTTACAGCGGAACTATGTATTGGAAGTGAGTTAATTTTATTGTTTTAAGTAGCATCATCACGCCTGTAGGTATTCTCCGAAAGCATAGGTCGCATAGTAGCTCGCCCATCATTTCGCAAGTTACGTACATAATTATGCTTAAGTTCCATTTACCGGGCATAAATCCAGACTCTGAGCAGCCGGTCGATTCTGTAAAAATCTCACCGTGAAAACTTGCGTGGAGTGAGCTGTCAGTGTCATCCCACTGATGCTAGGGATTGACCAAGCAAACGTTTACAATCATAATCGAGATTTTAATAGTATTTTTTTATGATAATTCTATTGATCATTTTATATAATTTCAAAGCTAGTATTTTAGTTGACAAAACGCACGTTTAATCCCACGTAGTTTGTGTGGGTGGCTTGATCACTTCACCCGCTTCACGAAATGTCGTGAATCGGGTGAAGCGATCGCACTGATTTGGCAAGACTAGTCTAGGAAAAAAAAGCAAAAAACCACATTGAGATTCTGACTGAGTTTCTGGTTTGACATTTTGTCTTAAAACCCCACAAAATAGTAATGCTTTGACAACTAAAATACTAGCGTTGAAATTATATAAAATTATCAATAGAATTAGCATAAAAATATTATTAAAATGTCGATTATGATTGTAAATGTATGCTTGGTCAATCCCTAGTATCAGGTGGGATGACACTGACAGCTCACTTCACCTAAGTTTTCACGGTGAGATGGTTACAGAATCACACTGCTGTACTTTAAGTTTCTAATCACATTTTTTTTATAAAATCGACACTAGCTAATTAAAACAAATAATTTGTTTCAGGTACGATGAAGAAAAAGGTCGCGTTGACTACGATTACCCTCGCAACATGGCTATGTGGAAAGGCGTGGGATACCATATCGACAGCGTGTTCCAATGGAAAGATGGTAAGGATCGACTCCTTTCAGCATTTACACCAAGAAAAAAAAAACACAACCCTCCTTATTTATGAATGAAATAAACTTATATTCTTTTTTACTTTTCCAGGTAAAACATACTTCTTCAAAGGCAAAGGTTTTTGGAAGTTCAACGACCTCCAGATGCGCGTTGAAAATGAAAAGCAGTTTTCATCGGCTACGTTCTGGATGGGATGCGCCACGGAGCGCACGGGACGCCGCGCTGGCTACAAGACGCCGCCCGCGCCCGGCTCAACACTACGCTCACCGAGTGCTGCAACTACTATTAATACCAATTTACTACCATTCTTATACTCTACACTTTTATTATTGACAACTTATATTAGGTACTGTTAATTATATTTTAACCTTACGTAATTTATTTCTATGACTGCAGCATATTAAAAGAAAGGAGTTTTGGGTCAAAAAGTTAGCATGCATACTACTAAACTATGTATATGAAATGTATACCTACTAAGTAACAGGAGTATGTATACATACTAAGTTCATAGTGTTGGCGCTTTAATCTGAGGGTTATTCTAATCTCAGTCTCAATCTGTCAAAAGTACTTACGTCTAAAATCCCTACATTTTTGACAAGTGTTTGACATTGACTGTCGCTGAGATGAGATTGTCACTAGATTTTAATAAATTTCTAATTACGGGAATTGGCCTGCTGGTTACCGACGGCATAGGTAATATATTAGATAGGTACCTACCTACGTAATGTACGGATAAGATTTGGGAACATTGTAAAATATTTAATGAGAGCTAAGAGCTTGACTTTACTTATTTCTACTCACTAACGCCTTTGTATATTTTTGCAACACTGAAAGGAAACGAATTATTACAAATGAACCGGTCATAATAAAGCTGCTGGGTTCCACAATCTAAAGAAATTATTATTATAATTGTAACGTTAACTGATAATACTTATGTACACAGACGCGTACCCACGTCGATAACAAGTACATATCGGAAACGTCTGAATTAAAAACTAGACTTAGTAACTATTGCGCAAAATGTCACTGCCTGTGTGTAGTATTACCAAAATATTATCTACAATACTATACTATTATTATTTAAATATAAGTATAATGTAATTAAGATAACTAAGATACTAAGTATTGATAAGAATTATTATTTCTATTATATTTGTACATTTTGATCTCATAACGATCGTGTGCTTGGTTTGTTAATGTCATGTAAGGTATGAAACACCATCCATTTAGCTTCTGTACAGTTTGTATTGTACTTCGATGTTTAATTGTTAACTTGGAAATCAGAGATAATTACGTTGTACCTATGTACTACAGTATTTAAGTAACAAATACTTTGTGTCATAGGTACTAGGTACCAACAACACATACTGCCTTAGTTATCTGATATTATAAGAATATGCATTTGTAGATTAATGTTGTAAAAATTGTACTCATTTACTTTATCACTTATTATATGTATTTCATCTATATAATAGTTGAGTAAATTATTTATAATATCTCTTATGCTGGTTAAAAGAGGTACACTTTAATTGTAATTTGTAAATGATATACCTAAGTGAATTAAATAATGGTTAAGTAAATATTATAGATGCCAATGGCGCCGATTCTCTTGTTCACAAACTAAACTAAATTTATGTTCAGTGCATCTTTTTCTTACTATTTCATTAAGAAAAGGACAGAAGATAAATATCAGTTTAGTCCTGTCAAATTAGACAGCGCCTGACGTAAATTGACGTATTTTTAGTAGGTAGCCAATTTCTTAGTCACGTCTAAACTTGTCCGTGGAGTAGGTATCTTAATTTGACAGGACTAAACTAATATTTATCTTCTGTCCTTTTCTTAAAGAAATAGAAAGAAAAAGATGCACTGAACTTAGATTTAGTGTAGTTTGTGAACAAGGGAATCGGCGCCATTATTAATCATTGCTAACTATACCTATACATTTTATCATATGATATATACATGTATTTTTTAACAAATGGCCTTATGTGTACTGTGAAAAAGCTAAGGAGAATGATGTATTATGAATTGTATAATCTGATTGTGTTGCCAATGTGGGAAAGAAAAAGTAAAACTTGGTAGAATGAAAATGGTGCTTATTATAGTTAGTCATTGTACAGAATAAATTCTCTTTGGATATTTTTGTATGTTGCTGTTGTGTCTTGAATCAATGTTTACCATAAAAGTCAATGATATACATACCTCTCCTTTTCCCTGTAATTCCTTGGAACAGAAATATATGTGAAACAATTACAGTACACAATCTTGTTGCAATCAGCAGCATGTTCATATTGAAGGAGTTAGAATAAATACTGCCAAGTGGTCCATAAGCTAGAGTGACTTGTACATAAAACAATGTTATACCTCTCGAGCCACTCAACATGTTAGTGTAATATAGGCTACCTACATTAGACTTTTATATTTTCTTTGGTCACAAATACATTTTAATAATAACTGTGATATTTACTTTTATAAAAAATGCCATGAAGTACTGGCGATAAAAAGGAATAAAAATTTCTAAAGTCTTTCTAAAATAATTACTCAATGAATAATTTTAGTTTAATGTAATATCTTATAAGTAATATTATAATGTTTAATAAAGAAAATTTCTATGATATTTTGTTCATCATTATCTTCCTCAAAACTCAATTTACCTATGCACTTATTCAACCTGTGCGATTGCAAAAGCAAGCCTACAAGTAGTTGTTCCGGGTCTGGCTGTTTGTGTATGTGACTTTAAATGTTTGTAAACGCACCCACAATACAGGAGAAATTCCTAGTGTGTGGCAACTATTTAACGTCAAAAAAAAAATAAAAAGAATAGATGCCGATCATATGTGCTGGGTGCGATTCCTAAATCAGCTTATTTTTAAGTTGCAAATTTTTGAAACACAAAATCAGAAATAATTAAGATGCATTATGAAACTAGTGAAAGATTAGAAGAGACTGAAATCTGCGAGTGAAATACTGAACGACTAGACGCCTCGGCGTGGCCAGCCTCGCATTAACCTCTGCGAACTAAATTACAACACAACCTGGGCCCACTCTTGACTGCGATCACGCCTGATGGAAAACGATGCGTGAGGTCGGCGGTAGGATGAGCGTGCCCAGATATGCCAGGCTGTACAGCCTAGCCACCATCCAAGCTAGTATTTTGCTGACCCATCCCTTTAATGGCTGAAACACTCCATACAGGACATACACATACCTGTGCTTTATACAAACTTAAAACCTGTCCAGATATGAAGTATTGGTGTCACTGACTCTGGCAGGGCCACCATCAGCGATTTTAATTTTGAAAACGCAAAAAATTAGTCGCTAATTAGTCGAAATTAGTCTCCAAATATCAGAATTAGTCGGTCACTGGTTCAAAAGATATAAGGGTTTTTAGGTGGCCGTGCTGGAGAGACTCTCTCCAGCAGGGCCACCTATAAACCCTTATATCTTTTGAACCAGTAACCGACTAATTCTGATATTTGGCCACTAATTCCGACTAATTGGCGACTAAATATGGGAGAAAACAGATCTTCGCTAGGTGCTCTAGTATTTGAGATATAAATTTGGCCCTGCTGGGGAGAGTCTGTCCAGCAGGGCCACATAAAAACCCTTATATCTTTTGAACCAGTGACCGACTAATTCTGATATTTGGCGACTAATTTCGACTAATTAGCGACTAATTTTTTGCGTTTTCAAAATTGAAATCCCTGATGGTGGCCCTGCCAGAGTCAGTGACACGAAGTATTGCCACATCTTCTTTAGGATGTCCAGCTTCTTGGCTGCAGTCTGTGCTTTTGAACTGGTGGTTGAACAGATGTTGATATCAGAAGTCAACTCCATGCCCAAAAGCTCTAGGAGGATTGCTTATAGGATCACTTTGTTTTACAGAGGCAACTGAAATGTTCAATGAGCCTGTGATCACACTTGGACCATACCTTCCAACATAAATACCTATGTATGGTGGTGGTAGTAAGTACTTCTGCAGATAAACTCCTTCACAAAGAACTCAACTACTATAACTGCAACGTCTTGATTAATAGCAAAGACCCCTAAAAGCGCGCCATTTGCAGACAATAGAAATGTTATTGTTATCTGTACACATGGTGTAGGGTAACGTGGTAGAATGGCGGTCACTTAACACGTTCACGCCGGCGCGTACCACCGGTGGTACGCGTGCGGGCCACCGGTGGTACGCGCCGGCGTGAACGTGTTAAGCAGAAAATGACACAATTCCTTTATTAATGCTTTTTCCACGAAAGTAACTAAACTTTCATATAGTTAATTAAGTACATTTTATGTTTACTAAGTTATGAAAAACCCAGTTTAAGAAGTTTAACAAATATTTATACGTTTTTCATTGACTGATATTGTCCGCACCTTGCAGGTAATAGCGGACATCATGAGGGTGATACCGGTTGGTCAAAATTAGTAGAGCTTTGCATCAATAATAAAAACGAATAATCACAAGGAATAGTTAAAACAATATTTTAAAAGTAATACCTACAATGTTTCTTATTACAGAAATGAACCAAATGTCTTAATTAAAAAGAGCTATAAATCAAGACGTTTCAGTAGTTTATTTCTACGCTCACAGTAATCGCATTCATACTGGTCGGAAGAATCTGCTCTTAAAATAAGTCTAAACTTAAGGTAAATATTGCTACATACATATTGGGTTGGTAAGAAAGTCTTGCGACACTTAACTCAGCAAGCTTATTTAGCTTATACTCAGCTAAATATTTTTTCTAACAACACAATTCTAAAACATGCGAGAATAGAAATTATTAGAACATTCCAGAAAATTCTATTTCAAAGGGTATATAAAGCGATCATTCGTTGCAATAAGACAGTTTTCATTAAAATGGATGAAAGAACACTTGGAGCGATCGCCTATTACGAATTCCTGCAAGGACGTTCTGCAAGATCTGCTTCAGCTAATATGTGCAATGTGTTTAAAAGTAACGTGGTTCATCATTCAACAGTTTGAACGCTTTCGTTCTGACGATATATCTTTTGAGGACAAACCTAGGTCAGGCAGGAAAACTGTTGTTGACAATGAAGCATTGCGATCTCTGCTGCGGATGAAACTCACGAGAGTTAGCAAATGAACTCGGCTGTAGTCATCCCAGGATCCTCAAACATTTAAAAAAGCTTGGATACAGGAAAGTTGTATCATCATGGATACCCCACGATCTCAGTGAGTCGAATAAAGCGACACGCATTTCTGTTTGTCTTTCATTGTTGCTTCGTCCACACAGAAAAGATTTGCTCAAGGACATAGTCACTGGAGTTGAAAGCTAGGTGTTATACGTTAACCACAGACGAAAGCACTAGTGGCTACCTCAAGGAGGAAAACCGAAACCAACTCCTAAACTTACCCGTGAGGAGAAAAAAGTTTTACTGTGTTGTTGGTGGTATTCCAAGGGCCTGTTATATTATGATATTCTTCCATCTAATATAACAATAAACGCCGAGATTTACTCTATACAACTACAGCGTCTGTCCGAAATTATTAAACAAAAACGTGGTAAACATCGGCAAGTTTGTCTTCTTCACGATAACGCTCGACCCCATGTGGCTAAAATGACACAAAAAAATATTTCAGAATTAGGATGGGAAGTGCTGCCAAATCCACCATATTCACCAGACTTGGAACCATCAGATTATCATTTATTTCGCGCTTTAAAAAATCATTTATGCGATAAACAGTTTGATGATCTAACGGACCTGCAAAACACCCTTGAAAAGTTTTTCAGTTCTAGATCAAAGGATTTCTGGACAGATGGTATTCTAAAGTTACCGGAGAGTTGGTCACGAGTCGTAGAAACAGAGGGGGACTATATTGTAGATTAATCTTATTTAAATAAAAAAATACGTTTATTAAAAAAAAGTGTTGTTTGTGTCGCAAGATTTTCCTACCAACCTAATATCTTCATATCCGGTAATGCCAGTCGGTGACTGTTATTACCCGCTTCGAGTAACTGACATAACCCCAAAACAAAAGAACCACTTTTCTTCGACTTTTACCATAAATCTAAACAAAGCTTTAAAAATTTAACCAACACATCAGATGTGCTAACAATTTTTTTTATAAATGGTGATTATAGTAAATCCAGCTGTAAAAAGTATGCATAAGCTTACCTTTGATTGAAAACCCCAATTTTAAGCAAAAAAAAACACTCCGAAACATGAACAACGCTTTGCCACACTGGCATGTAATGCAAGATGGCGACAGTCTTGTAAATTAGTTGTCCCTAGTGAAGACTACATAGCAGCACAGGTATCAATATGGAAATAATTTAGGAACTTAGTATTTTATAGAGACCGGCATTTTTCGCTGACAGCCATTCCCACACATTACCCTACATTCGATGTTTGAGAGGTTAAACAACTGAGATCAGGACTTGATAAAAAAAGAGGTGTTCTGGACTTGGGACAAATGTATAAGAATAAGTATTGGGGTCCTGGTAGGCTAGGCTCTATTAATAATAGTAGTACTTACTTATAAAGAATATTATTTGTCATGATATTCCTTTATTTTTTATTGGAAATATTTACAAATGGTATGAAAGCTAGATACACAAAATAACTACTTAACTTTTAGTAGGGCCGCAATGAAGAAAACAGCGCAGTGCTATTTCTAAAATTTATTAAATACAACAATATTATTAGCAATATTCTTACCTATAACAATAAACAGAATATCATTTCTTAGTTTCAACTGGAACTTCAGTTTTAAAACCTAATTTATTCCAATCTTCTTTAGCCATAAGATTATTTTCCATTCTGCAACCTAGGTATTCTTTAGCTTCATCACGGCACATAGAATTATTGCCGTTGTGGTTTAATAAGCACTTCATGTATTTCGTCATGCTGTGCTTACAAACTCCGTCGTGATCCAGAGGAAAGCTGCCCTTATCAGGTGGAGTCGGTACAAACTGTTTTTGTCCAAACGTCATAGTCGACATTTTTAAGTATTACAGCAAACCTCTTATTTGAAAACAATGGTATGGCAAAAGCACTGAAATTACTGGTGAACTTTATAGAAAGTTGATTTTCAATAAAGATTCTCAATATTTTTATTTTGTAACTAAGACAGGAAACAGCTGATTGACAGATTCACACTTAAAGCCGATTGACAGATTCACACTTAAACCCAACTGACAGCTAGTTATTTTTATTTTTTTTTTTTATATTAGTTCCTGACGGAACAGGCTAAGGTCTGAGACCATGCTGCCTAGTCTTCAGTCTGACAGCTAGTTAATTTAATATTAACATTAACCTATGATATTAACACAGACAATGTATACTATTACTACAGATACTGTTGTTACCAGTTTTCGTTTAGAAAATTATTTTATTTACCTTTCCGGCACGTATATGAATTATAAATTACGAAAAAATACTTAACAGTGGAGCATTTTTAGAAAATCAAACTTGAATATCAGATTTTGATATCAGCCTACTTTTTATGTTTAGTGGCTTGAAGAAGTAAAGTTTATTTTAGTTTTTGTTTTTTTTTGTTATAGTCCGCTATAAATAAAGAACTTCACAACCAATTTTTATAAGAATGGCAACATGGTATCTTTCGTCAATGTCAACCTGTCAATCAATTGTCTGTCAAAATCATAATGAAATGTGCATCGCACGTGCTACGGATATATTATTTACAAATAAATGAAAATTGTGTAATTACTCTGTAAAATGTCACGACTTATAGTAAAGAATTTACCAAATAAGGTGCGTATATGTCTAAAATGTTTCAAACGTATTTACGCGTCTTCTGTGCGGGTTTTTTTTTGTCTTTTATGCTATGTTTAAAATTTTATTGAGACACCGACTAGCTTAGATTTCGTTGGATAAATGCTGTATGAATACAAAAAGAACAGGCTGGTTATTCATTATTGTTGTACGATTATAATATTGGTGCTAAAACCTCCCGCACAGATTTCTCCCTACTGAAAAACCTGCACCTAAGGTAAATCATAAACATCAAAAATGTTAGACCAGGGCTGTTCTATCTCCTTTAAAAATTTTAGAAGTAAATCTCACCATCATGACAATAAAATCTAATTTATCTTTTAGGTAACTGTTGAAAGACTAAAAGATGTATTTGGAGAAAAGGGCGAAGTAACTGATGTACAGTTAAAATACACTAAAGATGGAAAGTTCAGGAACTTTGGCTTCATCGGATACCGGACAGAGGAACAGGCAACACAAGCGCGGGAATATTTTGATGGCACATGCATAAATTCTATGCAAATTCAAGTGCAGACATGTGCAAATCTGGGAGATGAGAAGAAACCTAAAGCGTGGAGCAAATATGCACCAGATAGTACTGCTTACAAGAAGTTGCATAAAGATGAAATAGAAGATAAAAGGAAATCTGAAAAGAAAGAGAAGAAAATTGAGAAAAATAAAAATAAAATTAAGGAGCTGCTTAAAAAGGTATTTTTGTAAAGGCTATTTAGTAATATTAATATTTTACACAATAAAATTCTTATCATACTATATTATTCACATCTTATTTCAGCATAAAGATGATCCACTATTTGCAGAGTTCATTGAAGCCCATGTCAATGATAACACAACCTGGATTAAAGAAGCTCTAGAGTCTGCATCTAAAAGTGATGATGATGACGACGAAGAAACAAAGGAAGACCGCAATGAAAACCTAGAGAAAGATGAAGCTCCTGTAAAGACAGATAAGAAAACTAAGAAAGAAAAAGAAGTTAAAATAAATGAGAACAAAAATAAAAAAGTAGCTGATAAACCTATCAGTGATTTAGAGGTAAGTTATTGCAACAAAACATGAAAATAACAGAACAGCAAACATGCTTACTATAAAACCGTCAATGACCCATCTCTTACCTAACCTTCAGGGAATACAGGTGTGCTCTGTTATGGTTTTGGATTTATTACCTCTAATCTTACATCTACCACCAAAAATAAAAATACTAATTAGTGAATGAGAATGCCTATGGATAATGCTACAACATATTACTGTGTGTAAAAATATTTTCTCATTATTACAGTACATGAAATTATTAATGAAGAAAGTGGGAGATCCCCCTGATGAAAACAAAACGGAAGAAAAAAGTGAAATTGCAGAAGAGGAACAACAGCCAAAGAAAATCAGAAATAGACCCTTGTTTCATGTTAAGGTACTTCTTTCTCTAAATGATGATCAACAATTAATGAGAAAAAACAGTTATATTTTTTAAGGTATATCCTTCAAAAGTAATCACTGGTTCTGTTTCTCATCTTTGAAAAGTCTGCCATTCATTACTGCAAAGGATTGAATAGTGGCAAAAACTTTCATCAATTTCATAGATGGACATAGTTAGCATGTCTCTAAAATTATTTAATAAAATAAAAAGAATTTCATTACTATCAAATGGCTTCTTTCAATTATTATTCTTTTAATCTCATTCATCGTAATGCAAAAATGTTATATTTTCTGTTTCAGATAATGGGTCTTCCATACAAATGTAAGAAGAAGGATATAAAAGAGTTCTTCAGGCCATTAGTTCCATTTTCAATAAGACTGCCCTTCGGAAAAGGAAAAAAGGTCACTGGCTTCTGCTATGTCGGATTTAGAACTGAGAAAGAGCTGAAAAAGGCATTAGCGAAAGACAAATTATTTTTAGGTATTTATTAAATTTTTGACTATGTTAAGACCAACAGCCTAAGGCCCTTTGTAGACACATGTCTTTCTTGTCGTGAAAAATTACGGCGTGTGTAGGCACAGGTCATCTGTGTTGTATGGATCATTATGGAAGCTTATTGAAAAACTCGTTTTTTCTATGAAACAGTTTATACGCTGTACCGTAAGGAAAGCGTGCCGTGTACAAAGGGCCTTACCTGGTGTCCTTATAAAAAACGACCGTCGCGCGAATACGGCAAGCCCGAACAAAAGAATGCGAAAATCGCCTATTCATGCTACAATCACTTTCTACTATGACACGACCTTAGACTTAATCCCACTTGCACCACAAATCACTAGGTACTAAATACGTTTAACGGTAAAGACATTTGAAACATCATTAGAATGATGTTTTAAATTCGTTTAGCGCCAAACGTGTTTAGTGACTTGTGATGTAAGTGGGCCTTACTATTTATGAATAAACTAGAATCTAGATTTATAAACTAATTTGTTACATACTTTAATAAAAATCCATTATTTTTATTACTAGGCAATCATCGTGTTCACATACATCAATATGAGGATAAATCAAAGATGGCTGCCGAGGAGGAGGAACAGACTAGTAAAAAAAGGAGGGAACAGGTATTTATGTCTTTTTTTTTTCGCCAAATGTAACCAAACATTACGTCTGTAATCCCTGAAGGAATCGGAAAAGGTGTAGAATGCCCGCACATTTCGCCAGTTAGGTAATAAAGTTCTATGTAATAGGAGGTCGAGTCTATCACTTTAACATTACCGGGCACACATCACTCTCCAGGCTATTACTGAGTTTTTTTGGCAAAAAACAGAAGCACTGCCCAAGCAGCTAAGCATTGAACCTAGGACTCAAACAAAACGACGCAGCCATCAATTGACTATACTTCAGTTCATAATCTTTTGATACATATATAAAAATCATTTGCCGTTCGTTAGTCTCGCAAGAACTCGAAAATGGCTCGATCGATTGTGATGAAACTTTATTAAGTTTTTATATGCGTGCTGCAGAAAGTATAACATGTCATGATCTAATATACATATAACCGCATGTCGGGGCATTAGCTAGTCTCAGACAATTTGTATTCGATCGACTACTTACTCAACTATTTACTTTAGGGTCATGTAATCTAAGGTGATCATTGAGTGAACATTTATAATAAAAAGGTGCTAAATTAAAAAACGTAATATTTATCCCAGATTCTGAATTCAAGTACAGTTATTGCCTGCCAAAAGTTAATTAAAATAGTATCATAAAGTATGCAGTCGGCAGACCTCTATCGCGCATCCGGTAAAGTCCAACAGTATATTTGATACGCATTGTACCCGGAGCATAAACTTCTATTAAAATAGTATAGTCACCGTTATCGTATCACGTATAGGTGACGCTATTTTGATGCATTCCATATTTACTAAACACGAGACCTACATATCGATAAATACGTAAGGATAATAGGTGCATGTTATTACGGCTACAGTCTTTAGGAGCTCAATAAGCTACGCGCGGTATGGTTTTATGTACTTTTGTTTTGATTCTCATGGCTGTACCTTCATTTTGAACGAAAAGCCCGAAACCGCATTTGGTGTGGAGCTCCTTAGAACTTAGAAGTGAACCTGTCAATGTAAAGTAAGCCTCAACTTGTATTTACGGGTACTACCTAACGGGTGTAAAAAGACCTTAACGCAGCCCAGAGTCACTTTTACTTCCCGTCATTGTAATCATTTTTATTAGTGGACCATAACTGGGAACTTCCTGGTTACGGACATATTGAACGTCAAAATTCCAACTTTTACTGAAGTTTTTCACGAAAACTAGTTTTTAATGTTATAGTACAACTTTAAATACCCCCACGAACCGTGCATGCACCAATAAGGACAATGTTTTGCGTGCGTTACATTGTGCATTACCGCAAAACAGCAAATTTTCACACCAAAAACGAATGTCAATTCCCAGCAATTATTTTTGTGCAATTTTACTTAGTTTTGATGTAAAGAATGCTTAGTACGTGATGTGTCTTTTTACACCCTGTATTTACCAAATACTACAATCTCGAACAGCCAAATCGACTCAACCCATGCATACGCGAGCATAAACATATGTATTTTCCGAGATATACATGTAAGTATGAGTGCTTATGGGTTGAGCTGATTTAGTTGCTCGCGAGTGTACTAATAACAAAGTCAATTCTTGGGTTTTTTATAGAAAATACAACAATACACACAACAATACATTTTGAGCTCAAAGTAGAAAAAATAGGTTTACAGAGCAGTATATTTCTCTACCTGTCCCATCTTGGAAAGTGTGTTCACAAAATTTATAGATATACATCAATGATTTATATCTGCTTTGTAACATATTACGTTAATTGAAATTCCATAAAAAGGCTTGCTTATTATTTCTCGTCAATTGTGCCAATTAATGAAAATTGATAGTGATAACAACACATAGATAATTTTGACTATCTGCCAAGTGCTATTAAACTTGAGTATCAGCTAAAATTCAGGGCTTTTTTCATGTAAGTACTCCTTCAGAAAATTGTATAACCTTGACTACCGTCTCATATTCTCAAACAAACTCCATTCGTATTAAAAAACATAAAGTTCTTTTGATTAGTATGTATTTGTTGCTGAAAGCTAAGAGGTTCATATTTCTATAATAACTTCCTAACCCTGATTTTGATTCACTTACCAAACTATGTTATACATAATATACAGGCTGGCAATAAAATAGACCATTTGAATAGATTTTGCCGTATCACTTCATCTGTGTCACTCGCCCGCTCCGAGCGAGTACACAGGTTACCGCGTCTGTGTCCGTGTGAACTAGATAGATTATAAACAAAACTATGACAGTGATTAACCGCCCGCTCCGGGAGGGACACAGACGCCGTAATCTGTGTACCCGCCCGGAGCGGGCGAGTGACACAGGTGAGCTAATGTAGAATATCTGTCTACAGCACCATTAATTTTCAGACATCCCAGAATGAAGAAAGCATCGGTGAAAGTGGAAGTATATTTGTACGAAACTTAGCGTACGTGGTGTCTGAGGAAGAAATAACAACCTTGTTTGAAAAGTATGGTAAGTAACTTAAACGAATTTTAAAATTATTATTACCCGCCATATGAACGCGAGTTCGTCCGTGTAAATTTCGGCAACCGACCCTCCGCGTCGGTGTGCATCGCCTGCCCGTTCTATCACTTAATTTTGGCGTAACACTCTTTCTGACTTTTTTTTCTTTTCCCCTGCTCCTAAGGGTCGTGGAGTTAAATACCTGCCTCAAAAATTGGGCTGTCTTATGCTAAAAGAATTTTTCAAATCTGACATTTAGATCCATAGATTAGTGTGTTCAGACGGACAGACGGACGTGGCGGGGGATTTTGTTTTATTATATGTAGTGAATATCGGGCAGATCGAACCATGAAAAGGCGCGGGAATCTACTGAAAATATTATTATCTTTTCCTAGTTGTTTACTTTAATACGTACTGCATACGTTACAAAGTAGGTTTATCTCATAATGTATTTCACAGGTCCACTAGCTGAAGTAAACGTGCCGATAGATCCAATCTCGCGCCTGCCGAAGGGATTCGCCACAGTAACCTTCGTGATGCCGGAACATGCTGTGAACGCGTATACTGAGCTGGATGGTACCGCCTTCTGCGGCAGAATGCTCCATTTGTTACCCGCCAAAACTGAGAAGCTGGAAAATGATGATGACGACGGTATGTATTATCTTTATACACATAATTCTTCTGTATGTCACTAAACTCCTCCTAAACGACTGTGGATCCCTGGATGGTTTAGATTCACAATTGGACCTGGTAGCTGCGTTCGGGCAGGACAACGTCTGTCGGGTCAAAGAACATAATTACAAAAGAACGGCACAAACGGCAGGTTTATCACTAAATGCAATTTTATATACGAGCACACTATTTTGGATATGTGACCAGCATATTTACGATATCATCATATTTTCACTCCCTCGAATACAATTCAAATTATTTATTTCAAACCATAGTCTATCGCAACGGCGGATCCAGGGGGGGGGTCATGGGGGTCATGACCCCCCCCTGAGCTGGTTCCAGGACTTAGGTGGACCACTAATTGAACATAATGATTTTATTTATATAGGGTGACTGGTAATTAGTGACCGATACTTAAACACATGATTCTACTCATGACAACAAACAAGTTTTATAATGGGACAAAAAGTGAAATGACGAAAAAAAAAATCAGCTGTTCCCTACATTTTGACGACTCGTACGAACATAAATATAGGGAACAGCTAATTTTTTTTTCGCGATTTCGGATTTGGTCCGATAGTAAAAGTTGTTTGTAATGATGAGTACAATCATGTGTTTAAGTATCGGTCATTAATTACCAGTCACCCTATATATTTTGTCACCATACAGATTTTATGTAACTACGTACCTTACCTTCAATATTTAATTAATTTAATAAAATATAATAACTTGTATGATGGCAAACGTTTGGGAACGAACGCATCGAAAAGGGTATAGCAGGTTAAGCATTAAGAATGTGCCCCCAGAGCCACATGTAATGAATATCATATTGTTATGTACGTTACTCATTTACTATTTATGTCGTTTTTGACTGCCGATCTTACTGTCATTGCGTGACCTTGAAAAGTGACCTGATAACAGCATTTTTTTTAAACTTTTCGCTCTCTGAAACTAATAGAGCTAGGAATGTGATTCCAAAGCCTAACTATAGACAATATTATGACAAATATTACATATATTTATCTTAATTATTTTGCTGATAATAAAGAAATTTTTAATAGTAATATTATTTTTCTTGGCTATAATTAGTAAGTTCTAACAGTGACAACTTTCAAAAAATTCTGAAAAATAGCTCTTAATGTGTAGATTGTATTGTTATAAGTTTCATCGAAATCGGATACCTGCAACATCATCAAAAATTTTTTTTAAATTTTTGTGGTACTCGACAAACCTCTAATTATAGGAATTTGACTCGAATAGTAATAATAATAATAATAATAAACTTTATTTCTCACCACAATATACATGTTATTTTACATCGGTCAGATTCGACAATGACATATAATTCAGTTGAGTATATATTGTGGGAGACTGGTGCCTAAGTTAGGCTAGTAATATCAATATGTTTTCAGTTTTTTATCTTTATTTTATTTCAATCATCATCACTATCTAAATTTATAACAACAGATAACTACATTGTTTTTGTCAAAAATCTTAGTTAAAATCTCTGCTGACGAGAGAGATATCTAGCAAACGATAGATAATAAATAATTATGGACGCTATATGCGAACAACAACCCATCGTTCTATTCCCATTAGGACAATTACTTGTATAGCGCTTAATATCAGTAGGTATACCTTTTTCCAACGATACGTTTTACTATTTTTATGACGTGATTTTACTTCAATTTTAAGGATATTAGGGGAATCTTTTATATATTGTATTTGAGGACTTTCTTGGTCTCCAGTTAACTCTACCAGATATGAAACCGTCTGAGATAGTTGGTATGACCCCGTAAATAATATTTTTAATTCAGGTTCACCGAGTTTCTGGAAATCCATCACTTTAGATGCCATTAAAGTTTAAATGGTTTTTTTTTTCTTCTATTCCAATTTTAAGTTTCAACTTCCACGCTCAGGGTGTTTATCGTATTCATTTTTGCATTCATATATTCTATGATTTCGTCAGCCAATTCCTTGTCCGATTCTAAACGCTTTCCAAGTCGGTTGTACCAAAATCCTACAATCCTACAGAGTGATTTTAGTTTTGGCAGCATTTTATTATCCATAGTATGGTGCAAAAGTTTATATTTTTAAAAGTTCAGATTTGCATACTTTGAAATTTGATTTGTGTACTTAACTGCATGCCAGACTCTTATGGGGTTAGCAGAGTGGATGGAGCGTAACTTTTTCCTATTTTGTATTATTATTATTAAACATATCATTCAAAAGTTTAATATGTAGAGTCACAAATAGGGACTTGAATAATGAAAAACACTTTTTTGAAGATGTTGCAGGTATCCGATTTCGATGAAACTTAAATTCTACACATTAAGAGCTATTTTTCAGATTTTTTTGAAAGTGGTCACTCTGTTAGAACTTACTAATTATAGCCAAGAAAAAAAATATTACTATTAAAAATTTCTTTATTATTAGCAAAATAATATATGTAATATTTTTCATAATATTGTCTATAGTTTGGCTTTGGAATCACATTCCTAGCTCTATTAGTTTTAGAGAACGAAAAGTTTAGTAAAATTGCTGTTATCAGGTCATTTTTCAAGGTCACGCAATGACAGTAAGAAATCGGCAGTCAAAAACTACATAAATAGTAATGTAAATGAGTAACGTACATAACAATATGATATTCATTACATTTGGCTCTGGGGGCACATTCTTAATGCTTAACCCTTTGAATTTTACCGCGCCATCACTACATAGTATAAAACAAAGTCGCTTCCCTATCTGTCTGTCCCTATATATGCTTAGATCTTTAAAACTCCGCAACGGATTTTGATGCGGTTTTTTTTAATAGATAGAGTGATTCAAGAGGGAGGTTTATATGTATAATACATGCATAATATAGTAGAGAAACACTGATAATTTTAGAGGTTTCTAATGTAATGTCGTAAATAAACACATTTTTTTGCGCTTACATTGTAAACGCTGGCTGAACCCGTCGAGATAGATCAAAATAATGTACTACAGTATTGTACACCTTAAATAGGTCTACAAAAAAGTCCGCGATGGTATATGTCTATCTCTTAGGGATAACCCACAATAACCATTTTTTATCCTATAATTTTTAAGAGAAATAATGGCTCTAAAATTATCAGTGTTTCTCCATTGCACCCGTGCGAAGCCGGGGCGGGTCGCTAGTATTTAATATTTTTAAGTATAGTACTTACGTACATTAATAAAATACCTACTTTTTACTTGTAGGTATCTATTGTTATCAAAATTAAATTATAAGTTCTTGACTTGACCACGACTATGTGACCCCCTCCTGGCGCCAAAGCTGGATCCGCCCTTGGTCTATCGAGAGGTAAATACTTACATAATGGTATCGACGTGCAAACTGTAACCATGAATTCAGCACATGTAAAAGAAAGTAAAAGATTTTCGTCAGTTATCCAAAACTTTTTCATAGAAAATTGCAATATCTACGCGGTCAAAATGTATGAAACATCATTTTTTTTTTTTAATAACAGACTAAACATTTCGAAGCAGGGGTTCAGAATACATCTACTGAATCCATGCTTGCGCGTCGATGCCCGAGCGTCCGGCTTGTACGCAACGGATCGCAGATTCGATTCGTTCACTGTTGTTGAGGGTCAGGGCATTGAAAGTTAGGTTAGTGACCATCAACTCAGTTAACAATTTCCGATTCATCAAAAATTCCTAATGTTAAGAAAATATTTTACAGCAAATGCTGGGTGCCGACACATAACATGCCATTTGCGTTATCGACGTGGGAAAGTAAAGTAATAAATATTCCGTTCATACCTATATGTTTATGCTAGCCATCATTCGTCGAGTTCATGGGTATAAAGCTTGTTGATACCTTTGCTATATGACTACTTATCTACAGGTTTTATTTAACTCCTAATAACCGTTAATTTGTTTTACGCAAATTACCGGTTTATAACGAACTAGCGACCCGCCCCGGCTTCGCACGGGTGCAATGCTGATCACTACATAGTATAAAACAAAGTCTCTTCCCGCTGTCTGTCTGTTTCTATGTATGCTTAGATCTTGAAAACTACGCTACGGATTTTGATGCGGTTTTTTTATAGATAAGAGTGATTCAAGAGGAAGGTTTATATGTATAATACATGCATAATACATATAGTAGAGAAACACTGATAATTTTAGAGCCATTATTTCTCGTAGAAAGTATAGGATAAAAAATCGTTATTGTGGGTTATCCCTAAAAGACATATACCATTGTGGATTTTTTTGTAGACCTTTTTAAGGTGTACAATACTGTAGTACAGACGCCAGCGCATCAAGCTACCCGAAACTGTCAAAATTTCCCAATCAACTTTGAACCTTATACTTTAGTGATAAAGTTGAAAATCCGTTGGGTAGTTTCAAGCGCCACCGGCCGACTCCCCGGGCCGGTAACGCCCGCATTTTAAATCTGTAATATCTTCGAAAATATTCATTTAAATTACATGCTGTAAAGCGCCATAATGATCTATATGAAATGCACAATGTTTTTAAGGTACTTAATTGGATAAGGATTAATGCTGTATTGCCTAAAATTGCTTCTTAAATAAGCCATTATTTCTCGTAAAAAGTTAAGGATAAAAAATGGTTATTATGGATTATCCCTAAGAGATAGACATATACCATCGCGGACTTTTTTGTAGAACTTTTTAAGGTGTACAATACTGTAGTACATTATTTTGATCTATCTCGAATGGTTCAGCCAGCGTTTACAATGTAAGCGCAAAAAAATGTGTTTATTTACGACATCACATTAGAAACCTCTCAAATTATCAGTGTTTCTCTACTATATTATCCATGTATTACACATATAAACCTTTCTCTTGAGTCACTCTATCTATTAAAAAAAACCGCATCAAAATCCGTTGCGGAGTTTTAAAGATCTAAGCATATATAGGGACAGACAGACAGGGAAGCGACTTTGTTTTATACTATGTAGTGATGCTGTTTGCTTGAGGTATATTCGAATGCAAGGTGCGCTTGCTAAATGGCCAAACGAAACCACCACCACCCCATTTGAAAAATACTATATTGTATGTAGGTTCTTCTATTTGAATCTATCGTAGTTTCTTAAGTTACTTGGGTTAGGCCCAAAACTCCAAAATGATCATCAATGTTTGTCGCTGACTGTACCTCAGCTCTGTATAAAGGATGTAACAGAGTTAAAATACGTACCTAAATGAAAACTTCTTTTTAAATAACTTGTTATCAATTCTGTAAATGGGTTTTTTGTATGAAGTCAATACCACAACTTACATACATATATTGAAATTTGGAGAGGACTAGATTTGATAGACTATTTGTCAGCTAGTATTTGATAATAATCCTTAAGAATCTTGATAATGATAAACGTTGTATCTCTGAGATGGAAACGCAACTGCAATGCCTCTGATATGGCAATCCTATGGATTGCAGACCACTCGATCTACCATAATGTGGGCTTCCCTGCGTGTTTGCAATTCAATAAAATAAATAAATTATTGAAAAAAGTGTTATCTTAGAGGTGAGAGATACGATTATAATTTTAATCTTGGATTTATTATTATGGGGAAATTAACTATTAGATTCAACTTTGATGTGGAAACTAATATAATATTACCATTGCAGAGGGTCTAACATTCAAAGAGAAAAAAGCAAAGAAGCTGAAAGCGCAAGCGAACTCCTCCCACAACTGGAACGTGTTGTTCCTGGGCACCAACGCGGTCGCTGACGTTATCGCGTCTACGTATAACACCACAAAGGAACAGCTGCTCAATGATAATAATAAAAGTAAGTGCAACTATATGACTACTGCATTGCACTTATGTACAATTTGTACATAAAATCACATCTTTTACACAACGCTTAAAATTATATCTTAGTTATAGTGCACTTATGGGTGATAAAATGTCCTATGTTGAATTAGCTAAAAGCAAAAATCTTCAGGTTTACTCGTACATTCAATTCATACGGTGGCGAAAACTAAATCTTCTTTTTAATGGAACAGATACTAGCGCTGCTGTGCGGCTAGCACTCGGTGAAACGCAGCTAGTTGCCGAAACCAGAAGTTTCCTTGAAGGAAACGGAGTATATTTGGATGCATTTAATAAAGTGAGTGATACTTGTTAGTAAAAAAATAGAAAATAGCAAAATGTCTTTTTACCACAATCTTAAATTCAAAATTCACTTACAGCCTGCAACAAAGAGATCAAAGACATGCATACTCGTCAAAAATTTACCAGCGAATACGGAGAAAGAAGAAATAAAGACATTGTTTGCAAAACACGGCCAAATAGCGAGATTCTTAATGCCACAACATGGAATAACTGCCCTTGTTGACTTTATTGAACCATTCGAAGCCAAAAAAGCATTTACTAAATTGGCATATTCGCAATTTAAGAGTGCGCCACTGTACTTAGAATGGGCACCGGAAAATGTATTTGTAAAGTCTGCTGAGAGAACTGAATCGGATAAGATTACAACTGAAGAAGAATCAAATGTAATTGTAAATAAAGTTGAAGTTGAACCGAAGACGTCTGTTGTAACTCGTGAACCTGAGAACAATAAGGAAGATGTCAAAGAAGATGATGACACGGAGCTTGAGGATCCCGAAAACGATACGACGTTGTTTGTTAAAAATCTTAATTTCAAAACAACTGAAGGCAGTCTCAAAGCGGTTCGTATATAACTGAACTCTGAATTTATTATACAGTGAAACCTGGTTAGCTGATATCTCAAAAGATCTAGAATTTTTTCTAACTTATAGAGGTTTCTCATTTACCCAGTTTCCCAAATAGGCAGGTTAACATCACAGTTGTCTTATTTATAGAGGAAAAACAAACCCTTAGATAGTACTGATAGACAAAGCAAGTATGGATGAAACTAGACTGTTTGTAAACAAGCATGTCATAAATTGTCTAAACCTGATAAATTGTCTCACTTATACGGGTTATTGAGCTAAGAAGTCCCAATTATAGAGGTAAAAATCTGTGAAATCTCATCTCAGTTAACGAATTTTGAAAATTCCCAGTAACAGAGGTATTTCAATGCAAAAGTGTCAGGACCTCATTATAATTATCAATAACAGATTTCTCACATATCCAGGGCCCACGTAACCAGGTTTCTGTGTATTAACTTTCTTAATAGAAAGTAATGCACAAAAATTAAATCATTGTTTTTGTTACAGCATTTTTCTGCTGCTGGCAAAGTACACAGTGTGTCAATCGCAAGAAAAAAAGACCCGAAAAATCCTGGTCAGCTTCTTTCAATGGGTTACGGCTTTGTGCAATATTATAAGAAGGAACATGCCAACGAAGCTCTCAAGAATCTGCAAGTTACTACTCTTGATGGAAAGTCATTAGAATTAAAAAGATCGGAAAGAGGAAATACGTTAGTTTCAACATATTATTATAACATAACGTCACGCATGACATTTCCCCGAAGGGTTAGCGGCAAAGTTATACTTAGTACTACCACATTTCGCACGTACTACCGTATTTAAGTCCCATCTAATAGAGAGCGAGCCTTTACGTTACGTTTATTTTATTTTCTGTTTCCGCACCTTCTTCTTATACTTAAGTAGTAATAATATTTTTTTTTTACAGAAATGAAGTAAGAACATCGAAGAAATCCAATAAAGAAACTACGCAAAACGGCACTAAAATTCTCGTTCGAAATGTACCGTTCCAAGCGAACAGGGACGAATTACACGAAATATTTAGGTAAAGTATTTAAGCCAAAGAATACTTGAATAGTATTACTTTGAATTGAATGTACTAAGTTTTTTTGTGTTACGCCTAGTATAGATCAACCAGTTGGCCTAGCGGACGCATGCGCGCCGATGACATTTTCAGTGGGATTCCTAGACATAATTTACTATGACCTACAAGTAGTTGTTCCGGGTCTGGCTGTTTATGTATGTGACTTTAAATTTTTGTAAACGCACCCACAATACAGGAGAAATTCCTAGTGTGGGGCAACGTTTTTAAAAAAAAAAAAATATTCAAGCCGCTTATAATTACTTTTCTGTGTGAAAATTGTCCGGAAATGTTAGTGATTTAATTTGTTTAATAGAGTTCACCCGTGATTGCTAGTGATTACCTACATACCTACTCTACCTACCCTTCCACTCGCAGGCGTATACTCTTCTTTACGTTACGTATTTGTGACCTACATACCACCAAAACATTATTTAAAGCTAGACATTGTATAAACGTAAATGAAAATATTTTTCTAATAAGCAGAAAATTCACATAATGCAAACACGAAGGCCGCAACTTACTTTATAGTTCGTTGTTGTAATGTTAATGAACTGATACGGAGTTACTGGTAATTAATGCGCTATCGTATCCAATGTATAGATTAAACACAATTTAAATTTCTTATCTGTTGAAAACAATGGATTAAAAAAGTGTTTTACTATTTTACAGGGCTTTTGGCGAAATTAAGACTTTGAGATTACCTATCAAACTATCCCTTGGAGCAAATCAACATCGTGGTTTTGCGTTTGTAGACTATCATTCCAAGGCAGACGCAAAGGTATTTATCTTAATACTTCAGATAGGTTCTTATTGAATTGTTCATATTGAAATTGAAACAAATTAATCCTTAATTTTTAATTGTTACAGTCTGCGTTTGTAGCTCTGTGTCAGTCTACTCATCTTTACGGCAGGAGATTAGTGTTAGAGTGGGCAGAACAAAGTGATGACACGGAAGACATCAGTATGTTAAGAAAAAGAACTGCTCAAACATTTAATGCGCAAACTCCGGGAGGTAAAAAATCCAGAAAAGGTGCGGTTGACGTCGAGAAGTTCGTTGAAGGCGATAATAATGATATGTAAATAAATAAATAATTATACTGCCTACCAGATTTTCTTTTAAATATGTACCTAGATATCTACTGCGAAACTTATTAGGCGTTTCGCTAGCAGGAATAAAATCGTATAAATTAAACAAAAATTATTATCGCTATCCGCCTTTATTTTTATGCCAAAATAGTTACAAGAGAGATGGATGGCATACATTATTATAAATTTATCTGCGTCACAAACTGGAAACGTGATCTACAATCTCAATATGTAATGTCTCTGAACTTGCTCATATTATATTAATGCCCTAGTATTTACAAAGTTTAAGACAGTTTAAGATCTCGACATAACATGGTGAACGACATTTTTACGAAAGAGTCAAGTTTTCGATGAGTGACTTTCATTTTAATGGTTTTTTTTTATAAAATAAAGAAATATAATTATATTTCACACCTAAACATACTAACTTATGGTTTAGAGCAATGATCACCAGTCATTGCACTATCAGTGAGTTTGGTACAGTCAACTACAAAAGCAATTTAAGAATGTTGATTGAATAAAATGAGTATGAACTTAATTATTGCTACAAATAGATACTAGCCTCCAAAATATCCACTAGTCTTCAATATGCGGCAAACAAACACTAATTTAGCAAGTTCTAATTCATAAATTAATATCTTCTGAATATTTAGATGGTGTTTACTTACTTTTGTTGCTGATTGTACAGTACCACTAACACTAAAGGTATTACATTAATTAACACTAGAAAGACTGCGAAAATATTTACATACCATTAGAACAGCATGAAATTAAGTTAGGGATATAATAATTACATATGTGACTAACAATAATAAAAATATATAGCATAACAAACAGATGGGCCAGAGGTTCTAAATAAGTCTACATAATAGTGTTTATGTACTGACATACATAATAGTGATTATGTAATATACTGATATTATTACTAAAACTTATGCCACAACACTCACTTGAAATGTCTCATGCACCTTTTTATAACTCTTAGCTGTTAATACTTTATTCATATTTTAATTAGCATGACTTTGATCATTTAAGCTTTTTTTATTATACATACAATTTACGCTACATATCATAATTGGTTTTAACAATTTATCCAATAGGATTCTGCCAATAATAATTAAATGAAAGTACAATATGAAAATATAAAAAAAAACATACATATAATGGCAGTGCTAAATGATAGGATTTGAGGGTGAGATATAAAATGTACAATATTATTCAAAGCATAAGAAGAATAGTAATTCTTATTATAATTAATTTACACCCATTTATTTGTAAATGGTAAAAATGTAAGTGCGTAATAATTACATCATCTAAATGCTGTGTAGCACATACTTTTTTTTAAGGAATGTTTTCTCCACTTTTACAAAAGTATGATTAACTTAGATTTTTACTTAGATTTAGACATGTTTGAACCAATAGTAAATACCATTCAATAATAAATCAGATTGCTTTGTCATTACATTTCCGATAATTTGAAACTATGCAATCATCTAACAAAATCAAATTACATAATCATGAATAACATAAATCACAACATTTCAATCAATTTTTACTGTTGAATAAATTTTCCTGACAAATATGCTAGTACCAATGTACCCAACAGTTCCACAAATAATACCCAGAGCTAAGCTGAACAATGCCATGTAGCCAAAATAAAAGGTAGTTTGAAACAGGCCATACATTTTCGTTTTGAAAAGGAAGTAATAGAAAGAGTACAAGTACACATAGATGGCTGTGCTGCCTGCAGAAAGAAAACTGGTCCATTGCCAACGATAGTCCTCAGCATTCAGTAAGAAATAGGTGCAAACAATAGTCACACAGATGGTTACAATCATCAAGATCAAAAACACCAGTAGCATAAATCCATACACATAGTAAATTTTGTATGCCCAGAAAGATGTAAAGATGAAATACATTTCAATAAATATAGAACCAAATGGTAATATTCCTCCAACTATAATTATTATAAAAGGTTCCATAAACCATTTCTTTTCTGGAATAGGTCTAGGAACTGCATTAATGCGACAAGGGTAGTCAGGCTGTCCTGCTAAATTGCGACCAAGTACTGTTCCTACTAAGGTTAGAGGCAATATCACAAAAGTACAAATGGACATGACAGCTATCATACTACCAAAGGGAATGGCTCTTGATGCATGGTAATACATAGCAATGAAGTTGATAAAGAATGCTGTACCACAAACAAGTACAGGTAGTAAAAATGCTGAAAGCAACATCTGTTTTATCCAGAGCTTACCACCCATCCTGGCATAAAGAGAACCACCAAAGTATCCATTGACTGGGGATGTGGCGGCATAGATAAATATTGCTGTGGATAGTAACGATCCCCTTTCAGTATAAAGTTCACCAAAGATGGTAAATATTATAACTGCCAATGTCACTACAGTGAGCTGGTACCCAGCTCCAATCAGTGCTGAAAATACTGGCAAATGAGGAACTGGTCTGAAAACATCGCCATGAACTTGTTTCCAGCCATATTCATCTCCTAAGTCTTTTTCTAAATCATCAAGATCATCATCCTTAGAATATCTTGCATAATCCTTACGGAGTGTTCTCATAAGGATCATGGAAACAAGTCCCACTAAAAATATCACCATCATGAAACTGTTGAAGATACTGAACCAATGAATCCGGTGCTGAAAGAAATTTGGGTCTAAATATTTATCAAATCGATCTTCAAAGTGGATATCGCTTTTCTTCCAATTTACTTCATAAGTGAATGGAATTTTGGCGTCGGATGACAGTCGCTCCTTATTCTCAGCTGTAAGGTTTACTTCCACAATTCTGTTCCCATTGTATCCAATGTCGAATTTCTTGTGAGTCCAAATGTAATAATGATCCCCATCGATTTCGCCTACTGTTCCCCATATTGGTAGGTCATCTATGTACATTTGATACCAGTAGTGATTCTTCACGGCATACACAAGTGCTTTGTAGGATTGGTCATTCAGTTCAATGGCACAAAATTGCTGCGCCGGTACATTATCCCGGTAGGTGATATCGAGACCACTGAATTCTAGTTCGACTCCCTGGAGCGCTTCAGATAAAGTCTCATGGTAATGTCCAATAGTCACTTTAGTCCCTACGCAGAAAGGTAATGAAAAGTATGCATACGTTTCTTGGCGATTGTGGTACGGACCTACTGTATTCATCCACAGCACAACTTGTTCTCCATCTTTATATGTATGAGTATGTTCGTCACAATTAACTATAGTCCAAAAAATAAACAATAAATACAAATATTTCATTTTTATGCAGCAAATAACTTCCTAAAACCAATTATAGTACAAATAAAATAAACATAACACGTATGTGAAATGCCGATGTCGGACATCTATGGAATAATGTTGCTATCACACAAAATATTTTATTTCATGAAATTTGAAACGTCACTTTCGGCACTGGGAACCTCATGGATAATAATTATCAAAAAGGAAACTTATCGATGCATTTAAATATAATACATCTTCATTTATTGTGATATTGTATACGTCTAAAGAATAATTAAAATTTTAATTAAACCATTTGAATTCCTCAGGCATGTCAAAAGTATGTATGTATAGATGCCAGCACATCAAGCTACTACAATCTGTCAAAACTACTATAAATCACTACTAAAGCACTACTACATGACTACTACCGTGGTAGCGAAGATTTTTCTCATATCTAGTTGACCCGGGGCGCCAGTTCATAATAAGCGGGCTACTCACACACCTGCCACAGGGGCAATCTAGGGTGTAAAAGTGTGGATGACCCTTAATTGCCACCTTAATTGTTATGTGAATAGACTAGCAGGGGCAATTTCCAAAAGAAGCGATATCCATTCGTAAAAACTTTATAAGGTCATCTACTTCCAATTCTTTCATAATATTCATGTTGTACCACCCCAGAAAGAACCAGGGATATACCAATCTTTTGATTTTTAGATAATACTAGTGCCATTCTCAACACGACAGGCATGTGTGGCGCACGGTGGTCGCGGCAATATCGGAATTGTCTCATTCCAATATTGCCGCGACCGCCTTGCGCCCTAGATTGCCCCTGCGGCAAGTGTGTGAATAGCTCGCTTTAAAATACGACGCTAGGCAGGCAGTTAATTTAGTCATAACAGATTTCAGGTCCCACTTATTAACAACAGTTAGAACATACTAATTCCATAGTTAGGACACTTATACTAGGTATATATATGTACAGTCGCCTGTACATACCTATGTTGTACTTGTACACGCAGTGATCTTACTTAGGTCATTACATCACTTGACTTAAAGGCCCTGGAAGCCAGGTCATTAAATTCCCAAAAGAAAAAAACGTGACGTTAGCCCCATAGCCTCAAGCAAGTCAGAGGCAGCATGGTCTCAGACCTTAGCCTGTTCCGTCAGGAACTAATATAAAAAAAAAATCAAGCAAGTCAGGTGGTATTTTGAGGTTATGTGCATATTTGTGATCTGTTTATGTTCTTGAATTTTTATTATCTCTAAGTATAAACCATCAAAAATGGAAGTGGACTTACCTAGTTGTGTCCAAGCTAGACTCAAATCAGACACGGGAGAAGAAACAGGAAGCCCTTTAGATCTACCGCTAAACATAACTAGAGATCAACTTCAGCTAATATGCAATGCTCTTTTACAAGAAGTAAGCAGATTATTACTTAATAATTATTTGTTGATGGCCATTTATTTACCGTTGAGGTCGATAGTCATCTTAGGGGAAATCAGTGTTTATGCCTAGAATTGATTAAAGAACTGTTGTATTTGTTGACATGAATTATAACTTACACACATACATAAACTCACGCTATCTTCTCATGCGGGCAGGCAGAAACTACGGAACTTTAACTTCTTTATTAGAAATTCTTCTTGTTAGAATTCTTTTTAAAAGAACTTATAGCAGCTAGTCATGTTATTCCTCCTGTCCTGTCTGTTGTGTTAGATGCTGGTTTTATGAGTACACTATACTCTCAGTTAAAATCAACTATCTGTCAGTCACTTAATATTGCTGGAAATATTGTTTTTTATTGTTAAATATTTGAGAAAAGTTGCACCACTATATTTTCAGTTTGTCTCTACTGCCTCTGTATTTTATTAAATATTATTCCAGGAAGACAAGCCGTTTCTATTTTTTGTCAAAGATGTTGAAATAACAAATAGCCTGAAAGATGCCCTTGATATAAAAAGCTTGAACTCGGAAGAAGTTGTTGAAATCATATATCAGCAACAAGCTGTCTTTAGAGTAAGACCAGTTACCAGATGTACCAGGTTAGTATTCCTATCTGTTATAACTAATTTGATTAAAAAAAAAAAACTAGTATTTTAATCTATTATAATGTTTTAGTTCAATACCAGGCCATGCAGAAGCAGTAATATCAACAAGTTTCAGTCCGTCTGGGAAACAATTGGCTAGCGGTTCAGGAGATACTACTGTCAGATTTTGGGACCTAAGTACACAAACACCTTTACATGTATGCAAAGGTAACGACAAATTAAATCATTCCATAAAAAAAATTGTGTATTCATAAACATAATCCTTTATTAAATGTATTCTTTTTTTTTCAGGCCATGCCAATTGGGTCCTTTGCATAAGTTGGTCTCCTGATGGTTTAAAATTGGCTTCAGCATGCAAACAAGGCAGAGTAATGATGTGGGACCCAATCACAGGGAATCAAATAGGAAAAACTATGATAGGGCACAAGCAATGGGTCACAGCACTTTCTTGGGAACCTTATCACAGGTATGTTGTACTCATGTACCATAGTAATGTCTGGTGTTGACACTGCAATATTTAGACAAATGTAGGAAGGTAAAATTAAAATTGACCCTTCAGTAAAAATATACTACAGAATAATTTTTGATTGGTATGTGCCTGTGGCTAAATAATAACAGCCGCACAGGTCGATCGATCAGGTTAAGCTACGCTTGCCGCGGTTGGTCTGTGGATGGGTGACCATCTTTACATACCGAGACCCCTCCGTGCCTCGGAAAGCATGTTAAGCCGTTGGTCCCGGCTGTCATTCGTAGATCTTTGACAGTCATTACGGGTAGTCAGAAGCCCGAAAATCTGACAACCAGTCTTACCTAGGGGTATCGTATTACCCCGTTACTGGGTTGTGGAGGTCAGATAGGCAGTCGCTCCATGTAAAATACTCGTATTCAGCTGCATCCGGTTAGACTGGAAGCCGACCCCAACATAGTTGGGAAAAGGCTAGGCAGATGATGGTATGGAAGCCAATGAGCTTATTTTTCATCACATAAAATAAGTGTTTCTATAATGTTCTAGGAATCCAGAGTGTAGAAAACTGGCCAGTTCATCTAAAGATGGTGATGTCAGAATATGGGACACAGTCACATGCCTCACAGTCTTAAGTCTAACAGGTCATGCAAAAGCAGTCACATCTGTGAAGTGGGGTGGTAATGGACTTATCTACACATCTTCTCAAGACAGAACAATAAAGGTTTGTATGATCTGCATACTTGAGGTCTCTCACAAAAGGCGGCAAAAGCAAAATTCTTTGAAACATCCTAACCGGCTAACAATAAATTTAAAAAAAAAATTTTTTTTTCAAGGTATGGAGAGCTGACGATGGCATCCTTTGCAGGACTTTAGAAGGACACGCACATTGGGTCAATACATTGGCACTAAGCACAGATTATGTGCTCAGAACTGGACCTTTTCATCCCATCATTGACCAGCAATCCATCATTAGTGATAGTGAGTAAATTTGTGGTTTATAATTTTGATAAATTTAAAGTTTAAAGCATGAAGAAAGATGTAATACCTCTCTCTCTCTCTCTCTATGTCTATCTATCTCTCTCTAGGGGGAAGGGAATCAATGCTTTAAACTTTTAGCATTGTTGTAAAAAACCAGTACTACATTCAAATAAAACTGAATATTAGCCTGAATTTCATTCAGATATGGAATTGTTATTATTAATTCATTTATTGGCATAACTATTCAATTTTATATTGCTATTTAACCTCTCAGGAATGGGCATTTTTAATCATGAAACATGTTTTTTTTTTTTTTCAGAAAGTGCTCTTCAACAGCGGGCTTTAGAAAGGTATGAAGCAGTATGCGAAAAAAGCGAGGAACGTCTCGTATCAGGATCAGATGATTTCACTTTGTTTCTTTGGCTGCCTGAGAAGGAGAAACGTCCTTTAGCCCGAATGACAGGCCATCAGCAGCTCATAAATGATGTCAAATTTTCTCCAGACACAAGGTACTGTATTTGTCCATACAACTAAGTCTTATCCCTTTTTTTTATTTAACTGATGGCATTGGGGGGGCTAGAATGTAGCAGAACAGACAGAAACAAAGATATAGGTAGTAGAAAAAATTATGTCTATGTCATCCAATAGCCAAAGTTATACCCATCATTATTCTATCTTTCACTTGTCTCTTTTTTCACAGAATTATAGCATCAGCTTCATTTGACAAATCAGTGAAATTGTGGGATGCAGTTACAGGCAAATTCATAACCACTCTCAGGGGACATGTGCAAGCAGTGTACATGGTGGCCTGGTCAGCTGATTCCAGGCTTCTATTGAGCTCTAGTGCAGACTCCACCTTGAAAGGTTTGTTATTAATTATATTGACCAATTAATTATTGTCATTCAATTTTGAATTGATACATAGTAACTGATCTATACACACTGGAGGACTAAAGTTGTGTTTCCACTGAGGCGATGATGAGTGGAGCAGTGCAGAGACATGCAGGAATCAACTAATCACAGAAGAGACATGTCAGATGGTATGTGGATGTCAATCTATGTGATTGGTTGATTCCTGCACATCTCTCCACTCTGCTCGTCTCTGCATCAATGGAAACCTATCCTAATTCAGGTGCGGTCCACCCCGGGCCTCCATATCTCACCTCTTATGATAGGCGACGTTAATTTTTTTTCGAACTCGCTCTTTCATTCTGCATTCACGCTTTGCTAAGTAACTCTACAAAGAATCTCCTATTTCAGCAGAAAACCTAACCTTTCCAAGGTTCTATAATTTTCGAGCACACTTGGCTCTCTCTTTCACTCTACATTCTCAAACTTTTCTATACACCAGGTCGGCCCATTTAGTTTTGCCGTCCCGGGCTTTAGCCCGCTATAGACTACAGTATAAACATTTCAATGTTATTCTTTTTTCAGTTTGGAATATGAAAATAAAGAAACTAGAACTGGATTTACCGGGACATGCTGATGAAGTTTTTGCTGTAGATTGGGCACCAGATGGAGCTTATGTAGCTTCAGGAGGAAAAGACAAAGTTTTAAAATTGTAAGTTTGAATTTTAACCCAACAGAGCATTACACTGACATTTTCTTTGATAATTAATTTAAATTATTGTTTCAGATGGCAACACTAAAAGATGACAAGCATTCTTCAGTGAAATACAACTTTATTACAGAATAACCTGTTACAATATTTTTGTAAAAAATAAATAAACTAGTTTCACTTAATTTTAATGCTCTTTTTGACATTAGCCTTTATTCCTGATGCTTCTCCAGCATATCTAGTCATCTCGGTTCTAGGTTCACGGACAGCTCCCTTCCTCCTGATCTTAGCCTTCCTGTATTTGAGCTTATGTTTAACTCTCGGATTTCTTTGATCCTTCTTTCTATGAGGAGTCAAACCCTTATTTTTGGCAATTTGATAAGTAATCTCACGTTTTTCGCCAACATCCTCCGGAACAATATTCTGTGATGAGGTAGAAGGTTTATTGTCTTCAATCTCAATATCATTGGGAGCAGTATCATTGTCTGAGAATCCACTCTCTTCAGATTCATCATTGTTTCTTTGAACATCAATTCCACTGTCAGGCTTGAAGAAGTCACTGCCTTCATATTCGTCTTCATCATCGGAAACGCCGGTATCTTCACCTTCATCTTTTTCCATTGCATTAATAAGTTTTAACTTCTTGGGTGTTGATTCAGGTGACTGCCTTTCTGATTTCCGTTTCTTATCTTTCTTTAGTTCTTTCATTTCAGTTACACGCAGCTCCAAATTATTTCTCAGTGCTAGTAATATTTTGTCTATTTGAGGTTTTACAACTTCCAAGTAAATTGGCTCCATTTTGTTTAACATTTGTCTGTACTGGTACAACCTTTTTATAACAGGATGATTTTGAATGTTGATTCTTTGACTTTTAAGAAGTACATAAAAACTAATATTCGTGCAGTAATTCAAAATAAGATCATAATTTGTTTTAACAAATTTTGAGGCGGGACATGTAGGAAGTTTGCCATCTTTGACGAGTTCTAGGACAGGATGTAAATCATCTTTTGCAACTGTTAATTTTGTTTTAAAATCATCAATTAGGCCTGCAAATTCTGGACTTTCTTTTTCAAGTAGCTGTAACTTCTGCCTTTTTGACATCCGACTTAAATCAGTTTTTATCACAGTTTCTTTTTCTTCAACATCTGCAACCTGTTTTGACAAAAAATCAAGTGTAAAATCTTCTTCTCCAAGCTGCTCTAAAAGCCTTTTCTGAATGTCTTTTGCTTCTTTTTCTTCCATCAGTGCAATTTCTTCATCATTGCCAAAGCCTCCATAGTCTTCATCCACATAATCTGTGGCATAATATGATCTTTTCTTTTTACCCCAGGCCTTAGAATCTGGTAAATCATCATCTGACTGTTCTTGACCTTCTACATCACTGTCAGCAATGCTTAAATCTTCTTTTCCATTGTCTGAGTCACCTGACTCAGAGAAAGCATACATTTCTTCTTCACTCTCTGAATCATTGTGTTTTCTCTTACGCACATTCTCAAGTAATCTTTTTTCATTTGGTGTATATTCATCTTCTGAATCTGAAGGTTCATAATTACCTTTCTTATCAATGTTGGACTTGACTCTGTAACAACAAACAAGGAATCAATAATGAACATGACCAAATGATCAGATGGTCATCTTAGGGGCGATAAAATGCACAGCTGGCAGCTACATTTTTTTATTTTTACTTTGTTTCTGTATAAGTACACTACATAATAAAGACAAATAGCTGACGCGTAGCACAAAAGCAAAAATAAAAAAAGTACAGCATACTGGGACGATTGCCATCTTTGATTGCTGACGATCAGTAGGTACGGTGTATAAACGACATTTTGATTTAGTTTTCAGGCACAAAAGATAAAGTTACCAATTATGTAACTATAAAATGAATTTCCATAGAAATCTAACAAACTTACTTGATTTTATCTGCCATTTTCAACGTGAATGCTGGTTACGATCATAGGAATAAATCGCAGCTAGTTAGTACAGGTTAGTCCATTTGTCACAATCGCCCACCTTTATGCTGAGTCACTTGTGGGAGACGAATTAAGTTGATTACAGTTTTAATTGAAATAATATGATTAGTTCGCTAATGTCACGTACGATAAATTATTTTCAGTTTAAATATCCGTGCCTCGTTGTTACAATGCACAAATGACATTCCTACATTCTTTTTTTTTTTATTAAAAAAATATATATAACGGCTTGCTTGAATATCAGCTTTTTGAGATATAATTTTTAATGTAGGTACTATTGTCTATTTCTCTGCATGTAAATAAATAAATTACCTAGTTTATCTCAAAAATAAGTTTTATGAGTGCACAGAACCCATAATAAATTGAGTGTCGGCCAATGTCTTATAGCATCTATGCAAAATAAAGAAAACTTACATCATCTGCCACGGTTGTCGCTAGTGTCTTTTGACTCACGGGAAATTAGATTAGCTGTCAAATAACATACAAGACTGGTTTACAAAAAACTTTAGCCGGTATTTACAGCCTACTTTCTTTTTAATAATAGAACCTAAAGGAAAGTTTTGGATGGCTATTAGAGTAGTGGAACATCAAAGAAACGATGGATGGACTGTGTGAAAGATGATTTGGTTAGAAAGGGGATGACTACAGAGATGACTAATAGAGAAGCAAGGAAGGAGAATACAATACCGCGCTGACTACTAATAAATTGGGATAAGGTTAAGGTAATGATAATGATGAGATGCCAAGTAGCCAATTTTATAATAGCTTGATTCATTAAGTATTATCTATTACGAGTTGTTTAGTCTCGATTTAAACATTATCAGTAAAATAAATACGCGTTCTCAAATTCAGTGTCTTTTTTATTTAAACAAGAAGACATCAAGACATTTATAAACATGTCAAGGTTTCTATGGTGACACACATTGCACTCAAAGAAGTTTGCATACCCAGACTTTAATATAAGCTGCATGCATTAACTCTAACACCTTCTCTCAATGTAGTCCCATAATATCCACAAGCTTGCGAAACCTAGGTCTGGGCAACGGCTTGGTGAGAAGATCCGCTAATTGAAGCTCGCTTGTTACCTTCTTTATTAGCAGCTCTCCATTAGTCACAAGCTCTCTTACGAAGAAGTGACGTGTACGGATGTGTTTGGTGCGTCGGTGGAATTCTGGATTCTCAGCTAACTTTATTGCTGCTTCGTTATCCACTAGTAACGTAGGAAGACCCTTGAGTTGTACGAGACTTCCTATGAGTCGAGTCAACCATACACATTCTCTCGCAGCTTCACTGGCAGCGATCACTTCAGCTTCCGTAGTCGAAATAGCAACACTTTGCTGTCTCTGACTCATCCAGGAGACTGGTCCTCCGGCATACAGGCAAAGTACTCCAGAAGTCGATCTTCCAGTTCCAATATCGCCTGCGTGGTCGGCATCGCTGTATGACTCTATAATTCCAATTTTATAGTTCTTTTTATACATAATGCCGAGATCTTGTGTGTACTGTAGGTATCTCATGATACGTTTTACTCTGACACAATCAGATTGGGTCGGTTTCTCCAGACTCCTTGACACTACACTGACTGCGTATGCAATATCAGGCCTTGTTCCGACCATTACATATGCAAGTGCTCCAACTACTTGCCTGTAGTTTTTCAGAACGTACTCATCGTTCTCGTTTTGTGAGACTATATTCTCCTTGGTTATTGGTGTAGTCACAGGTTTGCAGTCCTGCATTCCAAACCTATTCAAAACTTTCTTAACGTAAGATGTTTGATTTATTACTACTCCAAGACCTTCTCTGGTTGAAATCTCTATACCTAGAAAATAGGTTGCTGGTTTGGTTGTAATCTTGAACCTTTCTTTCAGCTCTTCAATAAATTCATTAATTAATTCTTGATCTGTTCCAGCTACTAGCCCATCATCAACATAGAGAACCACAATCAGTTTCCGGTGGTCTTTCTGTCTTACAAATAAACAGGTATCGGCTTCACTGATTTTAAAGCCCACTTCCTTGAAGTAATTAAGAATTTTCTGATTCCAACATCTCGGGGCTTGTTTTAACCCATAGAGACTTTTCTTCAGTAAGCATACCCTTCCAGAACCATCATCATAGCCTTCGGGTTGCTTAACGTAAATTTCTTCTTCCGAGAGTGTTCCATACAAAAATGCCGTCGACACATCAAATTAACACATCTTCATACCTTCGCTTGCTGCGATGCTAATTACAGTCCGGACAGTGGTCATTTTCGCAACAGGACTGAAAGTCTGATCATAGTCCTCTCCTTTCTTCTGGCGAAAACCCTTAGCAACTAGTCTTGCTTTGTATTTGTCGACTGATCCATCAGCATTCAGCTTCACGCGAAAAATCCATTTACATGGTATTGCTTTTCTGTTTTTTGGTAACTTTTCTAGAACCCATGTTTCATTCTCGTTGAGAGAATTTATCTCGCTTTCCATTGCTTTCTTCCAAAGTTCACTTTCGTTACAGGATACAGCGTCTTTATAACATGTTGGTTCGAAAAATCCATTTGCAACCATGACATAATCATTGAACCTAGCAGGACGTCTGATCAATGATCGATCTCGCAGTACTCGATCACTCTGTGCGTTAATAAGTTCCTCAAGATTATCTTCATCTTCATTAACGTCATCATTTCCAACTATCTGCTCCAGATCATCATTATCAACATCGTCATTTTCTCCCCTTGGTTCAATTGATTCTTCATGAGTCGATACAGCATCATCGAAATTGTCTTCTTCGATAACAGGTATATGACTATCCAATTGACTATTAATTTCGTTATCGATCGTTACGACTTGATTATTGATTTTCACTACTTCGTCATACTCCCTTCGTACCTGAACGGGAATTTCCACTTCTGTGACATCCTCATCTGGCTCTTGGAATTTCGTTTCCAATGGCTTTTCATCAAAAATGATATCTCTCGACTTGACTATGTATTTGGATTCCTTGTTCCATAGTCTATAACCGTCATCATTATCGTATCCAACCAGTACGCATCTCGTAGCTTTCTTATGCAATTTTTTTCTTTTTTGCTTAGGAACATGTGCATAGCAAACCGAGCCAATAATTCTCAAGTGCTTTATCCGTGGTTTCTTCCCAAACCAAAGCTCAAACGGAGTCTTGTGTTCCACGGAAGTTGGTCCTGTTCTATTCAAAATATAAACAGCTGTCTGTACCAACTCCGCCCACAACTGTTGAGGCAACTCTTCATGTGCATGCATCATACTTCTAGCTGACTCTACGATCGTACGGTTCTCTCTTTCGCTACACCCGTTCTGTTCAGGCGTATACGGCATTATTAGTCTTTGGTGTATTCCGTATTTCAATAATTCTTTCCGAACTAGTTCATTGTCGAACTCTCCACCGTTATCGCTAAGGAATTCTTTGATCGTATGTCCTGCTACTCTAGCTTCTGCCAGCATTTGCTTCAGCTTTTCAGGTACTTCCGATTTTGTCTTCATGAAGTAGACGTAGCGAAATCGAGTGTGTTCATCTTTAAAAAGGACGAAATACCGGAACTTCGAGATTGAATACGGGAAAGGACCGCAAACATCCGAATGTATGCGTTCTCCAGGCATTTTAGCTTTTTCTCTAACACCAAACTTCTGTCTGTGAGCTTTTCCGAAAATACAGCCTTCGCACAATATGCCATTATCCTTTGTCTTTATGTTCAACTCTCGTTCTATAAGACTTTTCACATGCCTTTTATCTTGGTGGCCCATGCGTTCATGGTACAGCTGCAAGGCATCTACCGCATTAATCGATACGGCTACCTTCGGTTTAATTGCTTTACAATTTAGCTTATATAACCCACCATATCTTTTTCTAGTTCCCGTCACGGCGACCATTCCATTCACCTTAATAGAGCATGTAGTTACTCGTGACTCAAATAAACTGTTTGTATTCTTGTCCTGTGTCGCTAGCACAGAAAACAGATTCTTGCTAATACAAGGAACAAGCCATACATCACTGAGGAAAAACTCTTTTCCGACATTAGGGTTAATTCTAATTGTCCCTTTTCCTAAGGCTTCTATTACATTTCCATCAGCCGTAGTAACTGTGTGAGGTTTACTGAAGTGCTCGAAATTTTCAAATAAATCTCTTCTCATCGTAACATGGTGTGTAGCTCCGTTATCAACAAACTATCCTTCACGATCGATGCATTCAGTCAGATTTAGTAGTACCATCATATTGGGGCTGTCACTACTATTCCTTCTTTCTTCCTTACTAGTTTTATTTGGACAATCTTTCCTAAAGTGACCAACCTCTTTACAGATATGACATCTGAATTTGGTAACTTTTTTCTTCCCTGATGACTGTTCCCTCTGTTTCTCGACACCTTTCCTACTTGTTTTTGTGAGAAGCGCATCACTAGACGTGCCTTCCTTGCTTCCTATCAGCATTTTTTCATGCGCACAAAGTTGGCTGGTAATATTCTCAACTGTTCTTTCTTTCTTGGACATCAACATCCAACTCGATTTAAATGAAATATAGCTTTCTGGCAGTGTATCTAAAATCTTACAAATTAAAAGTAGTTCTGGTAATTGCTTACTTTCTTCAGCTTTTAATAATTCCTGATTCAGTTTGTGCCACATATTTTTCAATTTCGATACATGAGTTGCCATGTCATCTGCAGTATCCTTTTGAAATTTAAAGAACTCCATACATACTTCTGTTGAAAGAGGATAAATGAGAATTTAAAAGAAAGAACTTTTTGTTTTTTAAGTGTCACTCAATATCTGTCTTCTCTTTTGTCATCCTTTGTAAAACTCTATATTAATAAAATTCACGTATTTCGATCTTGGATTCCTGCTTATTCTTATTCCTAACATGGTAGCATGAGCGTTTAAATATTAACATTTGAAAAATTGTTAATAATGGAAGACGTACGTGGAGCAGTTGGTGATGGTGGCGGTGCGCCGCACCGATCTGGGAGATTAGTCGAAAGCATCGAAAAGCTGGATGGAGCGTCGAACTACGCTACTTGGAAGGTGCAAGTAGAACTTTATCTAGTAATGGAAGATCTCTGGGATTTTATAGAAGAAACACCATCAACTGCTGTTGGTCTTAAGATGGATAAAAAGGTACGTGCAAAGATGCTGTTAATGGTTAAACCGCATTGTTTGGTACATGTGAAGAAAGCAACTACAGCCAAGAAGAGCTGGGATGCTTTAAAAGCTGCCTTCGAAGACCAGGGAATTAATAATAGATGTCGATTGCTAGGACGACTAGTTAGTCAGAAGCTGAGCGTGTATAGTAGCCCACGAGTCTACGTCACTGAGATACTGTCGCTAGCCAATCAGCTAGCAGATATGGGCAAAGAAGTAGATGATGAGTTACTGGCTGCACTTATGCTACAAGGACTAGGAGAACAGTATGAGCCGATGAGGATGGCTATCGAAAATAGCAATATAACGTTAACAACAGACTACGTTAAAACCAAATTGCTACAGATAGATGTTACATCAACACATGAAGATTCGTCGCAGAATGCTTTGAGTGCTGCTAAAAAGAAAAGCTATTGGAAAGCAAATGAAAAGGGTAAAGGAAAGATAGCAAATAAGAAGATTGAATGCTATGTGTGCGGGGAAGGACATAAAGCTCGTTTTTGCCCCAAGAAGCATTACAATCATGCAAACACCACACATACGGCACTCCATACTTATAGAAACGTTTCGCAAGAGTGGATTTTGGATTCTGGAGCGTCATTTCATATGACCAACAGGAAAGATTGGCTGAACAACTATGAGAGGTTGAATGAGCCAGTTCAAATATCATGCGCGAATGGGAACAGAGTGGAAGGTGAAGGCCGAGGTGATGTTTGTTCAGATGAATTGAACGTTAGTGTAAAGGGAGCTGTCTTTGTGCCCAAGTTAGCTACGAATCTATTAAGTCTTTAAAAACAAAAGTTGATGATGAAGTCCAGCTATGGCATCGCAGACTTGGACATTTGGGACTTGCCAACATGAAGATACTACGTGACAAACAGGCTAGAGGTATTAGTTTTAAGGATCCAGACTCAGTACAATGTGTGTCGTGCTTAAAAGGTAAGCAAACCACATTACCTTTTCCGAAACAGAAGAGTACGCGTGCTACTGAACTTCTTGAATTAGTACATAGCGATGTTTGTGGGCCAATAGAAACTGCTTCATTTGCGGGGTATAAATATTTTCTGACGTTTATTGACGACAAATCGAGAAAAACATTTGTTTATTTTTTGCGAAACAAAAGTGAGGTCTTCTCGAAGTTGGTAGAGTTTAAAACACTTGTTGAAAATCAGACTAGTAAAAAACTCAAGGCGATTAGGACGGACAACGCAACCGACTACGTCAATGAACGTGTAAATAATTTTCTGCGTAGTAATGGTATTACCCACCAGCTGACAGTGGAATACACACCGCAACAGAATGGAGTGAGTGAGAGGGCAAATCGTTCAATTGTAGAACGAGCCAGAAGCATGCTTGAAGAAGCGAAACTTGACAAGAAGTATTGGGCTGAAGCGGTCAATACTTCGGTTTATCTGAAAAACAGATGTCCTACACGTGCTGTTAAAGGGATGACGCCTGAAGAAGCATGGTCTAAAAGAAAGGTTGACCTGAGGCATTTAAAGGTATTTGGTTGCCGGGCGTTTATGCATGTTCCGAAACAGAAACGGAAGAAGTTTGACTCAAAGACTAAAGAATTTGTCGGCTATTGTGAAACAACTAAGGGTTATCGACTTTTAGACCCTGAGACACATCGCTTATACAAAGCAAGAGATGTAGTTTTCTTTGAAAATCAAATCAAGATTCATGCAAACGATACTGATGAAATTGTACAAATGATGCCATCAGATGACGTCTGGGAGAGACCTTTAATGATCCAAGAAGTGAATGCTCCTAATGAAGCTCGTCAAGTAGAACAACATGAAGAACGACATCGAGAAGAAAATGACGAATTTTTTGAATGTGAAGAAGTGGAAGGTCCTGAATCTGAACTGCAGGACGGTAATAGTTCTGAACATAGATTGGAAAACACTTGTGAACAGCAGTGTGTGGAAAATACAGTTGAAGGAATGGATGTTTCTGAAACTGAAGTGCAAGGCAGTGAAAGTCCTGTACTGGAATGTGAAAACACGCACGATATTCCTGAAAGAAGATATCCTCTTAGGGAAAGGAAATTGAGAAATTTCGATGATTACATTCTCTATTATGCAGAAGAAGATATAAAGGAAGACCCTATAACTATAGAAGAAGCTTTATCAAGAGTTGATAAGGATAAGTGGCATAAAGCTATTCAAGAAGAGCTTAATGCGTTGAAGAAAAACAATACATGGGAGTTAGTAGAAAAAGCTGATGGCTACTGTGTAGATTCTAAATGGATTTTTAGAATAAAAAAAGAGCCGGGGAAGATAAGGTACAAGGCGAGACTCGTAGCCAGAGGATTTTCCCAAATAAAGGGGGTAAACTACAACGAAACATTTGCACCTGTAATACGCCACAGTACTTTGAGGCTACTTTTGGCTCTAGGTGTTGAAAATAATCTAAAAGTTGATCAGATGGATGTCGTTACCGCGTTCTTAAACGGAGACTTAAAAGAGAAGGTTTATTTAAAACAACCGAAAGGTTTTGAAGAAAAAGGTAAAGAAGGACATGTCTGTTTACTGAAGAAAGCTATTTACGGTCTAAAGCAAGCCCCCAGAGCATGGTACGAGAAATTGAACAAGGTGTTGTTAAACATAGGTTTCAAGAGATGCGAAACTGAACCATGTGTTTACAGAAGAAAGAAACATGACTGTATGATGATTATAGCAGTTTATGTAGATGATATTCTAATTTTTTGGAACAATGAGAAGGAGAGAATAAAATTGAAAACAGAACTACAAAGAAAGTTTGAAATGAAAGATCTAGGTGAGGTAGATGTCTTTCTTGGAATGAAAATCAAATGTCAGGACAACTCTATACAACTCAACCAAACTGAGTATCTTGAGAGAATTCTGAAGAAATTTGGAATGAGTTCCTGTAAGAGTGTAAAGACTCCTGTTGAAAGTGGGATTAAACTTGTAAAACCACAGGATAGAAATTACATTCCACCAATGGAACTGCCATACAGAGAACTAATTGGTTCGTTAATGTACTTAGCCGTATGTTCAAGACCTGATATCTCATACGCAGTAAGCTATTTGAGCCAGTTTAACAGCTGTTACGACAAAACACATTGGGCAGCTGCAAAGCGTGTGCTAAGATACTTGAATGCAACCAAAGAATTCGGACTAACATTTAAAAAGACGGGGAATAAGCTTGTTGGATATATAGATGCTGATCACGCAGGCGATGTGTGTGATCGAAAATCATACACTGGTTTTGTATTCACATTTGGAGGTGGTCCCATAGCATGGGAAAGTCGTAAACAAACGACAGTGGCACTCTCAAGTGCAGAATCTGAATATGTGGCACTTTCAGAGGGATGTAGAGAGTCTGCATTCTTAACTGCACTTCTAGCCGAGTTGACTGGAATTAATGAAGTCGTAGAATTATTAAGTGATAGTCAGTCTGCGATTCAAATTGCTGAGAATCCAATGCATCATCGAAGGACAAAACATATAGATGTGAGGCATCACTACATTCGGGAAATGGTGAGAATGGGCAAGGTAAGGCTAAGTTATCTTCCGACGAACGAGATGCCTGCAGATGTTTTTACGAAAGGGCTTTGCAGAGAAAAGCATGAAAGATGTATGAAAGGAATGCAAGTTTGAGGAGGAGTTGGACTGGCTCTAGGATCTCATTTAAGGAGGAGTGTTGAAAGAGGATAAATGAGAATTTAAAAGAAAGAACTTTTTGTTTTTTAAGTGTCACTCAATATCTGTCTTCTCTTTTGTCATCCTTTGTAAAACTCTATATTAATAAAATTCACGTATTTCGATCTTGGATTCCTGCTTATTCTTATTCCTAACAACTTCATATAACTTGTCTTCATTGACACCGTCATAGAGTCTATGTAGTTCATCCCATACGTCCTTAGGATGAGAGAATCTGATTACCTTGTCTAAGATTTCATCTGATATGTTGTTCGTAACCAGCAGTAACGCGGTACTTTCCAGCCTAACATAATCCGATAACTTTTTGTTATACTCCGTCAAAGCCACTGCGGACGCAGCATCAGCATCACCGCCCTCAGCTACAGGCTTTTTCGGTTTTTGAAATTTTCCCTGAATAATGTCCAAAAGTCCGTCTATGCCCCGTAACAGAGCAGACATGCGGTACTTCCATTGTATCCAGTTATTTCCATCAAGCTTACTTATTTGTATTTTACTTAGCTCCATGCTTAGTTTCCAACAAATATTTAATTGAATATATCTGGGCCCATAACCTATTACGAGTTGTTTAGTCTCGATTTAAACATTATCAGTAAAATAAATACGCGTTCTCAAATTCAGTGTCTTTTTTATTTAAACAAGAAAACATCAAGACATTTATAAACATGTCAAGGTTTCTATGGTGACACACATTGCACTCAAAGAAGTTTGCATACCCAGACTTTAATATAAGCTGCATGCATTAACTCTAACATTATCATCATAGTTATTACAAACTTTTAAATACCCAGTCATTTTATGAAATAATTCAATGTTCTTTAGCTACGAACTTAACATAGTCAACCTTAAAATTTAACTCGGAATCAAATTATTTCATCGATTTTTAAACTTCGATCTCAGCTGCATTAAACTATTGATTCAAATTTGTGTCATCCAACACCAGAGGGTTAATATCCATAAATCCTATAAAATGTATGCGGCTCGGCAAGTATAACTCTGGGAAAAACCGGCATCTTAAGGTATGTTTCGAAAGTAAAGACACTGTTTTGCATATACTACGGAACAAATCGAAGCTCATTAATGAAAGTGTACGCATATATTCGGATCAAACACCTATGCAAATGAAACTTCTGAAAGATCTTCGTGAGGAGATAGCGCGTCGAAAGGAAAATGGTGAGCTAGATTTGATAATTAAGTATGATAAAGGAACACCGAAAATTACTAAGATGACTTCAAAAAACT